>CAJHNH020001085.1:0-200991 GCA_905116865.2 Candidula unifasciata | reverse complement strand
TTTGTTGGTTGATACATTAGACGGAATTTTAACACTTTAAGTAACAATGAAATTTGGTTAGCAGTCCAATTTGATATACCCTTAATGGTTTTTTTTTCTATACATCGCATACATTTCCTAACTTATTCATTACATTACTTATGGTACCTTAATCCATTATCTCAAAGTTTTTACTTCAACACTTTCCTGCCTAAGGATTCCTGACTCCAACTGGGGGACTCCAACTAATAGACCCTTGCCCCTAACAAGTATGTCATAGGAGGCCACTAATTAGGGTGTTTTCATTTGGCGGAGAGATGAGGAATCAAAGGTCTGCATTGAAATAAAAAAAAAAAAATATTACCAGATCTATAAAATGGATGTGAATGCAAAATCCAAGTTCTGGTAGAAGACAAAAGTTCATAACTGGGCAACAACCAGAACTTTCCGCCGGAGTTTACAGAGATTAAACGCTAAGAAGAAGGAGAAGAAGAAGAAGAAGAAGAAGAAGAAGAAGAAGAAGAAGAAGAAGAAGAAGAAGAAGAAGAAGAAGAAGAAGAAGAAGAAGAAGAAGAAGAAGAAGAAGAAGAAGAAGAAGAAGAAGAAGAAGAAGAAGAAGAAAGAAGAAGAAAGAAGAAGAAGACTTCCACCTTGTTCAGACGCTGCACTAACGTAACTAAGTAACATGCAGAGTTTGTTTCTGTAAACTACACTAACTGTGGAATCACCATCATCATGTAGCAGGTCCTTTGCAGAACGTCGCTCTCATCACGGTTTTCCTAAAAGAATCTCGGTCTCTCATCAGCTCTCCTGCCTTGTATACTTTTATATTCAAGGAGTCACTTATATCCTGTACCCATCTTAGTGTTGGTCGGCCCCTGTTGGTACCATTCTCTTCCATGCCTTCTGCTATTATTTTTCCAATCTACATGGCATTGGAAATGAGCAAAATATGTCAGCTTCTGAGACAAGATGCTGTTTATTAGCCAGTCTTCCTTGATTTTCAGATCTTTCAAAATGTTACTAATTTTTCTTTTCTTTTTTCAAGGTTTTCTGAGAATCTTTGTATAGCATTTCAGATCAAAAGCTCCTACTTTCTTTTTTAAGGACTGAAATAGATAGTATTACATAAACTATTATTTTAAAGAAACAATGGGCTGGGACAGAAAACAATTTACTCTACGGCAGTCGCCCAGCCGGGAAGAAATCAATTGTGGGGGGGGGGGGGGGGGGGGGCTGGTCTCAGCTCCCTAAAATTGTTCTAAACTAATGCCTTTTTGATGTTGTCAAGTTGTGTTGTGGTTTACAGCTATACTGCGTTATCTGCTCTGTTCAGTCCGACATTCGATTTCAGCAGACTCTTAATTTGTTGCCTTTTACTACATACCTTTTTAAAGTGGCAGTGTGTATCTTCTTTTCTCTTTCCAAACTGGGCCCAAGAACCCACGCGGGGATTAGGGACGCTTGACACCCAGGCCAGCTGGTAAGACACATTATAAGATGTCCTTGGTCGTCAATTACGAGCTGCTGATTGCCTGTCTCCAACATCGGCCCAGCCGGTCATAAGAAAACACAGGATGCCTTCGTCACCCGGCACTCCCTTTACTGATTGTGTCATTGAAATCTCGTCATTGGCCGGATTCAGCTGACCATAACTACAAGGACCTATTTATGTCAGCTGTCAATACATTTGTCGACTGTAATTCCGCCCATTGTCTATCCCAATGCAAGCCATCACCTCTTGTGGAAGGTCTGTTGTTAGTTGGTCTCTCAGTTGTGATATTGTTTTCCACGGAGAGTGTCAAAACGTTTCGCTGAATCTAGCTAAGGAGCTGTTGGATTAATATTCTCTAGCAAGGTAAGAGAACAATTTATATCTGCGACAAATATTAGAAATGTCTATCCGGACTTAGTTAATTTCCGTGTGAAATTGGCTCATTTGTATATATATATATATATATGTGTGTGTGTGTGTGTGTGTGTGTGTGTGTGTGTGTGTATACGCTGACACGACTTGCAAGGAACCGAAAAAAGCAAAAGTTAGAGTTAACAAATTCGTTCTAACCAGGGACTAATAATAATACCTCCCTGCTGGATCCATAATTTTGTTCATGTTAACCGAGTGTTTTACTATATACATCTATATTTCTGCATGTGTGTAAAAAAAAAAAAAGAAGTAAAGCGTTGCACTTGCAGCCTTTACTTCCATGGACTGCACCTGGAACCCACTCATGGCTTGCACAACCTGAGAGCCAGAGTAAGTTTTTGAAGAAATAAAAAACGTCCGGCTGTCAAGACCAGAAACCACGACCTTCTGATCCACAGGCGAGTTTATATATATAGAGAGAGAGGGGCGTCGCAGGTCGACCTAGCCTAAAATGGGTACTAGGATATATGTCCTGGGGAAGTAAAGACGGCTGGAGTAATACATACCTAGTGCCGATTGGTTTGTAAAAATATGGGTGCTCTTACTAAATGCCCAATGCATATAAAGGCGTGAAAAGGGATCTTTACTTTTGTTATATATATGTGTGTGTACACACACACACACACACACACACATATATATATATATATATATATATATATATATATATATATATATATATATATATATATATAGGATTTAACTATTAAGTTTTTGTACAAAGTATGAGTGAATGCTTTTATTGTTCATCTTATACAGGATATGCTTGTTTATTGTTTAATACAGTGGTTAAAACAACCACTAATCTCTAGCTGAACTGTTCGTTTGTTTTTTCGGTCTACATCTTACTTTTGGCCACTTTATGTTTAAGCGTGTATTACTTTAATTTTCAACCACTTAGTGATTGAAAGAGTTAAAACAACTAATTTCAGGCACACAAATGGTTAAAACTGGTAAACCACGTGCTCAGCATTAAAATGTTTTATAAATGTACACTAAATATCGACTTCTTAATCTGGATTCAAGCGTTTCTGGTAGGGAATTAGTGTGTCGTGAAATTATGTTTTTCTGAATAGTGTAACCAATATGACAAGTTTGGAAAGCTCTGCTCTGTTGAATAGTCAAATTCATAACATTCGTAGCAACAGAGATGTTGTAAAATCAAGAACAAGGACATTAGAAGAAGACTAGGACTAAAACCTTCAATTCATTGAAGAACAACAAATCAGATGGTTTGGCCACCTAACGAGAATGCCCTGGTACCAACTGCCACAGAGATCCAGGCTGAAGAAATATATTGAACACAGAGCAAGGGAAAACAATGCATGAGATGGAGCGACATCATCAGGAGCAACCTAAAAAAAACCACACAAAAACACACCAACTTGCAAGCACACAAACGATCCTTACATCCCCCCCCCCCCCCCAACACCTCGCTGAGGTAAACAGTGGAAGAAGAAGAAGAAGTTGCGCATAAAGGTACCGGGAAGATTGCGAGGACTGGAAAGATCAGCAGTCTTAGGTAATTATGTCTAAAAAGTATCATCAAACTGACAGTTTTCAAAAGCTTTGCTCTATAGGATTGACAAATCAAATTCACCCTTTTTGAAATCGAATTCACCACTTTGCAAATCAAATTACTATTCTGCGGATCCCGTATTTCTATACAGATCATATTGGTTGCCAGGAGCCAAACTTGATCCGCCCACAAATATAAAACCATAATGAAATTTTTATAAAATTAAAAATAAAGAAACCAGTCACATAATTCATTCACTAGAAATATATGAAATTTTGTGGCTGCAGAGTCTATCCCACCCACCTCTCCCCCTTCCTTTTCTCATCAAGTAACTTCCCCGAGGTGAGTGGGGGTAACTGGGGGAGGAGAGGGGGGCAGTTGAAAAGAGGCAGAAAAACAATTTCGATGTTTATACAGAATATATAACATTTAGAAGGAAACAATACACGTTGAAATAATAATACAACGTAATTTTTACTGGGCACAGTAATACTTTTGCAACTTCTATTACAATTTCAACCTACTGAAAGCTAATTTACATTCTCGGCACATTTCCAAATGTTTATCGATTTTTAATTTTGATTCTTTTAGTATCACATATAAAAACTAGGAAGCTATTTAAAATCCCCAGCACAATACTTAAAGCGAAAACTGGATATTATTTTTTTTTTCAGCTATGCTTTTCTTTTTTTAAAGGTCTCATACACTATAATCACTAATTACAATGGCCAGAATGGAATGGTGCCAACTTCAGTGCTACGATAAGTACGTGGCCAGAACCAAGAAATGTCTTCCAGACAAGTTTGCGGGGCTGTGCCGTAAGCACCTGGCTGTTCTGTTGGATTTAAGTGGCGACAAGTTGGAGCTTTTGTTGTCTGGACATGGGGAGCATAAGAAGAAGAAATCTGGATTGCATTCCTTGAGAATGTTCAAGAGAAAAGGTAAGTGATTTATGCGGAAATCTCTTTCTCTCTCTCTCTCTTTCTCTCTCTCTCTCTCTCTCTCTCTCTCTCTCTCTCTCTCTCTCTCTCTGTCTGTTCCCCCCCCCCCCCACTCTCTCTCTCGCTGCCTATCGTTTTCCCCTTCTCTTTAACATCAAATGTGCACGGACCATTGGTGGAAGGGGCTAAAAAAAAAGGGGGGGGGGGAGTATGGACACAGGCACCTAGAGCTGCTGCCCCAGAAAAAAACTGTTAAAGGTTAGTCGGGAAAGGGGGGTGGCGCTTAACCTCCTAAGAAAATGTGTCAGAGCACCAATCAGTCCCTATAACTATGTATAAAATTCTATTTGTAAGTATTTGTTGGTACAGTTCATAAAGAGACATTTTATTCATATTTGTCATAGAGCTTATTGTCAGATTGTTGTTCTTACTATTACACCCTTAAATAGGTATTATAGGTCTTAGATCCCATGAGCCAACACCACGAGAGCCTGCATGGCGCCCGTGACTAACCCCAGAGCTAGCACTTCAACATTTTGTTTGTCTTGGCGCTGCTTCTCTCAATGTCTGTCTTTCTCACTGCCTGTAGGCAACGATGTGTGCCTTCCAGGCCCCATTCTTGGGGAGCGGGGGGGGGGGGGTGTATAATAAACATACTGCCTCCTCAACAAACATGTCGTACGAGGCGACTAATTAAGAACGTCTCCTTGGAAGTCAGAGTCTGCCCGTCTGAAAGAAGAGGAACCAGCTGTCTGAATACAAATAAGTCAGAACGAACCTCGAAGTTCTGGGACAAGCCCTAAGTCCAGAAATGGACAAACAGCTCGAGCTGTCCACTAGAGTTTACACCTGGTGAATGCGAAGACAAAAAAAAAAGAAGAAGAATTCACCGTTATTTTTCTCTCAGTGTTTTAACGTTAGTTTATTTGTCTATAGATATGTCTGCCTTTCTTTCTTACTGTCTGTCATTTTCTCCATCTGTTTTCTGGGTGTGAATCTATTTCACTGTCTGTCATTTATGTACCCGTTGGTGGAGTTCACTTATCGAGCTTTCTGCCACATTTCCCAATTAACCACTGTTAACCTTTAAGGGGAACTTTTAGATACACGTTAGCCATTTTCACGCCAAATTTAGCTCAGTACGAACAAATTTGTTTGGCAGCCCTGAATCCAACGATTTTCAACTGCAGCTCCAAGATGAAAAGATGTAAAGTCGAGAAGAATACCGTTTATTTCAGTGCACCGAGTTTTTACCTAAATGTCTCGACCTCTCTCCTCAAAAGGCTAATAACCTGCCGAGAGCGTCGCACAAGGCACGACATCAGTAGCTTCAGCAACGTCCCATAGGGGTTCGTGAACCGAACGAAGCAGCCGAAAAGATGGAAATGTAGTTTTTAATCCAGTACGAGTACGCGACCGTTCTTGGATGTCTTAAATTTCTGACATGCTTTTTTTTTTTTTGTAAAGAAAGCAATGTGAAAATAATTTCATTGTGGTTGCACATTCAACATCTTTATTGTTTTCTGAAACTGGATATGTTGAACCCAAAAGTGCAGCTATGGCAGCACCGTTCTAAAGCAATGGTCGTCGTGCCAACCATTCTGTTAAGTGCAAATACAGAAGGAGGAGAAGAAAAAGAAATAAAGAAGAATTTATTTGGTTGTAATACAAACAAGGATAATGAGCAAATGACTGTTTGACAATCTGTGTCATATGCTTTTGAAAAAGGTTTAAATCGCACATCTTGAAGAAGGTTAAATACAATAACACATAAGGGACATATGCTATAAGAAAATATAATTGTAAAGAAACTAGCAATATAGGCTTCGAAAGTTCTGTGGAACAATGTTTTCAATGTTTATGAAACTGAAGAAAGCAAAGTTAAAATATAGACCTAGTGAAAAGAATGCAGTTATAGGCCTAGTGAAAAAAATGCAGTTATGGGCCTAGTGAAAAGAATGCAGTTATAGGCCTAGTGAAAAGAATGCAGTTATAGACCTAGTGAAAAGAATGCAGTTATAAACCTAGTGAAAAGAATGCAGTTATAAACCTAGTGAAAAGAATGCAGTTATAGGCCTAGTGAAAAGAATGCAGTTATAGGCCTAGTGAAAAGAATGCAGTTATAGGCCTAGTGAAAAGAATGCAGTTATAAACCTAGTGAAAAGAATGCAGTTATAAACCTAGTGAAAAGAATGCAGTTATAGGCCTAGTGAAAAGAATGCAGTTATAGGCCTAGTGAAAAGAATGCAGTTATAGGCCTAGTGAAAAGAATGCAGTTATAGACCTAGTGAAAAGAATGCAGTTATAGGCCTAGTGAAAAGAATGCAGTTATAGGCCTAGTGAAAAGAATGCAGTTATAAACCTAGTGAAAAGAATGCAGTTATAGGCCTAGTGAAAAGAATGCAGTTATAGGCCTAGTGAAAAGAATGCAGTTATAGGCCTAGTGAAAAGAATGCAGTTATAGACCTAGTGAAAAGAATGCAGTTATAAACCTAGTGAAAAGAATGCAGTTAAAGGCCTAGTGAAAAGAATGCAGTTATAGGCCTAGTGAAAAGAATGCAGTTATAGGCCTAGTGAAAAGAATGCAGTTATAGACCTAGTGAAAAGAATGCAGTTATAGACCTAGTGAAAAGAATGCAGTTATTAGTTATAGACCTAGTGAAAAGAATGCAGTTATAGGCCTAGTGAAAAGAATGCAGTTATAGACCTAGTGAAAAGAATGCAGTTATAGGCCTAGTGAAAAGAATGCAATTATAGACCTAGTGAAAAGAATGCAGTTATATGCCTAGTGAAAAGAATGCAGTTATAGACCTAGTGAAAATAATGCAGTTATAGACCTAGTGAAAAGAATGCAGTTATAGGCCTAGTGAAAAGAATGCAGTTATAGGCCTAGTGAAAAGAATGCAGTTATATACCTAGTGAAAAGAATGCAGTTATAGACCTAGTGAAAAGAATGCAGTTATAGGTCTAGTGAAAAGAATGCAGTTAGTGTGCAAAGTCGTTGGCACATAACTGTACACACTTGCAAACCACTGTGGACACTCAATGAAATACATAGCACTCACAAAATTAGAAGCAATTCAGAACAGCAGGAGTCTCTTATGAGGGAAACAAAACTCAGATCAAGGCAGCCATTGGAGCCCACTGGAACACTTCACATCAAGAATACAAGTCTGAAGATCCAGTTAACCTCCTCACATGAAAGTAACAGATCATCATATCATATATATATATACATATATACATAGAGAGAGAGAAAGAAAGAGGTTGCACACTGGACACAGCAGGTGGACACAGCAGATTTCACATTCATTTGTAGTGAATATTCAGGATTGTAGACTCAGACTTTGTCAGTGTGGACAGGTACCCCAGAATATTGAATATGTGCTGCAAACATGTTCTCTGTATGCACTAGAGAGATCTCATATCTGGGCAGTTGACATTTCAATGGAAACCAAGCTGTATGGATCAATGGAGAACATGCATTGCACCATAGATTTAATAAAGTCTTCTCATTTGAAAAACCTCTAGTAGAGAGAATGAAAAAGAAGAACAGCAAGACTGTAGTGTTACAAGTATAGACCATATATAGATTATTTGTTTCCACAGATAAGTCCCAAGGATTGTTTGGTCTGCCTTTGACAGATGAGGGAGTTTGTCTGATGATGCCTCTAATTGAGTTCTTGCAAATGAAAACAAGTAAGTTATGTTTGAAAGTGTTCTTCATGTTATGCCTTTTGTCTCCTAAATCAGCCTAGGCCCTCAACCAGCTCACAATAACATTGTTGTAAACATTGTTGCTCATCACTGGTTGGATTTTGCATGTAAAGCTTCCATGCACGTTACTTCACCCATTTCCCCCCCCCCCCCCCCCCCATCAATCCTTTTAAAAAGAAACAACTGTACACAAGTCCCTAATATTTTTACAACATTTATTTATTTACATTCTTTACAATTGTTTTTCTAAATATTTAAAGATATGCAAAGGGAGTAGAAAGTAAACATGGACAGGGCAAAAGGTTAAATGGAATACATTCCCCAGGATCTAAATACAAATATGTATCTGATGACTTAAACCATTACCATATGTCCTCTATCACTGAGGCTAGTGGAAATTAATTATGTCAGCTTTGCTCTAAAAAAACCATTTGGTTCACAAGTAAACCCACTAATTGCTGTTTAATTAGTTATACTCATATCCTTACCTCCTAAACACTGTGCAGGCGCAGCTAATAGCATTCACTGAGTGTCTCATAACCTTGTCACACTATAAAAGTCAAAAAAGCTCATGATCTGCTTGCACTGGGCAAGCAAGAATTATAGCCACAGCACCACTGTTTCTCCTAAGTTTGAGTAGCTGACTAAATTTCTCCTTTTGTTGTGTTTTTTGTCTCAGAAAATGTATTTTGTGTAAAAATATTAATTAACTTATTATGACCTGAAATAAGTCATATTTGAGAAAGTGTTAGCTTGAGGTCATTATTTAATAAAAATATTGATTGCATAAAAGTCAAAAAGTAAATGTTTCTTTACACAAGAGTGGCACATCCGGCATTTGAGGCTAGACTCATATTTTTTGTAGAGACCAGTCAGCCCTCGATGGGTGTTGTGGTCAACATCACGCCAGCTGCCTTTAATTCCCAGGACTTGACCTGATATCCATCTGAGTCTAGGTCCATCTGGAAGCCAGGGTCCTGTTTGACAGTAATCTGGCTACAAATGGATTTGAACCCATAACCTTTGAATCTGCTGTTGAGTGTCTAGCCACTTCATCACAGTGGTTCCTGTTGATTGATTAAGTCAGCACATTGTTTGCTACATAGAAGCAGTCATCTCCAAGCTTCTTTCTTACCAAGCTTCTTGTTATTAAAAAAATAAATCAGAATTGTTCTTTTCAGAAAATTAAAATTTATTCAGAACTTTTAATAATTGCTGTACATTTACAAAATTCATGTGCAGATGTCAGCAAAGAAGGTCTGTTTCGCAAGCCTGGCAACAAGAGTAGAATGACCACACTAAGAGAGCTTGTGATTGCCCATGGTCCAGAAGTCAGCATAGACCCAGAAGTCTTTTCTGCCCATGATGTTGCTTCTGTACTGAAAGAGTTTCTAAGAGAGCTGCCAGAACCGCTTCTCACAGCGCGCCATTTGGAGGCCTACATGCATATATTAGGTAAGTTTTTCAGAGATACATAGAAAAAAAACCACTAGATAGGTGAAATGACAATTTATAAGTGACATATAGTTAGCTTATAATTGTTATAGAATGTGAACACTGACATAAAGTATCTCTAATGTTGACTTTATTGGATGTCAAATGACAATTTGTAAGTGACATATAGTTAGCTTATAATTGTTATAGAATGTGTACATTGACATAAAGTAACTCCAATGCTGACTTTATTGGATGTCAAATGACAATTTATAAGTGACATATAGTTAGCTCATAATTATTATAGAATGTGTACACTGATATAAAGTAACCCCCAAGCTGACTTTATTGGATGTCAAATGACAATTAATAAGTGACATATAGTTAGCTTATAATTGTTATAGAATGCGTACACTGACATAAAGTAACTCCAATGTTGACTTTATTGGATGTCAAATGACAATT
This sequence comes from Candidula unifasciata, assembly GCA_905116865.2. NCBI lineage: Eukaryota > Metazoa > Mollusca > Gastropoda > Stylommatophora > Geomitridae > Candidula > Candidula unifasciata. The sequence continues at coordinate 191,009 of CAJHNH020001085.1, read as the reverse complement.
TATAAGTGACATGTAGTTAGCTCATAATTATTAAAGAATGTGTACACTGACATAAAGTAACTCCAATGCTGACTTTATTGAATGTCAAATGACAATTTATAAGTGACATATAGTTAGCTCATAATTATTATAGAATGTGAACACTGACATAAAGTAACTCCAATGCTGACTTTACTGGATACTGTGTTGACTAAATATAAAGTAATTCCAACATTGAAAATAAGCATAAAGTAACTTTTAGATGGCTCCTGTGTTTACTTATTTTTAGTTGATAAAATCTATATTTACTGAAAGCCAAGGCCTTTTTTCTGGAAACGAAGGTGCTGGTACTCACCACAATATGTCTAAAAACAGTGTGAGTACTCACCCCTTGTTAGTCGCCTATTTTGACAGAGAGGCAATGGGTCTCCCCCACCCCCCCCTTCCCCAAATCGCCCAAATTGGAGCCCTAGAACCCACACTCAGCCACTGAGGAATAAAAATCAGACTTACTTATAATGACTCAGACAAGATTTAAATAAATCGTGTAATGGCTAGATGTTTGCATTTGGTGTCTAGATATTCTTTCACTTTGTTTATATACAACATGTTGAGCTTTGACAATAAATTTGTATTTCTGATGTGAACTGCTTATGTGTATGAGATATTATAACATCACCTTCTTCATATTTTCCCCAGCTCTTGGACAACATGCCGAAACACCAGAAGTAGTAGCTGCTTATTTTTCAAGGAAGTTGTCAGCTGTTCAGCTGCTAATGCTGCTGTTGCCATCTCCAGCTCGCATATTGACCATGCATTTGGTCAAGCTGCTGAAGAACACCGCGGACAGTCCAGAGTCCAGGATGACCTCGGCCACACTGGGGACTCTGTTTGCTCCAGTATTTTTTAGTGAGAGAAAAGGTCAGCCTATAGATCTTCTTGGGCAGATTTTTAAGACTGCTCCAGCTGCCATCTTTCTGATTGATAATGCCCATGAATTGTTTCAGGTATGTTGTTATATATCTTGATGTTGTGATTTTTCTTATTATTCATTTCTCTTTCAAGTGGAATATTTCAAACCTAGCTAAATATATACTCATTAACTCTTTTGGTTGCAAGACACTATCACTGGCTATTTCAAATAAAGTAAACTATTTAAAAAAATTTTCTGTCACACTTATTATATTAACTCCTTCTGTGCAAACTGTATGCTCATCTCCTTCAGAATCTGTGTTATTTTAACACATTCAGATCTAAATACTGCCTGTTTTAAAGTAGAAATCATAAAAGTATGAAAAGATTTAAAGTGCTGCTTTCTATACCTTAGGTTGTATTGGATATATGGTTGTAGCCATACATTTGTATAAGCTAATGTGTACGTGATGGAGATGAATATCATTATGACTGCCTTAACTTTCAATAACAATTCCTGGTAGCTTTTCAGACTGCTTTGATCTGGGATAACATTTCATGTTAAAAATGTAAATGATGATAATAGCGGTGATGATGACAGCCTTTAACTGAGAATGTTTGCTTACTCTTTACGTTCTGGGTTCTGACAGTGTCCACTGACGCTAGACTGACTATCTTGCTCTTGGATTTCCTGATGTTTAAAGCATCTCATAAACTCTGCTGTTGTATTTATTCTGTGTTCATGACCCCAGTTGATATTAATACTGTAGTTATATCCTGTACACCATTAATCCAAGCACTAGATATTGACTTCAGCAGTTAGAGTAAATATTTATAATTGGTTAATTTTGTTATGGACTACCTGCATTAAACTCAAACTATTTACCATAAACACAATTTTGTTTTTTTATTTTAAACATGTCTGCTGGATGGACAAAATGGAAGCCACTGTGCTATTTTCATTACTCTTACAATAAAGATGTTTGTGAACTCTAAGAGCAGGTTAACAAATTTTGGTATTCAGCTGTTGATTTTATACAGATATTCATTTTCAAAATCAGGCTGGTTTTTCATCATCATGTGCCCTTGAGATGTTCCTAATATATTGTTTTATGACAAATTTATTGTTAATTTTTGAAAAACTTTTTTTGAATTTGACAAGAATTTCTATTAGAATGGGAGTCGGCGTAGCGTTGGCAGCTAGACGTCCGCCTGCAGATCGGAAGGTCGTGGGTTCACGTCCTGACGGAGCCAGACTTTTTTTTCTTCAGAAATGACCTCGACTTCCAGGTTGACCCAGCCTTGAATGGGTACCAGGTGCAGTCCTGGGAAGTAAAGGCGGCCAACGCGATGCTGACCACATCACCCACCAAGTGCCGATTGGTCTATAAAAATATATTTCCACCCTTATATTTTAAATTCGCCCAAAGGTGTGGAAAAGGGACATTAAATTTTTTATTTTTAATCAGAATATCATATTTTGATATTTGTATCACATGTTTCAGGCACCAAAAGAGTTGGTCACAGAGTTAACCAGATTCTGGAAATCTGGTCGGATGCAGGTAAGATCAAGTTTTATTTGAAGTTTTACCCTGAAAATATTTGTGGTTAAAATAGTGGTATAGTTACAAAGTGAAAATATGTTTGAGTAATTGCAATGGATTAAATATTTAACAACAGAAAAAGAAAATTAGAATAAATATGTGGCTCACTAGTCATTATTCACCTGTCTGTTCCATATAGCAGTACTGATTTAATCATCAAATTATTTATTCTAAGACTTAATTTCTGTCGATTACACTAGACATTGAAATACTCTTCCATTTTTTATTCATTATTTTATTTTAAATTATGGAAGTAAACTATACAATGAAAATAAAGGTCGCATTGCATGGAAGGGGAAATCAGGAAGAGAAAAGTGATAAAGGATAAAATAACTACAGATAGGTAAAGAGCTGAGTGTCTGAAAACAAACACATTAAATACATGCAATAACAACAATGGATCTAATATCCTATGCTTTAATTGTTGAAGACTTTTCTGAAAACAAGCCGGTACTAGCAGTCACACTTACCATCGCTGTGGGGCTGTGATACTCATGTCTTTCTATTAAAAATTTAATTAAAGGACCCTTTTCCAGATCTTCAGGCATATTGGGTATATAGGGCTAGACCTTTATTTTATAGACCAAACGGCACTTGGTGGATGATGTAGTTAGCATCACGCCGACCAACTGTACTTGGGACCCAATCACGGCTGGGTCGACCTGGAAACCAATGTCATTTTTGAAAAATGTCCGGCGCCCGTCAGGACCAGAACCCAACACCGTCCGATCCACAGGCGAGCATCTAGGCGCTAGACCACGACGTCTCCCTATGTCTTTCTATGGAATGTAATAATACTATTGTCTGAAAAAGGGAGGTGCCAACACAATACAACAGCAAAGTATGTAGCAAGGAAATAATACACATTCGTTCTTTCTGTAATGTCCCCAGAGGTCGCGGAGTTGTCAGACACTGTACCCAGACGTGAGCTTTGCAGACAGTCATGTTTCAAGATGTGGTGACAGTGACAGCGATGTTACAGCAGAACTAGCAAACCTGTCAGTGCATGTGCAGACTCATAAAGGCAAGGCAAAGAAATCGGTTGATGGAACAGAATTTCGTGCTGGTTTACGCAGATGCAGAAAATCTATTGGTTCTGCAATTAGGGTGAGTCATTTGTGTGTGTGTGTGTGTGTGTGCATATGTTATCTAAACAAAGTTAGACTCACAAAAGAAAACTGATATAAAATGCAGAAAAAATATATAAAATGCTTGGGGGGGGGAAGGGGGGGGGGGGGGTTACAAACTGTAAATATGCAACATAAAAGTGGATTTAAAGATACTAGCATTTAGAAGATAGCGACAGAAATCTTCATACAAAACAAATACATGAAGGAGTAAAGAGTACTTCCCACAAGACAAGGCAAAACTTGTTTAGGAGGATGTATCAAAACAGAGGAAGAACAAATCCTGCTTGTCAAAAATGATGTATGCAAAAGATGGTATGCAAGAAAATTATTTGATCATGGAAGTGGCAAATTATTCCTAAGTAAGATTAATAAAATCACTTCAGATACTTTGATAATATGAAGAAACACAGCTGTGTGTTAAAGATTGTGCTAGAAGGAAGAGGGGAAGGTGTCTGCACAAATTAGACAAATTTACACATAAGCGGATAATATCAAGCTATATACTAGAAGAAACTTGTATGAATGTTATATGGAGATACAAGATAGACAGTACTTTATAGACTTATTTGAAGCTGGCCTGAAATGTAGATTCGGAGTGATGATGATGATGTCTGTCAGACATAAAATTAACACTTAATTTTGTAACTGGTTTCTTGTGTGGGTTCCAGGGCCCCAACACTGGGTTTTAAAAAAAAAGGAATAGATCTACTGCAAACTGTTAAGCATGTCATAAAAGAGGTCTGAGTGCAATTGCCTGAGAGGTGAGGAGCCCGACAGTCTGCATTCAACAATTCGCTAGATATGTGTAATAGATATATGCATGCAACTCAAGTTCTGCAACAAGAATAAAATTCAGATGTGGATGAACAACCAGAGAACTTTCTGCTGGAGTTTACAGCCAAAGAACTTGAAAAAGAAGTAACTGAAGATTTTATTCAACTTCTAGTTTTGTATCTTCATTTGCTATAATTGATCTCTATCTACATGTGCTTCTACATCTGGCTGTTTTGTATTACTCCCAGACTTTGCTAATAATATTCCTTTGTTTTCATTGTATCAGAAGAGCCTGCCATACCTGAGTTGCATAAGGAACAGGCAGGGAGAGTCACCGAGATCCAGATCATCATCTGTACCTAGATCAGATAACAATGTTGTAAGTACCTTGATATTTATATTTATCAGCATTCAGGTTTTTGCTGTTGTTACGTTAGCATTTTCTTTTTTGAATTTTTAATGAGATAGGATCGTTAGATAGGATTCAGGGATCATGTGAAGGCACTTGCAACGAAATGACAAAAATAGTCTGGAGTGAAAAAACAACCAGAACTCTTCACCAATGAACGTGAATAATAAGATAGTGGACTCTGTGCTTTCTTAGAAATAACAAGGCCCTTCAGTTGTTGTTGAATCTATTATCTCACTCTCCTGCCATGACCTTGTCTAGACTTTTCTAAAAACTGCAGCAATATTTGTTTATAAAGAATGCTGAACTTTACCTTATGTTAGAGCCACAGTGGTGTAGCGGCTAGACACTTTCCTGCAGATCTGAAGGTCATGGGTTCAAATCCAAACAGAGCCTGACTTAATTCAGAAATGACCTTGGCTCCCAGGCTGACCCAGTTTTAAATCGGTATCAGGTGAAGTCCTGGGATGTAAAGCTGGCCAGTGTGATGTTGACCAAATCAACCATCATCAAGTGCAGATTGGTCTGTAAAATAAAGGTCTGGCACTATATGCCCAATACACCTGCAAGTGTAGAAAAGGGTGGTTTAATTTACCTTTAGCTTATGTGCCATACAAGTTTGCCTGCCAGCCCAGATGTCTTGGGGTTGAATCTGAATCATGTTTTTTGTTGTTTTTGTTTTTAAATTGAACTAGCACTCTCAGGTTGACTCAGCCTAAAAGGGCACCAAGAAATATCCTCGGAAGCAAAGGGGACCGGCATGATGGTCTCCACATTTATCATCAAGGGGTGATTGGTCTATAAAATAGGTCAAGCATCCTGTGTCAGCTGTCTTTATTAAGCGAGTTTATGTTAACAAGGCTTTACCTATATTCATATTTGTATGCTGATACAGACAGTAAGGAGATTTCCACTCTAATTACCTCAAGACCAAGAGACAGCAGTGACATAGACAGAGTGTAGATAATAGAACCAAAACTAAGTCACATTTTTAATTCCAAAGATTTTACTTCAGTGGTCTTTTTTTTTTTTTTTTACTTCAGTGGTCTTGTTTTTACTTCAGTGGTCTTGTTTTTACTTCAGTAGTTTTTTTTTTTTACTTCGGTGGTCTTTTTTTTACTTCAGTGGTCTTTTTTTTTTTACTTCAGTGGTCTTTTTCCTTTTTTTTGCAGACTGTGGCATTAGCCGAGACTTGCCTGACTGACTGTTCAACAGAAGCCACAGAAGCAAGGCGCCCATTACAAAAACCTGGACACAAGCATCAGTATAGCTCAGAGGATTTTCCCACTGCTTCTCCACACAGCAATAGCAACCATCTAGTAAAACAGAAGTGCCAAGGAAATGATGATTGTGCAGCACAGCTTCCTCCAAACAGATGTTGCTCTAAAGTTGTTTCAGACTTTGTTTACAATGAAAATCACAGAGCTTCGACCTCCAGTCTTAATGATATAATTGATCGCGTCATTGAAAGCTTAAAAACAGAAGGTCCACACTTTTGTCAAACTGAAGACTCAATTACCACCCCCCACTGGGTTTATTTTCATGCAAATTCAAAAGTACTGGACTTGTTCTACCAGCGAAAGTTAGCTCCTATGCAGCTTGGTCGAGGCGACCCATTCGATATCACAAGGTTCACTAAAATGGTGTCCGGCAGTACAAACTCTACGCCCACCACTGATACTCAACAGCAGACTGATACTCAACAGCAGACTGATACTCAACAGCAGACATATAGGAAACCACAGGTAAGGATATTTTACATCATCATCATCATCATGATCATAATCATCATTGTCCTTGTTGTGCCATTGCTTGTCACATAGGGCTCCCAGTCTATGCCTCCATTCAAATGATCCTGTGCAATCCTTTTGATACCTTGGATGGAATTCAGTCCAACACCTGTGGCTTCTCTCATCAGTGTTCGCTCTAGGATTTATTGTGGATGTCCTTGTTTCCTGCCCTTTTATTTTCTATGTTTCTTTATGTCTGGTAATTCTCTGCTCATTTCTTCTAAGGTTATAGTGTCTTCTTTGTCTTATAACTCTTGTAAACAGTGGTCGCCAAAACATTTCTCTTATTTCTTCACCCCTGTTGAATTCATCCCATGTTACGTTTAACATTTTTCTCAGTTATCTGTTTACAAATTATTTGACTACAGGCTTTTGTTTATTGGGGGATTTCTGTGATGATGATTTTTTTTAAAAAGAAAAGTATAAATATTTTTTGGTTTTAAATTGTGCAGTCTCCACAGTGTGTGCTTTCTAAAGTGGATATCAGTGACACTGCGTCTAGGTCACAAAATTGTATTGTTGAGTAATGCCTCATTTTTCTCAACACTCACCAGCTGTAAATCCAAACACCTCCCCCCTCCCCCTCTAAGAATTGCTTTCCAGAAGCCACACTTGGATCTTTCTCTTTATGCTGGTTGACCCTGACCTTTTCATCCATTACTGTTCTCTCAAAGGCACTTATATGGCTTTCATATGGCTTTAGTATTTTAGTTTCAGTGCTGTTTTTAAGCCACTTTTTTTCCCCTCCAATATTTAGATCTTGTTATTTTTTTTTTCCTCTGTTCATTTTGTCTGTCTCCACAATGGAGGGTAGCTACAGTGTACCCCTGATGTCTTTGGGGACATTACTTGACGAAGCCCCAATCTCTTCCACGGTATGACTGTCTTACCACTGCCCGAAAACGACAAGAATAGTTTTTCACACCATGGGGAATCAAAGCATAATACTCGAGGATTATAAAATCGTTAACCACAGTGAATAGTTTAAGAAAACCATTATCCTGGTTTTCAGACAGTGATATCAGAGTCGCATAATATAGCAAAATAAAGGCTACACCATGTAAAATTCTAAATAAAAACAGTGATGGTACACTATAACCAGCCTTTATTGTGGAGATGGCACCAATGTAATTTTTATGTATATTTCTCTGTAGTGTTTATGACACTTGGAGTTAATGTTATCTATACTTCACTTTAGGAACTGTGGTAGCACAGTGGCTTTGACACTGTCTTGTCAGCCCTGTGGTCATGAGTTTGTGTCCCCATGAAGTGGGTATTTTGTGTGTAGGTCAGCACAGTATGGCCAGTTTGTCTCATGACATAGAAATGTGGCCTATACTTTTTATATTTGTATCAAATTGACCATCTTGTTAAAGCAAGGGCTTAATTTGAGAATGACTTCTTCGTCTCTGTTCCAGTACTCCTAAGAATGTTGAATTAAGAATCGACATCACACTACTCGGGATACCCCCATAAGCGCTCAGTCCCCATCTTCAGCAGCAAGCAGCAAGAGTTAAAATTTATGGTTGTACCAGTACCTAGCTGATTGTATATTCGTCTCGCCTTTCCCCTGAGTGTCGAGCAGTGCCATTCTCCTCAGACCGTAATGATCTGTCTGTGCCTCAGCACTGTTCACTCGCTCCCAAAGGGCCCTCACAACATCCAGCTTGTCATACATTACTTCATCACCAAGTGATGCAGAAACGTCCAGTGCATCTGCCTGCTCATTTTGCAACACACTGGCATGACATGGAGAAAATATCCAAAGGATTCTAACTACCTGAGACCTTTGAAGTTATGCTTGCCACTCTGCACGAAGCATGCCTGTCTCCACCTTTCTCAACATACTCTGAATGATGGCATGTGTCTACAGCTGATTCTCAAGCCAGTAGGAGACAGCAGTGACTGCCTCCACCTCCATTCTCAAACTGGATGTTGTGATATCATTGTGATACCAGTATTCTTAAGACAAATTTCCCACAACTGACAATGAAGTTGAGCCTCTTGCCTTTATGTAGAGTTACATATTAACAGTTGAATGAGTAAATGACAGACTGTCAAAAAATAATTTAAAAAAAAAAAAGAAGAGAAAAATGCATGCATCCAAAAAAGTATAAGATGATTTTTGAAAGAAAACTTACTTGAATACTTTGGCACTGACTGTTCTGGTTACTTTTATTGTGAACTATTGTGAAGTCTAGTTTTCTCATTGATATTGCTATGTTGATTTGCACTAATTACATAATTTTCATAATTTTCAGACAGACGTCATTTACCCTGAAATCAACAGACTCCCTCGACAGAACTTTCTTGAGACATCACTTTAGAACTGGGGAGTGCAGCTTATAAATCCAAAAAGATGGGAAACAACTCTGCTCTCTCTACAGTTTGAACTGACAGATTTTACCGAGCTTTTCTCAAGGAGTGGTTGTAAAGAAGTGTAGTCAATATTTGTCTTCTTGTGAATCTTTAATGTGTAACCTTTTTTCTGTGGTGTGATATACACGTTCTCCTGAACCTATGACATATTTGACTTTTGACCATACACACTTACAGCCACATACACACACAGAATGAAAACAAAACAACAAAATGGATAAAGAAAGGTAAAAACATTGGTGGGGTCAAATGTTTTCCGCAACTGCAGTAGAGTACAATTTATGCATTTTGTGACATTATTATGTACAATAACTGTAAATATAGATTGCACATTTTTTTTTAAGTAAATTTTGTGAAACCTCTTTAAATAAAAAAAGTGCTGAAAAAATAAAAGCTTACTTTTGACCTGTGTGTCGGAATGAAAATAGGTATTTAGATTATTTTAAGATTAAAAGATATTTTTTCATTTACACTTTCTCAGGTTTTTTTCTTTTTAGAACAAAAGTTGCAGGTACTTAGCACAGAGTTTCTTTAAAAAAAAAAAAAAAACACACACACACACAAAACAGTTGCCTGTGCTTACCACAAAGTGTCTTTTACAGAAATGCTGAAAACAATTATGCCTAATTTTTTTCAAGTGCTGGTACTGTATACCATTATCTACCACCAGAAAAAAATCATGCACTTACACTAAGAAGTGCAACAGTTTAAATTTTCTCTGTGATGAGGTAGGAATAGGCGTTGCTTTTTTGGTTGTTTTTTTTACATTAGTTATGTAATGAGCAGTGGCTGGCCGTGTGGGTACAGCATTGGGCTCTCATGCAAGCAGATCTCTTTTCAAACCTCTGTAAAGTGGTAACTTTTTTCTGTCAGGGGGCAAAATTAAATATAGTAACCTGCACAGTACATAGTGACAACACTAGCCATATGGCCGTACATCCTCAGGCTCACAATCCCAGTGTCTACACCGCCTAAAAGTGGTCAATACAGATAGTAGTGATAGTTTTACAGTCATGTAATGCATGTGGTTTTGAGTGAGGATTTTATTTTATTTTTATGCTGGCCACCTTTACTTCCCAGGACTTTACCTGATATCAATTTTAGACTGAATCAGCCTAGGAGCCAAGGTCATTTTGAAAAATAAAAGTCTTACTCCTTGCAGATTTAAACCTAGACCTTTCTGGCTAGCAGGTTGAGCTTCTAGCGACCACACCACTGTGGCTCGTTGAAATGTTGTAGTAGGAGTAATCTGTGGGGAAAAAGGATATCCCATTCAATCCCTCTGGGTTATAATGTTGATTTGTTTGTATGTGATTTGTGTATGTGTGTGTGTGTGTAGTGTTTTCCTTGCTGGGGTAGACGTGTAAAAGTGTAGGTGCGATAGAAACAATTAATTATTTTAAAAATTGCTCAGCAAGCATGACAACATCTGTGCACTTTAATGAACAGAAATGATTGTTTTTGTATGAGATGAAGATCTACGGTTTGAAATAGAAGACATTTTCAGATACAGTAAAATCATGCTAAAATGAATTCCAAGGGACCAAAACGTGAGTTTGTGTGGGGGAAAAATGTGTGCTAAATGAGGACTAATGACAATAATACCAGGGTGCCTCTTATGTCCTGTACCCTTCTTTATGATGGTGTACCCTGCCTCATGCTGGTGTGCCCTGCTTCATGCTGGTGTGCCCTGCTTCATGCTGGTGTGCCCTGCTTCATGCTGGTGTGCCCTGCTTCATTCTGGTGTGCCCTTCTTCATGCTGGTGTGCCCAGCTTCATTCTGGTGTGCCCTTCTTCATGCTGGTGTGCCCTTCTTCATGCTGGTGTGCCCTTCTTCATGCTGGTGTGCCCTTCTTCATGCTGGTGTGCCCTTCTTCATGCTGGTGTGCCCTTCTTCATGCTGGTGTGCCCTTCTTCATGCTAGTGTGCCCTTCTTCATGCTGGTGTGCCCTGCTTCATGCTGGTGTGCCCTGCTTCATGCTGGTGTGCCCTTTTTTATGCTGGTGTGCCCCTACTCTTCATGCCCCCTACTGTGTCCTCTGCTACTTTTCTTTCTAATTTACCATAACGTTGGATATAGCCAAAATATTTCAGTTTCTGTCTATCAGCTGACCTTTTGTGTTGTTCAAATTATTTATGTAAGTTGTTTTTTTCCCAACACAGTATTTCAAGAATTATTTTATTAGCTCAAAAGCCCCTATTTTGTTCCATAAAACTAAATTGTCTTTTCATAGTCCATTGTGTGTGGCATTGGTTGTCATGTCTATCCACAATTTTCTGTCTTTTGTATGTTTAATCATTCTGATACAGATGATCTTCCATGTAATGATGTCAAACTGAATTGAATCCCACAAATAACAGTAGTAAATTTTTTTTTTCAACTTTCATTTTAAAAGTTTCAAGAATAAAAAATGAGAATTAAAAATGTTCAGCAGTTTTTCATTAACACATTTCTGATAATCAGTTTCTTTCTGACAAAATCTTGAAAATTTTTTTCATGGTCTCACTAAATTTATTAATTATTACAATGAATATTATCATGAATGTAAATAATATAATGAAATGTGTATAAAATACAATGAATGTAATAAAAATAAAAATATTATTCAAAAATAGTTGTTTTTGTTATTGTTGTTGAATTTGATGTTTGTGTTGTTTTGTCTTGTTGATATGAGAGTTGAGGTTTGAGTTGTCTTCTCATTGTGGCGGTTACATTTTTTTTAATTTGTTATAGCTGTTGAAGCTGAGATTTGAGTTTACAAAGGATCTTCTCTGAATTTTCTTTTTAAGTGCTAAAATAATCCATGAAAACTGAGGGGAAAAAGAGAGACTTTCAGGCTTGCCTGAAAGAAAGCGACGTTCTGTAAAGGAGTTATTGACTGAGCTGTAGAAAAGATCAGTGTTCAAAACTCACCCTTTTCCTTTTCACTGGTTTTTCACTGAAGATTTCACACCCAGTGACTCAATGAGACATATTTCGGACGACAAAACAACTTTAACTCCAAACAAGCTCTCTTTGTAACTGGTTCTGTTCAGGCTAGTGCTACTTGAAACTAACAAAAGTTGAGTTGATTCAAGAACCGACCTTACAGCACTCTGGACATTTCCATAAGTGCTTCATCCCCATCTTCAGCAGCCAATGCAGAGTTCCAGTAACAATAGTGCCATTAACAGTCTGATTATAAATCTGTCTTGCCTTTTCTCTGAGTATCGGGTATCGGCCAGATCCCCTAGTCACTCCGCGCTGCATCCCTCTAACCTTCTTTAATGATCATATTTTTTGTTCCAAATTGTACACATGCTCCTATAAGGCCTTAACCACTCCTGCCTTATCATGCATCAATATTCCACAAAGCTGTGAAGAGCCAGCCAATTCGTCTGCCTGTTCATTCCCCAACTCACCGGCATCTCCTGCAGGAAAGATCTAGACCACGCTCTTCAAACTTGACCTCCGAAGGGAAGCATGCCACTCCGCAATAAAACATGCCTGTCCTCACCTTCCTCAGCAAGCTATTAAAAGTTTATGTCTAAAGTACTTATTATTTTGTCATTATCAGCTATATAGTCGTTCCCTAGTAGGATCAATTTTTGTTGTTTTAAAGCCCCCACCGTGGCTTTTGCCGGGGGCCTTGAATATAGCTGGGCCATAAATATGGCCTAAACAGCTGAAAGAGGTTTCTGAGACCTCTCCACGGGTGATCCACATCCGCATGGTGGCACTTTGTGTCACCGGGTGTTTATCGCTTGTGTGATGTCCTGGTGGGGTACAACTGCCTACATACCTACTTATGATTGTTAACATGCTGGATATAAAGTGCAACGGTAACATTAGCGTACAGAAGACGAATGTTGGCCCTTATGACTGCTGCCTTGTGCATGTGCGTGTGCTTTGGGATTTGCTGAGACTGGTCTGTGTCAATTTTTCAACAAGCGACAGTAAAAGGAAGTCTACTAGTTTGTGTTGGCAAAGGAAAAGAGCAACGATGGGATAAGTCGTTTGCTGTAAGGTTGGAACTGAGATTACCTGATAACATAGATAAGACTTCCGGTATAAATTGGAGGACTAGGCAAGGCAGAATGTTAAGTTTCGGTGAGGATTCGAATACAAGATATTCGGGGCTGCAAATAGCCACTCCTATTGCGTATCTGGGTGATGTTTCAGACTTCTTCAAAATGTCATCAAACTAACCTGATGATGATGATGATAATGATGATGATGGAGATATTGATGAGGATGTGATTAGGATGATGATGAAGATGATGACGAAGCGTATCTTCTTCATCGGTTCGTTCTCCCTGCCTTTGTGTGTGATGTGTGTGAGACCGCATATCTTTTACGGTTCCGTACAGCTTAATTTCCATTGGAATGCCAACCGGCCAAACCTGGGATCTTTACTGCATGTAGAGAGCAGTCTGTAAGTAAAGTAAAGTTCCCTTTTCACGCCTTTCGGCGCATCGGGCATATGGGCAGAGCGTCCCATATTTTTACAGACCATCAGCACTCTGTGGGTAATGTGGTCAGCATTACGCCGGCTGTCTTTACTTTCCCAGGATAGCCCATCCTGGTACCCATTTTAGGCTGGGTCGACCTGCGACGTCCCATACCACGATAAAAATCCACGCAGCCCACGCAGGTTTCGATCGCGGTATGCTGGCTTACGAGTCGGACTCGCAACGCCTTAGCCACGGACGCCGCTAGAGCAATCTGTAGCGCATCTACAATGCTTCGGGGTGCTAGTCCACATGAGCAAAGTTCTGAATTCCTTGTCCAGCGACTCCTGTACATACGATAAGGATGGCAATGAAAATAATAATAAAGTAACCAGATGACAATTATGATGAGAATAGAGTACAGCCTAGTGACATTTCAAACGACATCAATGACAGTTTTCAGCTATAAATATTCCTATCTTTTATAGGAAATCATTTCTCAGGAAGTCAATGTCAGAGATGGATTAGAGTTTTCTATAAATGGACATTAGAATTCCGTGTTTTATCTTCCTAGTTAAAAATAACTTGATTGATCTTGTTTTTTTTAAATCCATTCATCATTCTCAGACAACCAACCTGGATAATTCTGTTATTTCTGGTATCTTTAAACGTCGGTTGATGCGTCGTATTTTATTTACAGATAGTCTACGATGGCTGCGCCTTTCGGCACATCTGATTTCAGTAAAACCCTAATTACGGTTGTTATGGGGCAGTTAAGTTATTCTTTTGACCCCCATCCCCTCCCAAGTGGGGCTCGTTCAGCATTAACATACGAAATCAAATGAAAAGCTTTAATAAAGACTTTATTACTTAATGCTGACACCCGGAGAAGGATCAGTGACTCGTTCTTCCTCTGCCAGTTCTTCTTTTTGTTCTTCTTGTGTTTGTACTTCGTGATCTTGATCTTCTTTTCACGCCTTCCTTCCTTCCACTACATGGCACTTTGTGGTTAAAACAGAACAAAATTAACTACATACTATTTAGAGTGATTCCATTAGAAGTCCTCATGCAAAATATACTATATTACATAATTGCAACAGACAGACAGACAGACAGACAGACAGACAGACAGACAGACAGACAGACAGACAGACAGACAGACAGACAGACAGACAGACAGACAGACAGACAGACAGACAGACAGACAGAGGGGAGGACGGATTAACGGTCAGACGGACAGACAGATAGACAGACAGACACACCGTCGGTCAGACAGACAGGTAAGTAGGTAGATAGATAGAAAGATAGATAAATAGTAGTTACTCACGCGGCTTGAGATGTTAGTCCCAGGGCTTTTTTTAAAAATGTTTTTGGCTGTAAGCAGTACCGGCACCTTTTTTAAAGCGTCATTTTTGGCGATACAGCAAAAGTCATTTTGTAGTGAGTACCACCACACCGTTCAGACACTTGATGGTGAATACTGGCAACTTTTCCTTCTAGAAAGAAGTCCTGATTCCGCCTATACGTGTAAAGACCAGTCGGCATTGAATGGGTGACGTAGCCAGCAAGTCCTGTGATCTCAAGACACTTCTTGTAGGCACTTTCAGCTGGATCGACTGGGTAATCTTTGTTAATGCTATAACTCTAACAGTCGCCAGCAAAGCCAGATGTAAAAATGGCTCTACCTCTTCTCTTACTCCATAACATTATGTGCTCTATTAATGTTTTTTTCTTCTCTCCAAATATATGGTCATAAACTACTAAAGACATCTGTTTTGCCTATATCAGGGGCTCTCAACCTTCCTATATGTATGAATGTAAGTTGTACCCCACCAGGACCTTACACAAGCGATAAGCACCCGGTGACACAAAGTGCTACCATGCGGATGAGGATCACCCGTGGAGAGGTCCAGGAAACCCCATTCAGACGTTAGGCCATATTTAAGGCCTGGCTATATTTAGGGCACCCGACAAAAGTTAGGGTGGGGCTTCAATATAACTAAAAATTGCATCCCACAAGCGGATGAAGGTAACTACAACTCCCCTAATGCCGCGACCCTTTAATACAGTCACCTCATGTTGTGGCGACCCCCCCCCCCCCCAAATAATTATTGTCCTTCTTAACTTCAATGAATATGTGTTTTCTGATGGTCTTTGGCTACCCCATGTGAAAGGATCGTTCGATCCAAAAAAGGGTTGCTACCGGCAGGTTAAGAACCGCGGCCCGAGATTATCACAACGGCTGTGTATATTGCCCCTTTGAATATAACTAATTCACGGGCCTCGGTGAGCTGGTCCGGGTGACTAGTGGAAAAGAATGTCTTACCCCTTAAAGTCCATCGTTTCCGAATTGTCTGCCGGTGTCCCTCTGCCACCTGCCAACAAAGTCCAACATGTGTCCGGTAAACGAAACATAAGCTTGCCACTTGGTCGTTCAGGTAAGCTGACTGCTTTAATTATGCTACGAGATATGTAATATGGTTAAATGGTCTGCGACCAACGATCCGACTTGCCCGTTGTGCAAATCAAAGCAAACTCTTGAGCACGTCCTGTCCGCGTGCAGGAAAGCCCTAGGTCAAGGCCGATATACCTGGCGCCACAACAAGGTGCTAAAGGAGTTAGCAGCCGTTGTCGATCAGGCTAGAATGAGGGCTAACGCCAGAGCCAGTTCTAGTATCGCCCCCATTCGTTTCCTCAAGGCTGGGCAGGTTCCAATTGGTAAGGTCAACAAAAACGCATTCGCTCCATCCGTGCTAGACTCCGCGAGGGACTGGTTACTGGCGGTTGATCTGCCAGGACATGAACGGTATCCCGAGTTGATCCGTAAAACCGGCCTGCGACCGGACATCGTTCTCCATTCTGCGCAAAAACGGCAACTCATCCTGATTGAGCTGACGGTCCCGTTTGAGTCGCGTATGGAGGAGAATCATTTGTACAAGCTCGAGAAGTACAGTGATTTAGCAGCCGGTTTGAGGAGAAACGAGGCTTACACAGTACGGGTTTTTGCCGTCGAAGTGGGAGCGAGAGGCCTCGTTTCCACTTCGCTCTACAATGTGGTAAAAGAACTAGGATTGCGCGGTAATGAACAGAAACGAACACTTAAAAAACTGGGAGAGGTTGCCGAAAGGGCCTCTAGCTGGCTGTGGACGCAGCGCAACAACGTAGGGGACGGGCCTCGGTGAGCTGGTCCGGGTGTCTAGCGGAAAGGAGTTTCTCATCCCTTTGAAAGTCCATCGTGTACGAATTGTCTGCCAGTGTCCCTCTGCCAACTGCTAATAAAAGTCCAACATGTGTCCGGTAAACCAAAGTAAGCTTGTCGCTCGGTCGTCCAGGTATGCGGACTGTTTTAATTACGCTGTCGCGGCGACTTCTTATCTCACAGTACCTCCTTCGAAACCACTAAGTCGTCTTGTCTCTGGCCGAAATAATAACACCATCCGGTAATTCTGTGCAGCGGGGAAGCAGCCCTGAGCTTCATGAACTCAGGTGGGCCCACCTCCGAATACGTTTAGGAATCGTGGGCCGAAACGTGTGTCGAAAGAGGATAATTTCTACTGATGACTGTAGATCCCCGCTGTACTTGCTCCCTGTGAGTTTATTCTTATTGCTACCGCGACGACTTCGTATCTCACAGTACCTTTTGCAAAGTCACCATTTCGTCTTGTCCCTGTCCGATAACATCCGGTAATACGTGCAGCAGGAGAAACCAACCCTGAGCCTCATGAACTCAGGTGGGCCCACTCTCTGAAAATGTCTAGGTGCTCGTGGGCCGAAACATTTGTCGACGAGAGATTACTTCTACTGATGATTGGTAGACTCCTGCTGTACATCCTCCCCTGTTGAGTTTCTTCTTATTCTTACAGTCACCTCATGTTGTGGCGACCCCCAAAACAATTATTGTCCTTCCTAACTTCAATAAATATGTGTTTTCTAATGGTCTTTGGCTACCCCTGTAAAAGTGTCGTTCGATCCAAAAAAAGGGTTGCTACCGGCAGGTTAAGAACCGCTGCCCGAGATTATCACAACGACTGTGTATATTGCTCTTTTGAATTTAACTAATTCACGATTTTTTAATCATTATTTCTTTTCTGCTCAACATATGTAAAAGAGTAAACAGTTCTCACCCATGCTGATTTGAACCCTGAACATTGAGACCGTCATTCAAGCCTCTAGCCATTGCTCACTGGTAGGCCACTTGTTTAACAAATAAGAAGAAAAGCCGTGACTAAGTTTATAACTACATCACACATTTATTTATAAATAACTCCATAACATCTCCTTGCCTAAAAATTCTTACATAATCCGATAAGATCATCAGGGTGTGTACGTTTCCTGACAACTTTGACACGAGAAAAGATTATCCTCCTGCTGTCATGTCAGACGAAATATTGTGTCGTGTTAAGCTAAGACAGTTTTCGTTGTTCCCCGTATTAGTGGTAAAAATTTTTTTTCGAATTTCTTATTTATTGGGTAGATATTTGTATGCTTGTCTTTCTTGTCGTTTATTTTTCTTCTCTTATTTCTCAGCGGACTTGTTTGCCTGCTCGTATGTCTGCTTGTCTGTCTGTATGTCTGTCTTCTTGATTTCTCATTTACCTGCCTGTTTGCCTGTCTGTCGGCCGGCCGGTCTGTCTGTCTTTTTAAAACCGTTTACAAATTAAAAGATTTACAAATAAAACACCTATAGGATAACCCACACACACACACAGACGCACACACATACACACTCACACACACACGAACACACAAACACACAATATCCCTAACTTGGGTACCAAATACGTTCATGTCAGGCAAAAGTAACAGCAACTTCACCATGGTGACATACACACTCACACTCACACACACACACGAACACACAAACACACAATATCCCTATCTTGGGTACCAAATACGTTCATGTCAGGCAAAAGGAACAGCCACTTCACCATGGTCTCTACAGCAGTGGTTCTTAACCTTCCTAATGCGGCGACACTTCAGTACAGTTCTTCATGTTGTAGCGACCCCCAACCACACTATGATTTTCGCTGCTACTTTATTACTTCAGTAAACATGTGTTTTCCGATGGTCTTTGGTCACCCCTGTGAAAGGGTCGTTCGACCCACAAAAGGGTAGTGACCCACAGGTTGAGAGCCGCTGCTTTAGAGGCAATATTAACAGATTTATATATTTCTAACCACAGCTTTTCAAGGTTTTGCCAATGCGCACAGTGGCGCGGGGAGTGGGAATGTAATTACTGAAAACGGGGAGGGAGAGGTGGGGTTGGAGTAAAGTGCTAAAATCTATATTTTTAACAGGGAATATATGTATATGTTAGTATATGTGTGTGTGTGGAATGTGTGTGTGTGGGAGGGGGGGGGGGAATAACAAGAGATCTTCCCATACAGGGTACTACATGACTTCGCAATGCAACTACATACGCACACTAGGTCATCTGTCCTGTAAGCGTTCTAATAATTCCCACATCTACCTGATTGTTTTTGGGAGCTTAACAACGGGAAAGAAGAATACTGCAAAACAGTCACTTTGGAAATGATACTTCAAGATAACTTGGTCAAAATTAAACACTTTCCTGAGCATATCAGTATCTCAAATCTGATTTAAAAGCTGTAACTCAATCGGTACTAAGTAGCTGATGCAGTTTATTGGTTTCAACTGACACAGCATTATCATTTTCTTCCTCGTGGTCGTCGTCGTCATCATCATCATTATCATCATCATCATCATCATCATCATCATCATCATCAGGGAGCGTAACTACTGGCGTGGGCCATCATGCTTCTCCAAAATCTGCGATCCCCAACAGCATATATTAGTGTTTCTCTCTCTCTCTCTCTCTCTCTCTCTCTCTCTCTCTCTCTCTCTCTCTCTCTCTCTGTGTGTGTGTGTGTGTGTGTGTGTGTGTGTGTGTGTGTTCTGATATCCCACAATGCGATGACAAAAAACTATGAAGAATCTTCTCGCATTGTCTTTCGCTGCCCTTGTTTCCATAGGCCTTTCAGCTGGTCACAATATGTTGCAGTTTCCTGCTTACAACATGACAAAAACATGATAATCGTTATCTGTCTGGTGTTCGTGATCAACTGTCTTTACGGCTTCACCATTTTTTAAACAGCTGATACAATAGACATCTCTGAATTCCCCAACCCCCCCCCCCCCCCCCGTACCCCATCCAATGATTATCCACGCCTTGTCGGGTCCAATTCGTACTTTAATATATTTGGTCCTATAATGCTATCGTTGTTAGTTGCTGGGAACAAACATTGACTGCTTCAAGTAACAATTAATTTTACTAGTGTGAGCTAAAGTAAAATCTGCTTGGTGCCAACAGTTAAAGTTAAAAATTTCCCCGGATTGTTACCCAAAACAACCAACCAATCACATGAAGAGTCAATCAAACAGGCAAGCAATTAATGAAAACACACCAATAAACAGAGCGGGAACTCTCGAGGCAGTAGATTTCATCTTTGTCATCCCTTGTGGGGTGCAATTTGTAGTTATTTTGAAGCCCTATCCTGTCTTTTGCCGGGGGAACTAAATATAGCTGGGAATTACATATGGCCTAACGGCTGAGCGGTGTTTCCGCGACCTCTCCACGGGTGATCCTCATTCGCATGGTGGCACTTTGTGTCACCTGGTGTTTTACCGCTTATGTGATGTCCTTGTAGGGTACTGTGACGAGCGAAAGCTTGGCCCTCAGTGTAACGTGCTGTAAAGGCTGCGTGGTGATGTGCGGCGTACCAAAGAGGAATAACGGTGTCGCAATGTAACAAATGGCATCAACACTTAATATGCCACTGGCCAAGTGTAACACAACATGATGAATGTTGAAGCTTCCAAACGTAGTGGAACGAGAACTCTTTGTGTATTGACAATAGCAATGATCAACACAAGGAGAAAATATGCAATTAATAATCCAGACTTATTCAAGCACATCAACAAAAGCCCGCTCGTACATCCATGGACTGATATGTCCTCACGACGGGTCGCAGTCCGACCTTGAGATCCAGACAGTCATCTTTGTCTTCGGTTCCGCAGTCTGAATTAAGTAATGAAAGCATACTAGCTTACTGCCGAACTGTGACAATATACCAGCTTTCTGCTGTCTACAGTGGAGTCCCGGGGTAAAACGTCCTCAAGGAGCCAACTGTATACAACATCTGCTTCTGTGGAATCCAGGGATAAAGCGTCCTCAAGGATCCACACGTCCGTCTCCTTCGGACTGTAAACATCAACTCTAACCATGGCATCCCGGGGTAAAGCATCCTCAAGGATCCAACTTGATTATCATTCCTTCAGTGGCATCCCGGTGTAAAGCATCCTCAAGGATCCAACTGATTAACATTCCTTCCGTGGCATCCCGGGGTAAGGCATCCTCAAGGACCCAACTTGATTATCATTCCTTCAGTGGCATCCCGGTGTAAAGCATCCTCAAGGATCCAACTGATTAACATTCCTTCCGTGGCATCCCGGGGTAAGGCATCCTCAAGGATCCACACCAAGGCCGGACCAAACGTCCGCCTTGGTCAAACTTCGACTTTCATCTCCTAGAATACAATCCCTTCACAACCTGACGTATTGTTTTGACGTCTTATTTGCTCACTCAGTACCGGTGCGTTCTAGTGCACATCCGCACGCGACAGCTACAACTTACCTATCCTGAGACAGTAGAGACATTAATACACAAACCAAGTAAATAGACAATGCATTGATCGGCACTCAAATAAAGAAGCAGGAAGGTAGAAGGACACAAAAGACAACATTCAAATCGAAAGCCATAGTTACTGTGTCGGGAATCGAACGTGTTACCTTCAAATGGCACTACGCCTCGCTATAGAAACAAAGGTACTAAGATACATGACCAGCTAGGCACCCCTAAAAAAGGTGACTTTTTTCGGAATATCTATTGTACAGACTGAAATCCACAACTATGGAATACGGACATAATTAATCTCAAACTGTTGTAATGGTACCATAGGTTACACAAAATAATATAGAAAAAAGCTACAATTTACAAACACAACAGACTGCAATGCTTTGTCTAGAATGCGGCGAGCATTTAAGAAAGAGGTCTGTCAACGAACTATACAGCCAAAGACTGTTGAAATCAAACAACGTATCTGCAGACAGTGGTGTTACAAGTCATCTCAGTTTGGACAGGTATCTGACAGGTTTTTTTTGGGGTGGGTGCGGGGTGTTGGCGATGGGGAGACGGTTTTGAGGGAAGAGGGGGAAGAATTGATGGACTGTCTCATGCATGATCAGGCAGACTAGGGTAGGGCAAGAGCTCTCTCTCCCCCCCCCCCCTTTTTTTTCCCACCAATGCCAAAGATATTTAAAGTCTACTCCGCTAGCTCTTACCCTGACATTCTGGTTCCGCATCTGGCAAGCTGTTGACACTACCATATCATTATAAATCGTAAGTTTGACCGTAGATTTGTGTGAGTGTATGTGGCTTTAACACTTCTTTTTTACATGAATTGATGCTGCTCATCATCATCATCATCATTTAGCAGGTCCTTTGCAGAACGTTGCTCTCATCACAGTCTGCCTGAAAGAAACTAGGTCTCTCGCTAGTACTCCCGCCTCATGTATTTTCATACTCAAGGAGTCACTTATATCCTGTACCCATCTTCGAGTCAGTCGGCCCCTGCCCCTCCTTCCTGGTACCATGCCTTCAGCTATAATCTTTTTTTTCAAATCCGTTGTGGCGCTTGAAATGACCAAAATATTTCAGCTTTCGAGACAGGATGCTGTTTATTAGCCATTCTTCCTTGATGTTCAGATCTTTCACGATTGTCAATATTTCTCCTCTTCTTTGTCCAAGATATTTTGAGAATCTTTATATAGCATTTCAGCTCGAAATCCCCTATTCTCTTTCTTAAGGACTGATGCTGTTAATTTATATATATATATATATATATATATATATATATATATATATATATATATATATATATATATATATATATATATATATATATATAATATATATATATATATATATATATATATATATATATATATATATATATATATATATTATACACACATCTTCTTCTTTTTCTGCCTTTCTATCCCCTAATGGAGCATAGGCCCTCAACCAACTCACGCCAAGTCGTTCTATCCTTCGCCATTACATGGAGCTCTCCCCATATCTTTCCCATATTTCTAACTTCATTCTTCCGCTCTCTTCTCCATGTTTTTTTTTTTTTTTGGCCTTCCTTTATTCCTATGCCCCTGTGG
The DNA here is from genome assembly GCA_905116865.2 of Candidula unifasciata. Taxonomy (NCBI): domain Eukaryota; kingdom Metazoa; phylum Mollusca; class Gastropoda; order Stylommatophora; family Geomitridae; genus Candidula; species Candidula unifasciata. The sequence continues at coordinate 168,355 of CAJHNH020001085.1, read as the reverse complement.
GTTCCAATGCAAAGACATTCTAGTTATGCTGTTCTCCTGTTTTCTAAGTGTGAGTCCTATCCAACGCCAGCGTCTTTTCCTCACCTCTTGGTCCCCTGGAGCCTGTTTAGTTCTCCCCTAAAGCTCTACATTAGTTATTCTATCATACCATTTAATTCCCTCTACTCTGCGCAGGCACCAGATAACGAATGTCTGTATTTATTAGTAATTGCCTTAGTTGTTCTCCATGTTTCCGCCCCATATAATAGTACTTATTTGACATTAGAATTAAAAAATTTTAGTTTAGTATTTCTTTTAATTTCCTTTGACCTCCACAAATTCCCTACTGCTATGAAAGCCCCTCTTGCCTTTTGTATTCTTATTTTAATATCTCTATCATTCCTCCATCTGTATCTACATTACTGCCTAAATAGGTGTACGACTCCACGTCTTGGAGTGGGATGCCATTCAGAGAAACCACATTACTATTTGCCTGATTTATTCTCATTATCTTTGTTTTTTCTTCATGGATTTTCAGACAAAGCTGATGTGATCTCGCATCAAGTATATTTAATTTATCTTGCATCTGATTCCGTGAATGGGACAAAAAAGAAATATCATCAGCGAAGTCCAGATCATCAAGCTGTTTTGTAGGGGTCAACTGAATTACATTCTTGGTGTTAGCAGTTACTGTTTTCATAATCCAGTCTATAGCCAGTAAAAATAAGAGAGGCGACAAAAGACATCCCTGTCGCACACCTGTTTTTATTTCAAATGCATTTGTTTGCTTTCCCTCATGAAGAACTCGACATTTCATGTCTTTATATGTTGCCTTTACAAAGGTGATAATTTTCAGTGGGATTCCATAGTGCCCCATCAATTTCCAGAGTGATTCCCTATCAATGCTGTCAAATGCTTTTTCATATTCTATAAATCCAATGTAAAGTGGTGAGTTCAGTTCAATGCTTTGCTCTATTATAATACGTAATGTGGCTATCTGGTCAGCACAGGATCTGTTTGACCGAAAACCTGCCTGCTCATCTCTTAGCTTTTTATCAATAGCATCTTTTAATCTTTCCCAAATAATTCTACTTAATATTTTTCCAGGAACTGACAGCAACATAATTCCTCTATAGTTTTCACAATCCTGCAGATCACCTTTTTTTGGACAGTTTCGCAAGATATCCTTCTATCCAGTCTGTTGGTATTTCAATGGTCTCCCAGACTTTACTGAATAATCTATGTAGCAATTCTGTTGATGTGTTTATGTTGGTCCTGATGGTTTCAGCTGGGATACCATCTGGGCCTGCTGCCTTTCCTTCCTTGAGAAGATTGATAGCTTTTCTAATTTCCTCTTTGGATGGTATCTCACAGTTGATATCCAGTTCCATTTCTAAAGGCTGGGAAAACCTCTGGACCTGGTCTATTTAGAAGCATTTCAAAATATTTAACCAATCTGTCCATTTGATCTTTAGTGTTAGTAAGTACCTTTCCTTGACCATTTTTGATTGATCCAGTTGGCTGACTATATTTACCTACTAATTTTCTTGTGTTACTGTAAAGTTCTCTGAGGTTTCCTTTTGCTGCTGCTGTCTCCGATTCTTGTGCTAGATCATTTAGATATTTCACTTTATCTGCCCTTATACGCCTCATAACTTCCTTATTGGCTTCTGTGTATTTTTCCTGTGCTCTAGCTTTAGCAGCTCTAGTTTTGCTATTGTTTAAGTCTGCCTTTTTACTTTTCCTATCTTCAATCAGTTTAATGGTTTCTGGTGTTATCCACGTTTTATGTTTCCTTTCTTTTCTTACGAAGAACTTCTACGCAAGATTCATTCCAGATTCCTTTGATCTGATCCAAGCAGACTTCTGTGCTGACATCTTCAGCTAACTGCTGCAACACCTGGTACTTATTAGAGACTGTAACTGAGAACTGTTCCTTAACTTCTTTATCCCTGAGACAACCTACATTATATTGGTTTCTATGATTTTAAGAGGTTATATATATTTTTAGTTTCAACTTGATTTTACTTACAACCAGGAAATGGTCAGTAAATACATCGGCACCTCTGAAAGCCCTAACATCATAAAGAGATGATCTAAACATTTTGTTAATACATAGATGGTCAATTTGATCAGTTGTCTTATGGTCTGGTGATTCCCATGTTGCCTTGTGTATTCCTTTATGAAAAAAGATACTTCCACCAATAACATACTGGTTTCCCGCACAACAATTTGTGCACAATTCTCCATTTTCATTTATTACTCCTAGACCATGTCTTCCCATAATTTCTTCATAGCCTGTGTTGTCTGATCCTATCTTAGAACAATAGTGCTGCCTACCATTCCACTTGTGGGAGATTATAGTTTAAAACACGTTCCACGATAGGGCCGTGACTAGAAGCTTGCCTGCCAAACTCACAGTCTTAGGTTCGAGTCCCTAATGATGAAAATTATTTAATAATAATTTCATTATTGTCATAATAGACCTTAACTCCTATGTCGACAAAGCTTATAAGGGGTAGCAGGTAAAGTCAGTAAAGGTAAAGGTGATCGGCGTGATGTTCCCTACATCACCTCACCAGCTGAGTGCAGATTGGCTTAAAAAGGTTTGAGGTTTGAAGGACGGATCAACATCATGGCATACGGGTAGTTAACAAGTGCTCCATTCTTCTTCTAACTCAATTCTGAGCACAGTGCACAGGCTCTGTAGCACCTGCGAGGATCCTGAAATACTTTAGGTAGATTTTTGACTCCAAATTTTGTCCGGGCAGCACCGTTAGTCTGCTCTTTTCGATTTCCTACTGCCAGGGGATTTTTTTTTTCGTGCGCCACTATGCACACAGGCGTCCGAACTCACTACCCGGAGATCTGTGGAATTACTAGAGGTCAAAGTCCACGTGAAAAAAATCCCAGCCCTTACCGGGATTGGACCCGGAACCTCAAGCACTCGAGGCGGACACTATGCCTCGAGACCACGTAGTTCCCCCCCCCCCCCACAGTATTCAAAATAGTTGTCTAGCATCATGTGCCCGATGCGCCCCAGGCGTGAACAAAGATTCTTGACTTGAATGACATTTGCTGAGAGATAACATTGTTTTCCTGCTAAAATCTACTGTGGAGGGCAGACGAGCAATGAACCAGGCTATTCTGAATGACTCTACGACAGTGATTGTCAACCCATGGGTGAGAACCATTTGTGAGTCGAACGATCCTTTCACAGGTGTCGCATAAGACCATCGGAAAACACATATTCACTGAAGTTCGAAAGTAGCGACGAGAATATTTGTATGGTTGGGGGTCGCCACAACATGAGAAACTGTAATAAAGGGTCGCCACAACATGAGAAACTGTAATAAAGGGTCGCCACAACATGAGAAACTGTAATAAAGGGTCGCCACATTATGAAGGTTGAGAGCCACTGCTCTAGGAGAAATAAGACCTTTGCAAGATGACTGTGAATCTACAACTATGACCAGACTGCAAGAACAAAATACTAAAATGAGGGTGTCTAGACAACAGGATTATGTACACAGCCAAAAAAGAATAAGAAACCAACAAAGAAATCGTGTCGTGAGCCACTACATGCTGCGGAATTTGCTGAGGAGGGGATCCGAGCACTTATGGACTGAATGGTTCGATGTGCCAAAAGGATCATCTGTCGACTAACCACCTAATAACTAACTAACTAATCAACTAACTGACTATTTTTTTCTGACCAGTCTCACGATGATGTCACAACTGCTGCTACTTTTGGTGGTTCTTATTATGATCATCTGCACCTTTGGTTTTGTGTCAGCAAACCGTGAGTTCGCATTTATACATTTAATATTGTTAATATTGCTGTTACTATCTTGAATTCCTTAAGTAAGAAAATATGAGCGTTTGAGCTGAACCGATGTAGACAGATTCTCAGCATATCGTGGACAAAGAAGAAAAGAAATACTGACACCCTTAAAGATCTAAACATCAAGGAAGATTGGCTAATAAACAACATCTTGTCGTGGAAGCTGAAATATTGTGGCCATTTCTGGCCCCACAGCGGATTGAAAGAAATAGTAGCAGAAAGGAGGGACAGAGGCCGCCCAGCACGAAGATGGGCACAAGATAAAAATGACTTCTTGGGTACATTCTGCAAAGGACCTGCTACATCGTGATGATGATGATGATGACGATGATGACTAGAACGATGAATAATCAATTTCAGTGACGATGAGTTACCAGTAATGCTTGATTATAGCACTATTTTGATACACGGAGGTGAATCATGGACAGTTAATAGATTAGCGATGAATTATTCGGAAGCTGCAGATGTGGTTTTGAAGATGAATGATGAGAATACACTGGATAGATAAAAAGAACAATGAAGATGTCTTGATAGAAACTGACTCACGGAGAGAACTGATTGTCCACATCAGAAAGAACAATCTAAGAGAAATCTGTATTCTTTGGTCATGCCAAATGAAAGAGAAAACAGGACTACATCATGAAGTTGTGGAAGTTGAGGTGAGAAAGAGGCAGAAGTAGACCGAAAGAGAGAAGATGCTGGACAGTTTGACATCATGAAATAAAAGATCACCTGTGTCAGAGATGACTAAAAATACACGAGGCAGGTAAAGGTAAAGTCGGGAGATGTCTTTGCGCACGGTTATAAACCATAAGTGCTCTGCTACCAGTAAAGACAGCTGATAAGAAACTGTCCGCCTGTGTCGCCCTTCCGCACGCAACTCCGTAGCTACAGCGACGTTGCTCAATTTTCCCCAGAATGTTAACTCTGGTACCCATTACCTAGAGGCTGGGTGAACCCCTGGAAGCTTCCGGTTTTGAACACCAGCCGTGGGCTGCAGCGAATCGCAGCTGGATTTGAAAGCCAGTCTCCTATCGACTGCGCTATCAACATCCAACGCCACACGGCATGGACTATAAGAAGAAGAATGCTTTGTGATATTCAGCGTGAATTCATTTGGTGTCGTCGTGGCCGAGCGGCTAAACGCTCGTCGCAGATCGGAAGGTCGTGGGTTCGCTCCCTGACGGAACCGGACTTCTGTCAAAAATGACCTTGGCTTTCAGGTCGACCCAGCCTTGAGTGGGTACCGGGTGCATTCCCGGGAAGTCATTGTGGCCGGCGTGATGCTGACCACATGACTCATCTTGTGCCGATTGATCTATGAAATTTAGGTCTAACCCTATATGCTTCATACGCCCAAAGGCGTGGAAAAGGGTCCTTCAATTTTCCTTTTACTGTTTATTGATTGTTGTAAATCAGTGTCAGTTTACGTACAAAGTATTCACCTGATAACTGTTTCTGTTTTTTTTATCAGCTCTCGGACAAGGGGGAGCAAATCCCTACTCCAGCTGGCTGCCAATGGCTTTTTTGTGGGGAGCCTTGGATTAGTCACCTTGGCGCTGACTGGCCTTCCAATCTCAAATACCTCTCGCTGGATGCAATATATCTCTGTAGTTTAATTTCATAGTCCGGTAAAAGATACACCATTGTAAATAATTTACAGGTCGATTAGGGATTATCTTGTATTCTCGAAATTTAACAGAAAGAGGCTAGTTTAAACAATTTAAAAAATAATTACCACATTAATTTGTATAAACAGTCGTAGCGATGTGGGTTGCAATTTTTCGTTATTTGACGCCCCACACTGGCTTTTGCCGAGGGCCCTGAATATAGCTGGGCCATAAATATGGCTTAACGGCTAAAAGGGGCTTCTGTGACCCCTCCACGGGTGATCCTCATCCGCATGGTGGCACTTTGTGTCACCGAGTGTCTATCGCTCTGTGTGATGTTTTGGTGGGGTAAAAAAAAAAAAAGAAGAAGAAGATTAACCAATTTAACCCTCTCCCCGACACGGCTGTATTTTGCGAATCGTTTATACGTACAGACATAAATTAGTTGACTATAGAAAGCTTTCAAAATTAGGCAGATTGTTAAATTCTACTTAATAAAACCAGATGCTTCTTGATTTTCACTGTTAAATGTTTCTATGCTTGTTTATGAACGTTAACCAGTTGGATGTTTGTCAAGATTCTTTACTGAACATGTCTGAGGTAACACACAGCCGTTTATTTTGTTTAAATCTTAAAAGAATTCAAATATAAATTGCAGAAGTCACACCGTTTTAAAACTTCCTATTCCGCTCAAACACTTGCTGGGCGGACAGGCATGCGGACAGGAACTTTACTAAACATTTTCTAAAGTTTTCAATCCTTCACTGATCGAAACATGGATGGTGCATTTCAAAAGTGGAGTGGCCTTGCTTAAACTGTCATTCTGACAACATCGTGTTCGACTGCGCCGTGAATTACACTCTTGATATGGGATTTTTTATTTACATGCTCAGCAAAACGATTCAATAATCTTACTACCCACAGACCAGGGGGTATTACTAGACGTGACAAACTTCAGACCCTCACCGGCGTTTGAGCCTGGGACCTCTATCACTCGAGGCGGACATCATAACTCGAGACCACGCTTCAGTACACTAGGACTGGCTCAGTAAATCTATTATGAATTCTCTTTCTGACGGTAGGTGACAAAGATTGACGGCAAAGAGCATTCTCTCTCTCTCTCTCTCTCTCTCTCTCTCTCTCTCTCTCTCTCTCTCTCTCTCTCTCTCTCTCTCTCTCCCCCTCTACCTCCATTCCCCCTTCACAGAATTCTGCATTTGCATGAGATATTAAACATGCAACTTCCTTGACACATCTTCCGTCTGCTGTTTTACGATTACTTAGTATTAATTAAATCATAAATATGATACACCTGGCATCATAAATGTTTTGTGGTGATTTTCATTTTCCTCTATAACTTGTTATGTTGTGCTATGTTCCCTGTGTGGGATTATGGGCCTAGTTGTAAGAAAAATTAGAATAGGACCACTGCTTCAATATCAAACACGTCGTAGTAGTCGACAACGCGGGGCATCCTTCAAAGTCGGAGTACCTCTGCCTGAGAGGCAAGGAATCAAGAATCTGCAAACCGTAAAGCCAATTCTGTGAAACGGAAACAAACGCAACACTCAGGTTCTGGAACGAGATCAAAGTCAGGAAGTGGACGAACACCCAGAATTTTCTGACGGTGTTTACAGCCTTGAACGGGAAGAAGAAGAAGAAGACGAAGAAGAAGAAGAAGAAGAAGAAGAAGAAGAAGAAGAAGAAGAAGAAGAAGAAGAAGAAGAAGAAGAAGAAGAAGAAGAAGAAGAAGAAGAAGAAGAAGAAAAGAAAAAGAAAAAGAAAAAAAAAAAAAAAAAGAAAAAAAGACGCCATGCGCATTAGGAATTCCCATGTGTGCTCAGTCCCCGATGCAGCAGCCACTCCAAGGTGCTTCTACTGATTGTTAGCATAAGACGTTGACTATATCTCCTATTAAGACCTCGAAGACGGCATAGACGGCCATCAGAAGTCTTTTTAACCAGGTCAGGTAATCCGGTTAGAAACTCCGACTCGTCATTGTCCACCACTCGTCTAGTCGGTACAGCGTTGATGATATCATCTCTATCCATACTTCCTCCAACCTGCAGTATTACACTACTCACGTTAGTCCGCTAGCTGACTACCATAGATGCTTTATTAATATTTTACCCCACAGAGGGGAAATCCACAGGTCATGGGACAGTCTGATCTGTCAGGGGGTTGTAGATAGGCTGCATGCAGTCATGGGACCAAGGCTTCACTCTCGTGGGACGTAGGCGGGTCTCAGTTAAGGCCAGTTCTATATTTTTTGGGCTGGTTAAAAACATCAGAAAGCCGGGAAACCCAGTCTTGCCACCCTCTAAAATGTTGGACTGTCATGTGACGTCATCTGGGGTAAGATATTAATAAAGAACCCTACCACTTACTCCGGCCTGCCCAGGTATGTAGATCCAGGTAAGAGAGGTCAAGTTGGACTCCTAATGATGTCTACTCATTCAATTCGCAAGCTACCAGCTGGCTGTTCATTCCCCACTGTAACTGTATCAAGCGTAGTCTCATATATGCCTAATGAATTAGAAGGCATTGCATCTCTCATTCCCCTATCATATAGCTGTTCTTTATTAATATCCTACCCCCAGACGATGTCATAGGACAGTCCAACATTTTAGAGGGTGGTAAGACTGGGTTTCCCGGTTTTCTGATGCTTTTAACTACTCCAAAATATCTAGAACTGGCCCTAACCCCAACCCACCTACGTCCCACGAGAGAGTGCAGCCTAGCCTGGAATGCATGCAGCTTAGGTCCCACGACTGCATGCAGCCTATCTACCACCCCCAGAAATAGTAAACTTTTCCGTGACCTGGGGATTTCCCCTGTTTGGGGTAAGATATTATTAAAGCACCCATATAGCTTATTGTGTATGGTGATTTTTTCCCTGCTTCTTCTTCTGCGCTCCTCCGAAGACGTAAATGCAGATGTGCCCGTTAACTGCATGTCTGCAATAAATATTTGCGTATTTCTGCCATCCGACTTCTGCAGGTAATTGTTGACCGTGTTAGTCTTCCCGGGTGTGTGCTAACTGAACATGAGCATTCTGTTTCTTCCAAGGCTGTGTCAAACCAGGCCTACTGCAGGTAACTGAAATACATTATGTTTAAGAGATAGGCGTTAAGTGAGAGATATGCAGCAGAAACAGCATTTGAAAGTCACGGCATAAATTACATACGCATTATAATCCTCGTTGTCCCTTGATGCTGTCATTTATAAATACGCCCCTGAATATCTTAACACGTTTTAAATAGGGCGAAGATGAAGCAAATCCAGACAACATATTACAGGTGTACCCATTACAAACACAGAGACCTCTTTAGCACAATGACTAGTCACTTGTATGCCTGTTGGCCCGAAGTTCTTATCTGCATCAAGTGTGCATTTTATTAGAAAGACCTTGGCTCGCAGGGCAACTTAGCCTAAAACATGTTAGTTAGATAATTAGTCGGGTTATCAAACTTGCACTCCGGACATGTCCATAGGTGCTCAGATCCTTTCCTCCGTATGAACCCCAGGGTCCGGTGGTTAATAGTACCAGATCTATGTCGACTAACAAGTCCTCAGGTGTGACTGGTATGCGTCTCATCATTTTGGCGAGTGATCTAGATTCACTGTCCCGAAAGTCCTCATCCCTTCCCATTTCTCGGAGGGCATTAATAATATCGGCATGATCCATAGGTTGACAGCCGGTAATGATAACTGATCCAGCCAACCTATCAGCTCTTTCATTCCCATCGACACCCCAGGCCCAGGAACGAAAATAAAGGTGACGCCCCGCACAGTGGACTTTTGTAATCACTAAAACAGGTATCAGATAATAATGTCCCGGAAGTAAAGGCGTCCTGAGTGATACTGGAAACATCCCATCTATGGGTCTAGCACAGACTTGACGATGCCCTGAATTATTTGAGGTCATGTGGCCCCTTTCCTTTCAAATTACACCAGCTAATCTGAGGAAACTTTAAAATATATCGCCTTTCAAATAAATGGATCCCCGTGTGGGTTCCGAGGCCCTACTATGGGAAAAACAAGAAGAGACCCACTGCCTATCGAAAAGCATGTCGTAAGAGTCGACTAATTGGGAGCTTATTTTGAAGTCGGAGTGCATCTGCCTGAGAGGCAAGGAACCAACAGCCTGCATACAGATCTGTCAAACGGATGCACACGCAACATTCAGTTTCTGGAACAGGACTGCAATCCAGAAGTGGACGAACAACCAGAACTTTCCGCCGGAGTTCACAGCCGGTGAACGCGAAGAAGAAGAATAAATAAATGGATAACGAAAATATACTGTCGTTTAACTTGTTTAAAAAACAAAACAAAAACAAAAAACAAATTAGGAACGCGCTTGCAAAATCATAGAAATTTATTGTATAAAATGCCCTGACGTAGCAGTGGTTCTCAACCTGTGGGTGGCGACCCCTTTGGCAGTCGAACGACCCTTACACAGCGGTCGCCTAAGACCATCGGAAAACAAATATTTACTGAAGCTACGAAGTAGAAACGGAAACAATTTTATGGCTGAGGGTCGCTTCAAGGGTCGCAGCGTTAGAAAGTTTGAGAATCATTGCTCTAACGGGCTCTAGATTACAACTGGATTTTTTATTATTTGTGGGTAGGAGAGGAGTGGAATTTTAAATAATAAAAGAAGATTTATATTTAGAAAAAGAGAATGGATTTTCTTGAGGCCAGGTTGGCTGTAGCTTTTCTTTAGTTTATGCTTTGAATCCAACGGCGGCATCTGTGGCTTAGGCGTTGCGAACGAGCTTCGTAATGCCGGGGTGCAGTGCTCGATCCCTGCTGCCGGTTATGCACCCGCCTTGCGTTGGTTTCGACAGTGGTATCGAGAAGCCGACCGTCCATAAAACAAAGGCAAACTAATGGACGTAAATTTGCCGAGAAGGTGCTTTATTAATATCCTACCTCAGATAACGTCACATGACAGACTAACATTTTGGAGGGTGGTAAGACTTTGTTTTCCGGCTTTCTGATGCTTTTAACGACACAGAAATATCTAGAACTGGCCCTTACCCCAATCCACCTACGTCCTACGAGAGAGTGCAGCTTAGGTCCCACGACTGCATGCAGCCTAGGTCCCACTACTGCATGCAGCCTATCTACCACCCACTGAAATATTAGACTGTCCTGTGACCTGTGGATTTCCCTTGTCTTGGGTAGGATATTAAAGCACAGCTAGGAAAACCACAACAGCCAAAAAATGCTAAGGTTGGTTCTGCAACGTCCTGTAAAGGATAGCAAATAACTTTTAATAATGCAACACTGGTCAACCACAATGTACCGGATATATCAGAGGCGTAAGGATCATGGAGTTTTACTTCTCTACACTTACTCAAGTAGGTAAATTACGCTCGTCCACAACTTTAGGCGTATTGGGTGATGTGATCAAAATCACGGCGACTGAATTTACTTTCCAGAACTTTACCCGGTACCCATTTAAGGCTTGGTCGACCTAAGGCGCCAAGATTTTAAATGTTGAAAAAAAAAAGATACTGCTCCATCGGGAGTTGAACCTACGAACAAAGGATCTACACTATACCGTTTAGCAGGTACACCATGGCAGCTGCACTTTTTAACACATTTAAAACATAATATATTTCCCTTGGTGCTCATTCAAGTACAATAACTCATTAACTGTCAGTCACAGTTCTAGTTCATCACACACCCACCCACGATAGACTACAACTGTTTTTTCGTGCCCCAATAAAACTGCTAAAAGGCTATCCATGTGAACGGGATTTCCCGGGATGGGGGGTGCCGTTTGTGGATAGCGAGGCAGGGGTCAACCTCTGCGAAGAGGGATACAGGATATTAACGATGCATTGGAATTGAAAGCCCATGGGGCGGACAGCTGGTTAGGGAAAGGGATACTTTCAGGCGTTCCGTGAAGAGAGAGACGTTCTGTAAAAGACTTTCTGTTTGATGGTGAGTTCAGAGAAAAGGGTCATCCCATAATTACTGCGTTCTCGTGCCAGCGAAAATGACACAGAATAACGATCGCTTTCCCTTATTTAAAAACTGTCTCAGCAGAGCCAGCAGCATACACCTGTATTAAGACAGCCATCAGAAGTGCTAACACAAACAGTCGGCAACTGGAGTTGCAACTCATCGTCCACTAAAGCAGCAATTACAACAAATCCACAGTTGCACATGAACTTTTGCATCCCCCAGTTCTATAGCAACAGGTCACCCGCATTTGTTGCGTTCTGAGAAGCCCTTTCTGATTTAAGTCAGTAGGAAATAATTTCGTTCCTCACTTTTTGGGTTTACTGAATAACCCGGCCTTTAACTAGTTTTTGTGTGTGTATGTGTTTTTTGTTTTGTTTTGTTTTGTTAATTAAATGTGTATGCACGCATCGCACTGGTTATAATACATAGGTTTCTGTCACGGAGGTCAAATGTCAAATGCCATGTTATTATAACATCCAGAAAGGTCACATAAACTCGCCTAGTACACATACATGATTTAAGCATTTAGCAGGATACAAGCCTCAGGCACACACAAATACATACGCTCTCAGTGAGAGCGGGGTGGCTATGGTTTATCAGCGGAGTGAACGCTGTGCATATGTGAGGAGGACTGACATGTATCAACACAACACCCTAAATATATGGCAAGTGTGAGAGGCATCTGCTGATAGCACGGGACTATAATCATGCGTCAGAAGCCATAGGATACCTACGCACCCAGTACTGACAAAACAAAGACACACACACATACACACACAAACACTACAAACAAGAAAAGTCAAGTAGTTATAAAAGAGGTTCTTCCAACATGTACATGGCACACATACATACAAACACGCACATGCATAAAGTTGTATAACATCATAAAGTCGGTGCATTTTAATCAGTTTCCTTCTTTCTATGTGTTGATGTGAAAAAAACTTTTTTTATCTGCAACCTTATATCTCTTTTGTTTAATGTACTCAATAGCTATTTGGCATTAAGGGGGTGGGGCGGGGAGGGGAGGAGTTGTTAGAAGTCTTGTAATAAACTGCACGGGGCGTGAGGATCTTGCCATATACTCAAGGAGGGCGTCACATGAAAAAGCTTCAAGACCACTGGTTTAATACGTTAAGCCTTTTCTTAAAATTACAAAAACGGCTGCAGCGGGGACACTCAAAAGCGTAAGACAGTGTAACACTTTTTAACCGTTATAAATAAATGTACTCTTTTACCGGTGTAGGTAAACTTGTTTTAACTGCCTGCACCCTAAAGTCAGACATGGCATGTGTTAAAAAAAAAAAAAAACATCACCAGTTATGGGATGGACGTTTTTTCTTGTCGTCCGCACCCAACCTGTTTTTTTTTCCACTTGCGCGCACGTGGTATATGCCACCAACAGTGCAGACAGTAACCTTTTTACATTTACAACTCAGCGTTTTCTGTTCAGAGCAAAGCTGCCTTCAAAACTTTCATCCCTCTGAAAGATTCGTAAGCAAGTTTTCAAAAATTGTTGGGTTGGGCAGCGGGGGGGGGGGGGTGGGGGGAGGGGAGGGGGGGGGCTTTGACAGGTTACGTAGAGGACTCATTAGAGTGCCACTAGCATATGAGGCATACGGTCAGTGCTGGATTCAGGCATATGCTTACTAAGCCTCACAATTTGCAGGGGTCTCAACAAATTCTTTGTGTGTGTGTGTGTTCACAAATGACATTATTTTTTTTATAGAACCTTTAGGATGTTTATATAATTTTTGTGATTTCGCATACACATTTCCTGTGTTTTGATTTTTTACTAATAATTCAACAATATGTTTCCTTCATCCATGCATTTTTTTTTCAATATCCAGAAACCATGAGTTCTTAACCATTTTAGTTCGGTACTATAGATATCGCAACCCTTCGGCCTTGATTCCATGATAAATACCGTAAATATGGGAGAAATGTGGCTTTTCTACCAACCCCCGGGCGTGAACCCAGGCCACAAAGAATTGGTCACTCGGTCGCCGCGAAGTCAGGTTTAACCAACTACGATAGCCAGCCAGGCTCCAAGCATTTAAAAAGCGCATATATGTTGAGTGAGAGTCGGCGTAGTGTAGCGGCTAAACGCTCGCCTGAGGATCTGAAGGTCGTGGATTCGGGTCCTGACAGAGCCTGACATTTTTTTTTTAAATTACCTTGGCTTCCAGGTCGACCCAGCTTTGAATTGGTACCAAGTGAAGTCCCGGGAAGTAAAGGCGGCCGGAGTGTGCCACCACGTCACACACCAAGTGCCAGTTGGTCTATGAAAATGTAGGTGTAGCCCTATATGCTGAACACGCCTGAAGGTGGGGAAAAGGGGTTTTACTTACTTTACTATAAATGTTATATGGCAAACTAGGGAACATAAAATTTGCCTAGAAAAACCACAGCAGCTAAAAAATACTGGGGTTGATTCTGCAACGTCCTGCAAAGGATACACAGCTAACATATGGTAATGTTGTCTAAGCTAACGTGGTGTAATTTAAAACAGGAGGGGCCTCGGGGTTTTATACAGCTTAGCGCCTCTTCTTCTTCTTCTTAAAGTCCATGCCGTTTGGTAGTCATGTCTATCCACAACCTTCTGTCTCGTGTACTTTCAATCAACTCTGAACAATATGATCTTTCATGCCATGATGTCAAACTGTCCAGCATCTGTTCTTTTGGTCTCCCTCTGCCTCTCCTCCCCTCTAACTTTCCTACCGTCATAATGTACTCCAGTTTTCTCCTTCTCATCACATTAGCAAATAATTTTGATTGTCTCTTTGTGATGTGGGCAATAAGTTCTCTTTGTTGTGAAATCGTCACCTAGTACGGAGTGAGCAATGAGTAAGACGTCAAAACAATACGTAACGTTGTTATGGTGTAGCCCTATTTATTGTTGTCAAAGCAGTTGATGTTTATAGTCCGAAGGAGACGGACGTGGGAATCCTTGAGGACGCTTTACCCCGGGATCCCACGGAAGCAAACGTTATATAAAGTTGGATCCTTGAGGACGTTTTACCCCGGGACTCCAAGACCTCAGCAGGAAGCTGGTGAGCACTACATTCTCGGCAGCATGCCGGTATACTTTCATTGCTTAATTCGGACTTGTCCGAGGACCAAGATAAATCGTCATGGATCTCAAGGTCGGACTGCGACCTATCGTAAGGACATAACCGTCCATGGATGTACGAGTGAGCTTTGGTTGAACGAGTTGATTATTGATTGCATATGTATTCTTGTCCTTGTCATTGCTGATTGTATATATCAATACAACCATTGGAACTTAACGCATAGCGTTCGAACTCTACCTTTGAAAGCATTGAAGTAACTACTGTTTTACCCCTACTTGGCCTATTTCATCTTGGTACCACACACATCAGCACGTATCAATGGGGGCCAGCCTTTAAAGAATGAGGGACCTCTCGTCACAAGTGTGATACGACATTTTGTCGCATTGTTGTGCCTCAAGTTGTACACGAAGCACATTCCAATTGTCACAGTCTTTACCAATCTCTAGCTGTGGATATCGTTCAATGTATCAAGTCGCCGCCGCCGGTCTGTTCTAGCCATCGTTGGATCTTCATCGGGACCATATCATTCTTCGTTCGTTGGATCTTCATCGGGACCGTATCATTCTTCTTCGTTGGATCTTCATCGGGACAGTAGCACTCTTCGTTGGATCTCCGTATCATACTTCGCTGGATCTTCATCATAATCAAGTCACCGTTACTGACTGTGCCACTCTCCGTTCGATTGAATCGGATCAAGTCGTCCTTTTGGTTGTACATTGATCTGCTACTTGCCGTTGTACCGGTCGTTATTTTAGCGATTTTTCATCGCTAACATTGCAGTGTGTTGTTTGTCTGCCACCCAATTGGTAAGTCAATTGTGGTTGTTGTGGTTTCTGTTGCGCTGACAATTTTAACTCTTTCCTCCAGAGAACAGACCTGGTTTTCCCGTGCGCAAGTGGAGAGCGACATTAATTGTTACGTGTTATCAAGTAAGCGGGAGGTTGGGCGGTGAGAGCCTTATTCGATATTTCAACTAGCTCACCACTAGAGTGTCATATCGTCTTTGGCTCTGTCTGTAGCCAACTTCAACCCTCGGAGTGGTCCCCATTATAACAGGGAGATAGTTTATCTATTCGCGACTCTGTGGATTGATTTAGGCTAAAGTGTCTTAGTCCGGTCTCGTCACGTCCTGTACGTTTAGTTTGTAATAGTGCTACTTGGTGTTCTTTCGACGATTGTCCCTTCTCTATTTGTTAGTTCCATTGGTGTATTTGTGGAGTCATTTTTTTTTATTATCGTCTGTCAGACTCGTCGCATTGTACGTGTGTGACAGTACGCAGTATTCGTTGTCCTGTAGCGTCACTTCACCACACACTATCATATATATCACATATTGTATATTGATTGTCATATTATTTAAATATGTCTACATTTGCTGAGTTTTTGGAGTTAGGTCGTAGTATAGGCCTAGAAAATGGACAACTCTTAGCTTTCGCCGAAGCCAGAATGAAAGAGTTGTCGGACAGAGATAACCAGTTACGCGATGAGAGAACAGCGGAACGCGCCTGGAAAAAAGAAATGGAGTTGGAGAAATTACGCATGGAAAAAGAAGCTGAGGCTGAGAAACTACGCTGGGAAAAAAGAAGCTATGGCGGAGAGACTGCGTTTTGAAATGCGTTTTGAAATGAGACTAATTTAGAAAGGTTACGTTTGGAGAACGAATTAGAACTAGCGCGTATAGATAGAGACAAGGTTGTTGCTGTGTCAGAATCAGAGAGCCGTCGTCTTGTGACTAGTAGCCGTTCGGGTTCCGAACAAGGGGCATGTGTATACATACCCAAATTACCGTTTCTTACACCTACAGAAGATCTTCATAATTTTTTGGATCGCTTCTCTTTAGCGATGAATACCGCTAAGATACCAGAGGAACAATGGGTATCTCGTTTAAGGGATTTGCTAACGGGACCAGTTTTGAACACGTTCACGAACTTATCAGAAGACGAACGCGCGTCGTTCGAAATAGTCAAACAAAAACTGCTGGCGTCGAAGTGCATGACCGAAGAAGGTTACCGTGTGCAGTTTAAATCTGTTGTGCCATCCGTCGATGGAAGTTTCGCTGATTTTGTGGCCCGCGTTAGAACGTTGTTTACGCGTTGGGTGACATTGGCAGATGTTAAAAACTCTTATGATAAGTTGGCTGATCTCATTATTCGAGATAAAATTTTGTCTTCATGTAGTTCGGAGATGTTCTCATTTTTTCAAGAAAGGAAACCGAAGTCAGTTGAGGAGATGACAACATTGGGAGAACAGTATGTCACTGCACATCCTGGTAAACCATTGCACAACCCCAGGTTCGAGGACATACTCCCAGCTGCATCCAGTATTAGGGTGCACCACAACGCCTCGTCAAATCGGCCCGGGTGGAACAAATGCCATAATAGGCAGGGGCGCTATCGCAGCCACAGCGAACAGAGACAACCACCCCATAGAGAGATCAAACGTCCAAAAAGCAGGGTGAACATTATCAACCCCGTTCATCTGCTTGTTCAATCTGTCTTTCGTGGAGACACAAAAGTCCCGATTGTCCCCACAAGCGACACAGGAAAGATGATGACGATGGTCCATCTTCACGAGGTAGGTTTCAACGCAACACAGGTCCTATAAGGTGCTATGTATGCCGTGGTTTCCATAAACGTTCTGAGTGCCCAAGGGTTATGAACAGTCATGCTAATTCCGCGCAAACAGTAAACGCAGCGATGTCACAAAAAGTGACAAATTTAGCAGACGGTCAGGTTCGAATCCATCCAGAAATTGTTTACCCAGCGTTGTCAGCTGTACCACTGGAGGCTGGTTTGCCTTTGCATAATGGTTATGTTGGAAACATAAAATCTAAAGTATTACGCGACACGGGCGCCAATGTTATAGGAGTGGCTAGATACCTAATCCCCAAATCGGCATACTTAGGTCGGTATTGCAAGTGTCGTACTTTTGGTGGTCGTTTAGAAAGATTTCCTTTAGCAAAAGTCTATTTAAATAACCCGTATTTTCAAGGTGTTGCCGAAGTGTGTGTTTTTGGAGAGACCATCAGCAGACGTACTCCTTGGATCAGTTCCAGGAGCAAAGATGCCCTCGCGTGAGGAAATCGAACGCTGGTATAAAGAAAATGAGGGTGTGACTGAAGCTAATGCTGCAGTTACACGCGCTCAACAGAGAGTAAGTAACGAGGAAGCCACACCTGCGTTACAGTCAGCTACTTCGAACGAAAACCAAATAGCTATCACATGTGGGATAGCTAGCGAAGAAGCAGTAAAGAATGAACCAGAACGACCAAAAGTGCCTGGAAACGAACCACACGCACCGAAAACAAACAGTTTTGCGATACAACAACGGGCGGATCCTACACTCACTAAATGCTTTTCTAGGGCAGAAGTAACCGGTGTTAGAACATGTAAGCAAGGTACATGGCATTTTTATGTGAAGAATGGAATTTTAATGAGATATTTTAAATCACCTGTTATGCAATGTAAACAATTAGTCGTTCCTTTATGTTATAGAACCGATGTTCTGAGAGTTGCACATGACACACCTTTTGCTGCACATTTAGGTATAGGTAAAAACACAGAAAAGAGTTCTTGCACAATTCTATTGGCCTGGTTGTTCCACAGATATTAGGAAATACTGTAGGTCATGTAAAGACTGTCAAATGATGGCGAGAAAGGATGCATCTCAGAAACCTCCTATTCAAAGGGTCTATCTTCCATGTCGTCCTTTCGAAAAAGTTGCTGTCGATCTTGTGGGTCCGTTACCGGTTGTTTCACAAAGAGGATTTAGATACATTTTAACATTTGTAGACATGGCATCACGTTGGGTTGAAGCAGTACCGTTACGTCATATCACTACTGAGTCAGTAGCAGAAGCATTGATGCTTATATTCTCTAGAGTAGGCTTTCCTGAAACAATTCTGTCAGATCACGGATCACAATTTATTTCAGAAGCAATGCGCTCTTTTGACAAATTACTTGCCATCTCTCACGTTTTTTCTGCAAGATATCACCCACAATCAAATGGGCTAGTAGAAAATTTAAATGGGAAAATAAAAGCTATGCTAGCCAAAGTTACTAATCAATTTCCAGCAGACTGGGATAAATACCTTCCTGCTGTTTTGTTCGCCTATCGTGAGGTGCCCCAGAGCAGTACAGGTTTCTCACCTTTCGAACTTATATATGGTGCTAATCCCAGAGGTCCACTGTCGCTGTTAAAGGACATATGGATCGGTAAAGGCGATCAAGAAGCGCCTCAAACATATATTAAATTCGTGACGGAGTTACGTAACAAGATAATCTCAGGTTGTCAAGTTGCACGGGACAACTTGGAAAATACTGGTACTCATCAAAGAGAATACGTTAACCGTAACCGGAGACTAATCACTCTCCAGCCTAATGATGATGTATTGATATTTCTGCAAGATAATAATAATTGTTTATCAGCCAAATGGCAGGGTCCTTTTAAAGTTATTAAAAAATTTCAGATGTGGACTATCTTATTGATGTCAGAGGACATCATAAAGTATACAATCTAAACATGCTTAAAGAGTTTAAGTCTCGCCCTGGTGTTTTGTCTGAAGTGTTAGAAGCAGCTGAGGCACCCGACAATAATTTGCAAGAAGAAGAAATGGAGGCAGCATTCTGCCACGTCATTGACGAAGAGAGCAATGATGTCGAGGTGGACACTGCTCATCAATTGTCCCTACCCGAACTGGTATCCAGAGAAACATGGAGAGACGTGGAAGTCGCGCCCTCGGTTCCACCAGATATGGTGCGTCGTATAAAGCGTATTTTGGCTACATTCGACAAAACATTATCGGACATACCGGGTAGAACGACAGAAGCAGTGCATTCCATTGAATTAATAGATCATAAACCCATCAAAATGAAACCATATGTTATACCTTTTCATTATCGGGATGCCGTGGATAAGGAAATCGATAACATGATTAAGTGGGGTATAATTGAACCGTCGACATCACCCTATGCTTTTCCAATAGTGGTTGTCCGAAAGAAAGATGGAAGCCTTCGGATCTGCATAGATTTCCGAAAATTGAATCGAATCACGGTTGTAGATGCTGAAAATATCCCAAATATGGAAGATATGTTTGTTGCATTGTCGAAGGCTAGGTATTTTACAAAGTTAGATCTTACCAAGGGTTATTGGCAGATTCCCTTAGACGAGGATTCCAAAAAATACACCGCGTTTCAGACGAACAAAGGTTTGGTTCACTTCAACTATATGGTCTTCGGGCTTTCGGGAGCACCGGCGACGTTCACCCGCCTCGTACGCAAGTTGTTACAGGGTCGTAATGATGTTATTCATTATCTGGATGACATTCTGCTTTTCCATAATGATTTAGACGAACATATTCGAGGTCTAAAGACATTACTGGAACGCATAAAATCGTTTAATCTGACAGTTAGACCAACTAAAGTGAAGGTCGCTTTCGAGGAGGTCACGTTCCTCGGTCATGTTGTAGGACACGGGGTCCGTAAACCCGAAGCCACCACGGTGGGTAAGATTCTTAACATCCCTATACCAAAAACGAAGAAACAAGTGCGTGCGTTATTGGGTTTATGTAACTTTTATGCCAAATTCATTCCTAACTATTCAACCATTACAGCCGTGTTGTCCTCATTGACGATGAAAGGAATGCCAGCGAAGGTTATCTGGACGAGAGAGTGCGAGGACGCGCTCCAGAGATTACAAAAGGCATTTAATAGTAATCCGTTCTTGTGTTTGCCAGATTTGTCTCTGCCGTTTTATGTATCCACAGATGCGTCTGATGTTGCGATTGGTGGGACGTTGATGCAATCCAGAGAGGGCACCCTACTTCCTGTTGTTTATGCCAGCAGGAAGCTGTCTCCTACTGAATGCCGTTACAGCGTGGGCGAAAGGGAAGCACTAGCCATTTTTTGGGCAATAGGGAAGTTTACCCAATTCCTGTATGGCAGTCACTTCTTTGTCTTGACAGACCATCGTCCACTCGAAGTCTTGAACTCAGCACCCATCAAAAACTCACGCATATTAAGATGGACAATGTTTCTACAGACGTTCAACTTCACAGTTATTTATCGCCCAGGGAAAGAGAATGTCTTAGCCGATTTTTTGTCGCGCACCCCAGAGGCATTGGAAGACGATTGATGTTTATTTGTTCAATTTACATGATATTTAAAATGCATGATGTTATGAAAAATAATTTGGATAACAATAATGTTGTTGATAATAATGCTTAGTGAAGTCAGGAATCTATATTTTGCATGCATTTAGTAATGTATTGACGATATATTGAGGAGTGAGTGTGTGTGTATTCAAGTGTTCTTATTTGCTCTCTCGTACTGGTGCTGTTTGCCGCGACATGACTCCAGTTTTCCGACCGAGACTACGACAAGCCCTAGTGCTCGGTCGTCCTGGGGAGGGGGGAAAAGCTGTCGCGTGCGAATGTGCACCAGAACGCACCAGTACGGAGTGAGCAAATAAGACGTCAAAACAATACGTAACGTTGTTATGATTTATTGTTGTAAAAGCAGTTGATGTTTATAGTCCGAAGGAGACGGACGTGGGAATCCTTGAGGACGCTTTACCCCGGGATCCCACGGAAGCAAACGTTATATAAAGTTGGATCCTTGAGGACGTTTTACCCCGGGACTCCAAGACCTCAGCAGGAAGCTGGTGAGCACTACATTCTCGGCAGTATGCCGGTATACTTTCATTGCTTAATTCGGACTTGTCCGAGGAGAAAGTAAATCGTCTGGATCTCAAGGTCGGACTGCGACCTATCGTAAGGACATAACCGTCCACGGATGTACGAGTGAGCTTTGGTTGAACGAGTTGATTATTGATTGCATATGTATTTCTCCTTGTATTTGCTGATCGTATATATCAATACAACCATTGGAACTTAACGCATAGCGTTCGAGCTCTACCATTTTGAAAGCATTGAAGTAACTACTGTTTTACCCCTACTGTTTTACCCCTAACCCTATATGCCCAATAGGCCTGAGGGCGTATAAAACACTACAAAAAACATTTACAAACTGGGTCTAACCCACAATCCCCATAGAGAGTGTTGCAATCTATGTCACAGGCATTCTCTTTCTTAGAAAAAAAAAAAACGTAAATACAAGATAAGACAAGCCAAAAAGGACACAAATTGCCGTAAACACCCCCCCCCCCACCCCCACCCCCCAGGCCTCTTAAAATTATCATCTAGTGGGCTACCTATCGTGGATCTTATCAAAGCGGGATAAATGACCAGGGCATGAATACCTTTCAGGCGGG
This sequence comes from Candidula unifasciata, assembly GCA_905116865.2. Lineage (NCBI taxonomy): Eukaryota > Metazoa > Mollusca > Gastropoda > Stylommatophora > Geomitridae > Candidula > Candidula unifasciata. The sequence continues at coordinate 146,603 of CAJHNH020001085.1, read as the reverse complement.
CTGTGATTTTAAGTGACATGCTGCATGATAATGATGATATGTAAGAAAAACAAATGTAAGCAAAGTTTGCCACTAAACTGGCCATTTACATCTTCTGCCTTTCTAAACCCTAATGGATCATGCGCTCTCAACCGACTCACTCCAAGTCGTTCTATCCTTTGCTATCGTACGCAGCTCTCCCCGTCATTTTAACTCCAATCTCTAGCTCCCTTCTCCATGTGCTTTTCTTTTCATTTATTCCTAGGCCCCTGTGGATTCCAGTGCAAAGACATTCTTGCTATGTTGTTCTCAGGTTTTCTCAACGTGTGTTGTCCTATCCAAAGCCAGCGGCTATTCACATAGACTAGGATTAAGTTTTGTCATCATGACGCACATTCTTTTGATAAATAAATCACATGCTTTCACATGTCCTACTTGAAATTATCAGAAGAGACAGTAAAATTCATACATATGCATATGAACAGGATGTCGGAACTACAATGCTGACTTTAAAATTATAAAGAGTGTATTTCCTTGAAAAAGTAAAATTAATTAACGAATCCGATTCTTCAGATACGCTTCTAAGTGAAAACTAACCCTCTGTAGGTTTGTATTTAGTGAATATTTCATCAACATATGGAAACTGGTAAGCAAATACTTCTTCTTCTTTTTCTTCTTCTTCTTTTTCTTCTTCGTCTTCTTCTTCTTCTTCTTCTTCTTCTTCTTCTTCTTCTTCTTCTTCTTCTTCTTCTTCTTCTTCTTCTTCTTCTTCTTCTTCTTCTTCTTTCTTCTTCTTCTTCTTCTCTTCTTCTTCTTCTTTTCTTCTTCTTCTTCTTCTTCTTCTTCTTCTTCTTCTTCTTCTTCTTCTTCTTCTTCTTCTTCTTCTTCTTCTTCTTCTTCTTCTTCTTCTTCTTCTTCTTCTTCTTCTTCTTCTTCTTCTTCTTCTTCTTCTTCTTCTTCTTCTTCTTCTTCTTCTTCTTCTTCTCTTCTTCTTCTTCTTCTCTCTTCTTCTTCTTTTTCTTCTTCTTCTTCTTCTTCTTCTTCTTCTTCTTCTTCTTCTTCTTCTTCTTCTTCTTCTTCTCTTCTTCTTCTTCTTCTTCTTCTTCTTCTTCTTCTTCTTCTTCTTCTTCTTCTTCTTCTTCTTCTTCTTCTTCTTCTTCTTCTTCTTCTTCTTCTTCTTCTTCTAAATCTTCTTCTTCTTCTTTTTCTTCTTCTAAATCTTCTTCTTCTTCTCCTTCATCTTCTTCTTCCTCCTCTTCTTCTTCTTCTTCTTCTTCTTCTTCTTCTTCTTCTTCTTCTTCTTCTTCTTCTTCTTCTTCTTCTTCTTCTTCTTCTTCTTCTTCTTCTTCTTCTTCTTCTTCTTCTTCTTCTTCTTCTTCTTCTTCTTTTTCTTCTTCTTCTTCTTCCTCTTCTTCTTCTACTTCTTCTTCTTCTTCTTCTTCTTCTTCTTCTTCTTCTTCTTCTTCTTCTTCTTCTTCTTCTTCTTCTTCTTCTTCTTCTTCTTCTTCTTCTTCTTCTTCTTCTTCTTCTTCTTCTTCTTCTCCTTCTTCTTCTTCTTCTTCTTCTTCTTCCTCTCGTTCACCGGCTGTACACTCTAGTGGAAAGTTCTGGTTGTTCGTCTACATCTGGACTTTGGTCTTATTCTAGAATGGTCTTTTTGCTTGCACATTCGTTTCACTGATGTAACTACTTTGTATGCAGACTGTCGACTCCTTGAGTATCAGAAAGATACACTACGACTTCGAAGGAAACACTCCTAATTAGTTGAATTTTATGACATGCATGTTAGGGAAGTGTGGGTCTGCCCACCCCCTCCCACCCTTTCCCCACAAACACAAGCTCCACAAACCCCTTTCAAATAGGTTCCATTTTACTTTTTTTTTTACACCTATTTGAAAGCTTTTGTTGAAATGCACGACGAATGTTGTAGTGTGTTCAGAATTTAAATGAGATTTTCAAGGCTTAACAGATGTTATTTTATGCAAATTAGTAAACGCTAATTTACACACGCCTTGTTAAATTAGTGTTGATTATTATGTGTTACTTTACTTTTAAACCAACTGTCCTATATGACTGTGAACTCTAAAGTAGAAGTAAAAGTGACGCAACTTATTAAAAGCTTTTGAGAATAGTTTTGCGACTCTTAAAAACTGAAAACAGTGGATAATAGAGGAAGAGTTGCAATAACGAAAGTCATATGTTCTCATCACTAATAAATACCGAATCCTAAGTGATATAAGACTGCAATGGTTGGGAGCATATAGGGACAGTGGTAGATAACACGCACCCGCATACACACACACACATGATGAGAGAGAGAGAGAGAGAGAGAGAGAGAGAGAGAGAGAGAGATAGAGATAGATAGATAGATAGATAGAGAGAGAGAGAGAGAGAGAGAGAGAGAGAGAGATGGAGAATAGAATGCTTAAACCGACGAGTTGGTTTGGGAAATTCATATGTTCTCATAACTAGTAATTACCTAATCCTAAGGGATATGAGACTGCAATGGGTGTGAGCAAATAGAGACAGTTTTAGATAACGTCGCACCCGCATACTCACAAAGGATGAGAGAGAGAGAGAGAGAGAGAGAGAGAGAGAGAGAGAGAGAGAGAGAGAGAGGGAGAGAAAGAAACTGCTTACACCGACGAGTTGATTTAGGGGAAAGTCACGAGACAGACAGTGAAGGCAGTGGAGGGATAACAATAAACATGCAGATTGACAGATAGTTGAAGTCACCAGCCGGGAAAAAAGGCCGATCCCAGAGATAAAAGCAGTTCTCGAAAATCTGTTACAATAAGCTTAGAGGGCTCGGACTGTTGGAAAAGAAACAGAAAAAGAGGTTTCCTCAGCAGCAGAAACCATCGAAGCCAACACACCGTTCAATGCTAAAAGCTATGGACTCTGGTCTTAACTTCTTTGCTGCTCTATATCCACGGCCGCAAATGAATTTTCTTCTTCAGCATTCCGAACCTTTAGAGTGCAGCCTTACAGATATCCGCCTCCATCCATCCTTATGCATGACCATGTCTTTCCTAATGACTCTGTTTACAGGTCTGCCTGTCTGTATTCAACACTTTCAACGACTTCTTGGCCCGCCTCTGGTCGTTTCCTAGTTGACTCTTTTATGTACGCCTCTTTTTGTTTCTCTGTTATCCACCGTTTTCTCTATATGCCTAAACAATAGCCATCTATTACCCGTCATAATATCAGGAGATTTTAACAGATTTAGGAATTCAGCTATTACACATATCGTCATCCACTTGTGGGATGCAATTTTTCGTTATTTTGAAGCCCCACCCTGGCTCTTGCCAGGGGCCACAATATAGCCGGGCCTGAAATATGGCCGAACGGATAAAAGCGGTCTCCAGAACCTCTTCACGGGTGAACCTCATCCGCATGGTGGCACTTTGTGTTATCGGATGTTTATCGCTCTGTGTGATGTCCTGGTGGGGTAAAATCTACTACTACTACTACTACTACTACTACTACTACTACTACTGCTACTACTACTACTACTACTACTACTACTACTGCTACTACTACTACTACTACTACTACTACTACTACTACTACTACTACTACTACTACTACTAATCTAGCTATTGCTTTCCATTCTCTTTCTCCACCATCTTTGGTGGGCCGAAGATTCATAATAAGACTTCTTTTTCTACTTCTTATTTTCATAAGAATGTTCTCGAAAGTTTTTTAAAAAGCCTTTATCTTTTAGGTTTCAAAAGCCATATATACAACATCTGGTTTTATCAGTGCTTTATTTAATTATCAAGTGCTTTGTCGACTGGTGTGAGCGATCATGCCTCTCGGTAATCAGCTTTCTGCAACGGCTTGTATCAGTGCCTGTGTTGACACTCCTTAATTGCATATTAAAAGGCTGTCAAGAATCTTCTCGCGCTGTCTTCTTCTGTCTCTTTTTATACATATCTTTTCAGTGGTCACAACATATTTCATTTTCCTTCTTTTCATAACATGACCAAACAATGAGGATTGTTAATTTCTTATGCTTGTTATAATTTGTATTCGATCCCTCACCTCTTTCAAAACATAGATTGATCTTTTTGGCTGTACAGGAAATTCTAATTATTGTGCTTTATGTATGATAAATATAACATAAAATGAGACCAGAAAGCGGAACTGAATGAATGGAAAAGACGCATACACACACAAACGAAAGTTTCCAGCAAAGTCTTTATTAAGGAGTACTAAACATTGCACAAACTGGGTCTAGAAAACTGAACAGCCAAGACAACAGAGCTAATAAAATAACCAAGGATAACATCCTTTATATAGCGCTTTATATGGTCAATCAAAAGTACGAAATTTATTTCTCAAACTTCTTCATAGTGAAATCAAAAGTACGAAATTTATTTCTCAAACATCTTCATAGTGAAGCAAAGAAAGTTAGATTCATGATGAAAGACAGCTGCTATTTTTAACTCTTTTATGCTTAATAATTTTCAAGCGACATCATTCAAGATCTTTTTTTTATTTTTTTTTTGTGAACTGAAAAGTCGCGCATGTCGCTTCCGGGATTATTACGTTAGAATTCGCAGAGGAAACTTCAACAATACAATTTCATTTACGTCATTATTTTTCATAAACAAGCGGGGGTTTTGCTCTGCGATTAATGCATTTAATAATTCGGTAACATTGTTTCAACAGAACTCATTTATGAATATATATCATTGTAACAACATACCCAGTACTGGAAGCGACAAACACGTGATTCAAATTACCATGTGGACATTGTGGGACTGCCTCTATGTAGCTGCTAGACGGTCGCCTGTGGATCTAAAGGTCTTCGGTTCAGATCAGAACAGAACTGCACTTTTTTTTTTCTTCAAAAAATGACGTTAGCTACCAGATTGACCCAGTCTTGAGTGGGTACCAGGTACAGTTCTGGGAAGTAAAGGCGACCGGCTTCACGTTGACCACATGCTCCACAGAGTGCTGATTGATGTATACAATATAGGTCTTGCCCTATATGCCCTCTACCCCCGAAGGCGTCGAAAAAAGTTCTTTACTTTTTTTTTTAAACAGTGTTAACAGACAGAAGAAAAAAAAAGTGAACAAGTAAAAGCTTTTAACTTGAAACAACAGGTGGACAAATACATCTGTATCCCGCTGTCTTACGGTCACTGGGCGCGCCGCTAACCCGCAATGAATCATGTGTTGAAGTTGACCTGCTCGAAATTCCTGGATCTCAAGAAGCCACCACCGCTGGTTGCTAAAATATCACTGTCACGGGGAATCATGAAAGGGCTTGGTGACACAGGTTTCCTGTTAGATTAATATAATTATAGCCTCCATATACATTAGTTCTCATAGGTCCGCGAGCTAACGGCAGGGAAGCAAGATAGTTTATATTGTAAACAAATTACCAGTTATAAGTAGAATTTATTTAGACATTTTAAACAGATTATCCAGTCAATGTGCTGATCTATACTAAGCTGATTTGCCGTGTGCTACAATAGGATAAGAAGATAAGTAAAAGGCAAGAAACATAGATAAGAAGTAAATAGGAAATAAATTATTTTAAAAAAAAAAATCCAATTGCTTATGGATAATAAGTACTCTGTTGACAATCCGTATTTAAATGTGGTGAAGTATTCACTTCAGATGGTTCATCTGTTTTCTCGCGACGTAAATACTCACGTGTCATCCGTCTATTCAGACTTTACAAGCGAAACCTTGTTTACAGGACAAAACAAGTCCATCGTTGTTAGTTGCTCGTACGGAGCGCCAAGTTACCTGTGAAGTCAACAAACCTAGGTAAGCAGAGAAAATAATTCTGTTTTTCATTTTAATTTGTGGCAGCTGTTATTAGTTTAACTTTGTATTAGACGGTTACACTATAAATTAAATATGCATGTGTGGGATATTTATTATAGTGTTGCACTAAATAATGGTGTTTCATTTGGAACTTTCTTAGTTTGTGATAAAGTAATTTTAATAACGTTTTAACAATGCCGCACAAAAAGTTGGCATTTTACAGTTCCGCTATATGGTGGTTAGCAGGAGAGGCTGGGCAAACGGTTAGAACGCTGAAATCTCCAGCGGGAGACCCGGGTTCAAATCTTCATCAAGGTTAAGGATTTTTTTCTATCCAGGGCAAAATAAAATTCTCACCTGCACAGTCGTGGCGACAGCACTAGCAATGCGGGCGTAAATCCTCAGACACACTTTTTCCCGAAAAGAATGTCTATTTTTCAGAGGGACTCACTAGTCAGAAACTTGCCGACTGGCGCAGTCGATCATGCCTCTCCACAATCTGCGATCACCTACAGCATGTATTAGTTCGTGTGCCGACACACCTCCATGCCATGCAGCAAGACTGTCAAGAATCTTCTCTCGCTGTCTTCCTTTATCCCTCATTCCACAAATCTTTCCAGTGGTCACAACATGTTCTATTTTCCCTCTTCTTATAACACGGCCGAAAAATGATGACTGTCTCGTTCTGATGTCTGTGATAAGTTGTCTTCGGGCTTCCGCCTCTTTCAAAACCTCATGGTTGCTGTTTTTGGCTGTCCAAGGTATTTTAAGCATTCTTATGTAAAACCACATCTCTGAGGCCTCAAGAAATTGTTTAACCTGCCTACCGATTGTCCAGGATTCACAGCCATATGTTAAAACTGGATGTATGTAGCAAGCGAGAATTCTTTGTCTAATTCTCAATGACAAGGATAAATTGCACAAGATCTTCTTCATTTTATAAAATGCAGTTTTTGCCTGTCCTATTCTCTTTCCTATCTCAGTTATCATCTTCCATCTGATGTTATCCATGTGCCCAGATACTTAAATTTTTGTACTTGTCGCAAAATAATACCATTGACTTTTATTAAAGATTTAGGAATAATTCGTTTCTTTAATACCACCATTACTCCTGTCTTCACATTATTCAAACTGAGGCCCATTCTTCCACTTTCTAACACCACAATGTCTATCATTTCCTGTAGTTCTTTCTGACCTGATGCTATCAAGACTGTGTCATCAGCATAACGTAAATTGTTTATATTGTACCCTCCAACCAAAATTCCGGGCATATCAATTAAAGATCTCATTATATAATCGCTGTACATCCTAGTCGTGCGCCCCTCTTTATGCTTTGAAATGTACCTAAACAGTTGTTAATTCTTATAGCTGATGTTTGCTGCCAATATATATTCTTTATTATTCGTAGATATTTTCCATCAATGTTTAATTTTTCTAACAGTTTGATTTCTTCATGCTTCACACAGTCAAATGCTTTTGTATACTCTATGAAGCTTAAGTACAAATCAGTCTTTACTTTTATAGCTCTTTCTGACAATGTGCTTAGGATGTATATGACATTGTTTGTACCTTATCCTTCTCACATCCACATTGTTCATCGCTGATTTCTGGTTTAATTGTGTTTCCTATTCTTCTCTTTATTATTTTCAGTGTAATTGTAGTCATGTGACTCATAAGACTTATTGTGCGATGATCTTCACATTTTTAAGTGCCGGGTTTCTGTAGCAAAAAGGACATTAAAAGTCATTTGGAATATACCCACTATTATAAATATCATTTAAAAGTTCAGCTATTATTTTAATTCTTTAACATTACACCTTTTTAATGTGCTGTTCTTTTCGGCAACTTGTCTTTTGACTTTAGCCCAAACAAGTTCTATCGGGTTGAAGTTTGAATAATATGCAGGGAGTCGCAGGCCGTATTCATAAATGATTGTGTCAGTGTGATATACCTTTGTCATATTTGTTTTACCTCACAAGATGCAACAACTCTGCCTTCAAATATGTGACGTCAAAGTTGACCTTTTCCCTTAGCAAGCTATGTCCCAATTTGATCTTTTGTATTTGATGTCGTTGGTACTTTGTCTTTCTCTGTTAGGGCATTATGATAGGCGGCATCATCCATTACTAGGCATGATGGTCTGTCCAGAATTGGAAGAAGATCATTCTCCATTCAGTGTCTGAAAATGTCTCCATGGATTTTAGTGTGGTAGTCCATTTTTGATTGTAAAAAAGTCCAGCATAATTGATAAGGCATTTTTTCACAGCTTCCTGCATAAGTGAATATAATGGGCTGGCCTTTGCTGCTTATAATGTTTCTTTACTGTTCAACTTTTATTGACTGTCATTGTTTAGCATAGGTATGGTGAGCATTAACTCAGGATTCATCCAAAAATACAATATCATAGCCTTGCATCCATCACTCACAGATCTGCCTCAAGTATTTGCTTTGACTAGCAGTCAAACGTAGCTTTCACAAATAATTTTCCTTCCACCTACAGTTTTCCTAAAAGTGAACCTGGTGGCTCTTACAATTTTTCACAGACTACTTTTTGAAATGTCAATACTGCATTGTGATTTTAAGGTTAGTTTCAGTTTTCGAAAAGTAACAAGTAGATTTGTCTCTAATATTTTAAGATCTCACGTCTAATGGCATCTACATCAAAGTCGTCAACTTTCCTTTCCCTTACTTGCTTGACATGAGTGTACTTTGTGCCCTGTCTAATCCAACGGTTAAATGATGCTCTATCCAGACCAAGCGCCAATCGTGTTCGTTTCTCTGGGTCATGAATATCACAATATAAATGACCCATCTTAGATTCCCCAAGGAAGAGTGTTAACTGTAAAACAGTAACTTTCTGCATAGTTATAAATTTGCATCTCAAAATCATTTTGAAACTGATATCTGTGTCAGCTTGCATAAGCTAGCTATATGATACAATAGCTAAACACTAATTTGTGGATGTGCATTTAACTAAACAACCTTGACCAACGTCATTTTTTGGCTTCAGGTTCTCAAAGTGCGACTTTGAACGAGTAAATTAAGAAATTGCCTAGGTTTCCTTTATCCCTGTAATAAACCTGTCGTAGTTACATTACTTCCTGAAACTAACAAAAGTAAACAAACCTTCCAGAAATCTACCATGACGGTTTCATTATAAAATTATATACCGAAAAGAAGAAAAAACTTCACATGATTTTTTTCAGTGGAACAAAAAAAAAAAAAAAAAAAATAAAAAACAAAAAATTCAATATCGTCATAGATATTCTAAGACTGCATGCAAATGAAAAAAAAAAATTAACAAAAAAATATAATACAGTTTTCGAGAAAATGGCTTGTATATGTGTTTTTCTATTGCTGAACGAACCATAGGTTATGTGCGCCATATATAATGGCTCAGCACTGCTTGTCACCAAGAGCCTTGAAAAGGACTGCTGCAGTGTTGAGGCAATCAAAGGAGATATACCAAAATACTAGTCCCGACCAGCGACGAAGTCGTCTACCGGCTAGACAGTGGGTGACCTGGTGGCCGATGTGCATAAGTATGTGAGTCGTGGCTCCTGCTCAATCACAACAACACAAAATATTTTGAACTAAAATTCTGCATAACTATTCTTAAAATAACATCAACCGAGAAGGAGAAACGCAAGCGACATCCTATCGTTGACTATCGAACCAGCCCATAAAACGCAAAACTGAGGTATTTTGGACCTCTGCGAATGTGGATTCGAGACATTAAGATACATTGGTTATCTACCCCCCCCCCCGGCCCCCCTCACACCCAACCCTACCCCATCCCCCTTTGATTCCGGGGCCGCATTGCAGGGAAAACAAGAATATACTAAACTACCTTCCCCAGCACGACTAATTGAGCAGCTTCTTTCGAAGTTGGATGTATTTGCCGAAGAGGCAAGGAGCCAACAATCTGCTAACAAAAATGCCAGATCTGTCAGATGGATGTGCATGCAGAAATCAAGCCCTGGAACAAGACCAAAGTCCAGAAGTGGAGGAACAACCAGAACTTATCCGCCGCATCTTGCAGTCGCTGAATGCCAAGATGATATTGCAGAAATTAAGCCTTTATCCAACAACAAGATCTCTACAAGCAAACTTAAAGTACCAAAGAAAATTTGCATTGTTAAAGTGTCTCAAACTGAGCGAGAGAGAGAGAGAGAGAGAGAGAGAGAGAAAGAGAGAGAGAAAGAGAGAGAGATGATTCAGACAGACAGACAGACAGACAGACAGACAGACAGACAGACAGACAGACAGACAGACAGACAGACAGACAGACAGACAGACAGACAGACAGACAGACAGACAGACAGACAGACAGACAGACAGACAGACAGACAGACAGACAGACAGACAGACAGACAGACAGACAGACAGACAGACAGACAGACAGACAGACAGACAGACAGACAGACAGACAGACAGACAGACAGACAGACAGACAGACAGACAGACAGACAGACAGACAGACAGACAGACAGACAGACAGACAGACAGACAGACAGACAGACAGACAGACAGACAGACAGACAGACAGACAGACAGACAGACAGACAGACAGACAGACAGAGTGAAAGAGAGACGACATTCTATTTATATTTAAACCTTTTGTATCGTGCACGTTTATGACTATCATACATTCAACACTTTATAGTGACTGTTGCATTCCTGTTTGTTCTGTTGCAGACCATGATTCCCTCGAAGTGTTTCCTGAGTGTTTTACTAATGACCATCACCATGTATATTTCAGGTATGGACCAGTAGTGCCAACATTTATGTATACAACAGTGGTCTCTAACCTGGGGTCAGAGAAGGTTTCAAGAAATTTTGAAACTGTATCGTTTTTCCAGTTTAATTATATACACAATAATAAAATATAAAAAAAAATATATATATAAAAAGATTTAAAAAAACAAAAAGCCAAGGCTATTTTTGTTTCCATTTTAATAAGTAGTTGGTACGAGTGTATCTAGAGTTAAAACTATAATCAGGGTGAAAACAGTGACATTTATAGATTAAGAACACATTCTGGCCAAAAAGTATCTCCATACTATTTCATTTGTAGAGTCTATTGCCCGCTTATTTTTTAATAACAGTTTGTCTGTTGGGTGGGGGAGGGAGGGGTGGGGGCGTGGGGTCTTCGAATATCCTCGGGAGGGGGTGGGGGGGGGGGGTTCTTGCCATATACTGAAAGGAGTATACGGGGTCTTGTGATATACTCAAGGGCTCGGGGGTCTTGCAGTATACTCAAGGGGGCGGGGGTCTTGCAGTATACTCAAGGGCTCGGGGGTCTTGCAGTATACTCAAGGGGGCGGGGGTCTTGCAGTATACTAAAGGGCTCGGGGGTCTTGCAGTATACTCAAGGGCTCGGGGGTCTTGCAGTATACTCAAGGGCTCGGGGATCTTGCAGTATTCTCAAGGGCTCGGGGGTCTTGCAGTATACTCAAGGGCTCGGGGGTCTTGCAGTATACTCAAGGGGGCGGGGGTCTTGCAGTATACTCAAGGGCTCGGGGGTCTTGCAGTATACTCATGGGGCGGGGGTCTTGCAGTATACTCAAGGGCTCGGGGGTCTTGCAGTATACTCAAGGGGGCGGGGGTCTTGCAGTATACTCAAGGGCTCGGGGGTCTTGCAGTATACTCAAGGGCTCGGGAGTCTTGCAGTATACTCAAGGGGGCGGGGGTCTTGCCGTAGGCTCAAGGGCGCGTCCTGGAAAAGGTTGGAGACCACTGTTACGAAGGATGTTTCTATAACTCCCACCATAGACACGTTTTTAAATAATTGCTTACTGCATCATCAGAGCATCATGAGAGCATCATGAGAGCATCATAAGAGCATCATAAGAGCATCATGAGAGCATCATGAGAGTATCATGAGAGTATCATATTCAGTCACCATGGAAATAGTTATGGAACATTCTATGTGTGTGCTTGTATTCGTGCGCGTGCGTCTCTGTGTGTGTGTGTGTGTGTGTGTGTGTGTGTGTGTGTGTGCAAGTGGATTATGCTTATTTTTTAGGGGGATGTTTTTCAATCCCTACAAAACGTTATCATCAGGTGCCATCCTGAAAAGCCAGGACAGTCACGATTCACAAGCGCACACGAACACCAGCGTCTTGAACGATGTTGTCTACTGTGTTCACAATACATCTAATTCAGCTAGGATTTACTCAGGTTTAAATAGCTTCTTTTATTTGGCAAACAGGGTTTTCTTTCAAGAAACAAACACACACACACACACACACACACACACACACATGCACACACACATGCAGACACACACGCACACATATATATATATGGGAGCCGTCGTGGTGTAGTGGCTAGATGTGGGTAGGGATCCTAATGGAGTCGGATATTTTGTTTTCAAACAAATGACACTGGCTTCCACGTCGACTCAGCCTTGGTAAAGCCCTGGGAAGTAAAGGCAACCGACGTGATGTTGACATCATCACCCACCGAGCTGCGAATGTTCTATAAAATATAGTTTTAACCTTAAATGCACAGTATGCGTGAAGCCATGGAAAGGGCCTTTACCCTTTACTTTACTTTACTATATGTGTATATATATGTATATATATGTATATTACACAGTTTTATTAGATTTACAAATAGCATAGAGTTGCAGAAGTCCATCAAACTGCCGCGATGCAGTAGAACCAGGGGTAAGATTGGTCAAGGCCTACTGTATCTACCTTTCCATGTGGTTGCATACAAACTGGTACCCTACGGAGGAGCCGTCCACTGTAGGTGGGATCGAAGCTTTCTTCTAAGCCGGACAACATTTGTTCGAGAGGCGACAAACCACACCATGGATGCAGTAATATGGCAAACGGATGTACACACAACACTCAAATCTTACAAAACGACAAAAATTCAAACATGGACGAACAGCCAGGACTTTCTGATGGAGATCACAACTAGCGAATGGAGAAGAAGAAGTAAACCAAGAAGTATTAGCAGTTTAATAGCAGTAATAGTATTATAAAAAAGGGGTGGGGGGGGGGGAGGGACGGACGAATGAGGCAGAGTAAGAGGAGTGAGAAGAAGAAAGAGGTTGTCTTGTTTCAGAACCTAAGTTATGTGTGTACATCCGTTTCACATATCTTTTTTATTTGTGTGCGAGCTGTTTGCTCCTAGCCTCTCAGGCAGATGCACTTCGACTTCAAAGAAAACCTCCTAATCAATCGACTTTTACATTTAAGGGCAATCGATATATATCCGGTAATTTCATGCAGCAGGGAACCAGCCCTGAGCTTCATGAACTCAGGAGGGCCCACCTCCGAATGCGTCTAGGAATCGTGGGCCGAAACGCGTGTCGACGAGGATAATTTCTACTGATGACTGGTAGATCCCTGCTGTACTTGCTCCCTGTGAGTTTATTCCTACCCCCCTCCCCCCCCCCTCCCCGCCCCCTGTTACACAAAATGCTGAAACTCAGGACAAAAATGATATAGGTTTCTGTTTTGGAGAAGAAAAATAACTAAAACTTGTTCCAAGGAGATAGTGCTTTGGTATCCCGTTGGGAAGAAAGTCTATAAAACAATCTCACTCCAATATCTGTACTCCCATTTCAAGACTTTAACGATCTGAGCCCCAGAGCAATGAACATAAAAGTTCAGGCTGAGTCTTCCAGAGGTATTTCTAAGTGTCTCACGAAACAAAGTTTTTTTTAAAAACTAACCACATTTATTGCAAACTTAAAAATCTTTCCCTTACACTTGCATACGCTGTCATTGTCATGCTTTTCGATGTCAGTTTTGTTGACATCTCATGGTGTGAAAACACGTGTTATTTGTAGCCAAGCTAAACTATACAAGGTGACAGAGACATGTGCTGCTTATTTTCAAGTAATTGTGGATATTTGTTTTTAGCAGAATAACAATCTGTTGTTGGTGCCTTGTATCCGAGGCGACTGCAGAGAAGATGACCCTATCATTGATAGTTTGCCTCTGTTACACCTTTAGAAAATGCCCGGAAAGTTGTAAATGTTGGTTGTGTGGCCTGCAATGGTGCCACACTTGCTAGAGTGTTGGATGTTATATTAGGAATCGACATCATAGCACTCGTCCCGTCCCCATCTTCAGCAGCAAGCGAAGAGTTCCTATTCTGATAGTAACAGTTATTGTCTGAGTGTACATCCGTCTCGCCTTTCTCTTGAGTGTTGATCGTCGGCCAGATCCCCTAGTAACTCCCCGTAGCACCATTATCGTAGACCGTAATGATCTATTTGTGCCTTTGCACTGTACACTCGCTCCCAAAGGGCGCTGATAACATCTAGCTTGTCATACTAGATATTGTCATAGCTTGTCAATTCCCCACCAAGTGGTGCAGATTTTTTGGGTACATATTGAGAAGAAACCAGCGGTTTATCTCCAGACTGAAAGGAAAACAAATGGATTGCGGAAATTAAAAAATCTCAGAGAAACCAAAAGGCATAATATGATAATTATGATGATGATAATATGGACTCAAGATCGCTTGTTCAAACAGTGATTGCATCGTGTACATACCTTTCATTAGTCCATGTCGTAAGATCATTGGCAACCGTGTTAGTCAACAACCTGCTATACCTTGTACTATCAACAATGTGTGATAAAATGTTCTTGTTTGGTCTCCGAAGAACATGTTGACTGGGCTGTACAAATCGAGTAATTCTGCTGTGTAGAACATACTGTATATCCTTTAAATTTAATATAGTTTGTTATTGGTAAACTAATATTTGCACATTGTCTCTTTCAGAAAGTGTTTCTCCTGATTTAGGGGCCCCAGACAGTAACAACCTCAATATGGAGTTTACACCGGATGATTCTGTAGCAGGTGGCATAGACACAAGCCTTGACAACAACAACGCTACCCCATTGGTCATCACCACACCAGCGTCGACCACACCACAGCCTACAACACCAACAACCCCAACCACCACCGTGGAGGCGATTACCACGTCCTTTAAAGACACCCCTTCTTCACCAAGTGTTATCTACAGTACGCTGACTACAACATTGATACCAACAACAACAACTACTACTACTACCACCACCACTACTACACGTGTTCCTCCTATCATAATAACAAGGCCAACACTGCTTGTGCCAACCCCAGGTAAAATTCTTTTTAATTGTGTGTCTTCCAATACTTAAGAAAGATATATGGGGCTTTGGAGCTGAAGTGCTGTCGAAAGATACACAGAAAACCATGGACAATGAAGTGAAGGAATACTGATATTCTAAAAGATCTGACTATCAAGGAAGATTGGCTACTAAACAGCATTTTTGTCTCGGAAACTGAAATATGTTGGCAATATTAGGCGTCACGACGGTTAATCAAAATAAATAGCAAAAGGCATAGTAGCATGAAGGAGGGGCAGGGGCCGACCAACACGAATATGGGCACAGGATATAAGTAACTTCTTGGATGTGAAAGTATACGAGGTGGCAGTGCTGGCGAGAGACCGAGTTTTCTTCGTGCAGGCCGTGATGAGAGCGATGTTCTGCAAAAGAGCTGCTACATGATGATGATTATGATGCTTTTTTTTTTCTTTATAAATATTACTATTTTCAGACATGGTCATTCCCGCCCCACACCCACCGCCTCTCCCTCCCCCCCCCCCTTCCCCACTCCATGGGTTATTGAGCCCCATTTTGGAGAGGATAAAAAAGACTCACTGCCTTCTAACTAGGATATAATAAAAGGCGACCAAAAATCGGATGAGATGAGGCAGAGATATCGCAGCCTAGCTGTAAACAACAACGTGACATGCCGACTGCTCTCTCAAGGGTAAAAGAAGAAGAAGAAGAGGAAGAAGAAGAAGAAGAAGAAGAAGAAGAAGAAGAAGAAGAAGAAGAAGAAGAAGAAGAAGAAGAAGAAGAAGAAGAAGAAGCAGAAGCAGAAGAAGAAGAAGAAGAAGAAGAAGAAGAAGAAGAAGAAGAAGAAGAAGAAGAAGAAGAAGAAGAAGAAGAAGAAGAAGAAGAAGAAGAAGAAGAAGAAGAAGAAGAAGAAGAAGAAGAAGAAGAAGAAGAAGAAGAAGAAGAAGAAGAAGAAGAAGAAGAAGAAAAGGAGAAGAAGAAAAAGAATAAGAAGAAAAAGAGAATGAAGACACAACAGTAAAAATGTAAAACTATTCCTTTTTTTTTTCTTAAGAGAAATAATGCAGATTTGGCAAGGTGTTTGTTAAAAAAAGAGACAGTGGTATTATAATAAACATTAATATTCGTTATGCACACGAATGCTGATCTTTATATCTTTCACACTCCACATAACTCTTCGCAGAATACATTGCAAATTCTATAGAAAACATAGAATATTTCATCAATTGCATTGAATGTGCTACATCACACATGAAATCTTCTAAATATTAGATAGCATGTGTTCTATATGATGCATGAAACCTTTCCGATATTACATCGCAGGTTCTATTTCATTTATAAAATATTCTACCTATTACATAATATGTCCAATATCACATCTGAAATGTTCCATATATTACATCGCAGGTTCTATTTCATTCATAAAATGTTCTACCTATTACATAATATGTCCAATATCACATCTGAAATGTTCCATATATTACATGGCATGTTCTACACGACACCTAAAATGTTCAAAATATTATATCACATATTCTGCAGCACACCTGAAATATTCCACATATTACATTTTTTTTTTTCTACATAACACCTGAAATGTTCTACATATTACATTGTATTTTCTACATAACACCTAAAATGTTCCACATATTATATCACATAGTCTACAGCACACCTGAAATATTCCACAAATTACATTGTTTTTGCTACATAACACCTGAAATGTTTAAAATATTACATTTTTTTTTTTTTTTCACATTACACCTGAAATGTTTCACATATTACATCGCTTGTTCTTTTTCACTCCTGAAATGTTCTACCTATTACATCGTATGTTCTACATGATACCCGAAATGTTCTAAATATTACACCGGATGTTCTGTTTCCCTTAATGTGAAACGTTCCAAATATTACATGGCATATACTACATGACACCTGAATTGTTCCACATACTACATCCCATGTTTTACATCATACCTGAAATTTTCCACATGTTACTTTACATATTCTACATCACATCTGAACCTTCCAAATGCTACATCGCATGTTCTATATCACATCTTAAATCTTCCAAATATTACCTTGTATATTCTACATCATACCTGCAATTCATCTACAAACACAAAGTACCCTAAAGGAACTAAATAGGTGTTTCCCATCTGGCAGTCCGCTGTCTCTCGTGGGTCAGCAGGACAAATTTAAGGGATTTGTGATATCATTTATAAGAGAATATTTAAAAAAAAACAAAAAACATTTAACTTGAAAATGCAGTCCTTTTTACGATTCTAATCTCTAAGTTATTCAGGATGACTAACAAAAGGTTTGGCCTCTGTGGCAGACCTTCAGGTATTATTGGGATTGACAGGTCTTAGGTAACTGGGTTTCTCACATTTGAAATCTTCAAAATAGTGCGCTGCATGTTCTACATATTCTGAATATCAAAGAGGTTTCGCTAGTAAACAGCATCTTGTTTCGGAAGTTAAAATATTTTGACCATATCAAGCGCCACAGCGGATTGGAAAGAACAGTAACACAAGGCATGACGCCAGGCAAAAGGGGCAGGGGTGGACCAGCACGAAAGTGGGCATATGATGTAAGTGATACCTTGAGTAGAAAGGACCATGAGGCGGGAGATGTGGCTAGACACCGAGTTTCTTTCATGCTGGCTGTGATAAGCGTGAAGCTCGGCAAAGGGTCTGCCACAACAGTGGTTCTCAACCTTCCCTATGCAGCGACCCTTTAATACAGTTCCCCATGTTGTGGCGACCCCCAATCATGCCATTAAATTCGTTGCCACTTTATAAATGTAATCAATGTGTGTTTTCCGATGGTCTTTGGCGACCCCTGCGAAAGGGTCGTTCCACCCAAAAAAGGGTCGCAACCCACATGTTGAGAACCGCTGTGCTACAGGATGATGAAGATCTACAGCACACCCAAAATCTGCCAAACAGTACAATGTATGCTCCCCACATCACCTGCGGGCTCCCAAAATTGTGCCGTGCTGGCTTTATAATCGACTGACACCTCTTCATCTTTCCAGACGATAGTGTTATTTTGCGCGAAGTTCGTCTTCTCCATAGCACAAAGCCTGGGCAGTGTTGTAGAGACCATATGTTGCCCATGCATCATGATCCCTCGCTCGACCTGCCTTGTTTACTCAAAAGAAAACGTTTGGAACAAAGCAGGCTGCAAAAGCTGCCGTATCAGAAGAGCAGTTCTCTATTTGTCCGCCTGTCATAGCTTCCCTCCCAGACCAGCTGCCAGCCAAGGCTAAGGGCCTGGTCTGTCCTGGCGTAACATAAGGTTTTTAAGTTGCATTTCTTCTTCCTAGAATAAGGCTAGTATCCTCCCCAATGTGCTCCTCCAGCCGAAGCCGTTGGCACAATATGGGATGTTAGGTTTGTTATACGCCGCCCAACGTTCGGCGTAACAGAAGACAAGTGGTACTGGTTACTGTTACACGGTAGCTTTAGAGCGCACCTTAACAACTCGACCTCAGATATTTCATTTCCCACTATAATTCTACATTGTTCACGACACAACTCACTCATTCACTCACTCACTCACTCACTCACTCACTCACTCACTCACTCACTCACTCACTCACTCACTCACTCACTCACTCACTCACTCACTCACTCACTCACTCACTCACTCACTCACTCACTCACTCACTCACTCACTCACTCACTCACTCACTCACTCACTCACTCACTCACTCACTCACTCACTCACTCACTCACTCACTCACTCACTCACTCACTCACTCACTCACTCACTCACTCACTCACTCACTCACTCTCTCTCTCTCTCTCTCTTTCTTTCTTTCTCTCTCTGCACATCAACCAGTCGCCTGTCCACAATGTCTCAGAAAGCATGAGCTTATATAGCTATATAAGGATTCACTAGGATCTCGGAAACAACACCCCCCCCCCTCTCTCTCTCTCTCTCTCTCTCTCTCTCTCTCTCTCTCTCTCTCTCTCTTTGTTTTTGTTGTTTCTCGAACCAAAGGAAGGAGACAGAAACCGCACCCAGGACCTTCAGAGCACTAGTATATCTGACATCCTCCACTTGACACATTTAATCCTTCACGACGGAACATCCATCACTCCTTTCATACCTTACAGGCTGTGTTATATATAGCAATGGCAGCAGTGGCTAGCAAACTTGCCTAATTGTCCTGTGATCATTTACAGAAAGCTCGATGTAAAAACATGATTCAGGCTTCCAGTTTGAATGTGTGCCAGGAAATATTTTAGGAAGCGAAGACAGCAGGCATGGTTGTATCTACAAACCATCGAGGACAGTGTTAATACTAAAAAAAAGTAAAAGTAGACGACCCTTTATCACGCCTTCAAGCGTATTATGCATATAGGGCTAGACCTATATTTTATTTTTTACGCACTTGGTGCGTAATGTGGTCATCATCACACCGACTGCCTTCATACCTGGCACCCATATAAAGCTGGTTGATCTGGAAGCCAAAGTCATTTTTTGAGTTTAAAAAAACAGTCCAGCACCCCTCCCCCAGGATTTGAACCTACGACCTTTGGGACCGCAGGCATACCTCAAGTCGCTACACCACAACAGGTAACAACACTTTCACTACTTACATATAAATTCAGACACTGATTTCTTTCTTACTTTCAGATTCTGCTGCGCAAAACCCATACGAAGGATTCCATCAAAATCCATACAATCCGCACTACAACACGGGCGGCGATCAGTACCCTAATGGCTGGGTAAGAGATCAACACAATGGACGTCCCCCTTTCGACCAGGGACATAACAACCCTTACGACCCAAGCCGGCAGAGACCAAACAGGAGATTGAATCTTCCTTGGTGGATGCTTCTCATGGAGGAAGTTTAGTTACTGCATTTGTTATTGTCCATTTTAACGGAGATATGTTCTGTTTTTTTTTTGTTTTTTTTAATGGCTGACCATGTGATACAAGAATCTGAGTTAATAATATTATATATTGTTTGCTCTAAAGAAAATATCTGGTTTTTAATGTCGCGCTTGCTCATTTGATAGAAGATTTATTTCATTCATAATCCTTCTGGGATATTATATCCAAGTCGTCCTCTCGTGGGATGCAATTTTTTGTTATTTGAAGTCACACCCTTGCGTCTGAGTATAGCCGGGGCATAGATATGGCCTAACGACTGAAAGGGGTTTCTGTGACCTCTCCACGGGTGATCCTCATACGCCTGGTGACACTTTGTGTCACCTCGTGTTTATCGCTTGTGTGATGTCTTGGTGGGGTAGAAAGTCGGTCAGTGCCATTTATATGTCACATAAGACTTGCAGCCTATATCCCATTTCATTCTATTGTGTGCAATCTCTTCGATATCATCAATGGAATCCAATTCAACACCGTTGGCTTCTCTCAGCAACGCTCGCCTTAGGGTTTTATTTAGTTGTCCTCTTTCCTCACTTCCTCTATTTCCAGTATCAGTGCCTGTTGGGTGATTCTCTGTTAGTTTACGTTTCAGAATGTGTCCAATATAGCGTCATCTTCTCTGTCTTACATTTGTTGATACTAGTGGTTGCCCCGACCCTTCTCCTGTTTTTCTTTTTACTCCTCTTGAATGCATCTCATTTCATGTCCATCGTGTTTATGGAAGAAATCTCGTTTTAAATGTAATTATCGTCATCAACATGTGCCCTGTCAACTGGCGTAGGCGTTCATACGTCTGCCAGGCGCTCATACGTCTCCACAGATCACGATCCATGGTTGCCTGGAACAGCTTTCTTGATGATATCCCCCCCCCCCCCGGGCCATCGTTTCGGCCCATCCAGCATTATCTCTTTTGGTCTGCCTCTACCCCTCTTTCCACTGATCATTCCATTTGTCACGATGTTCTCCAATGTCTCTCTTCTCATTATGTGGCCAAAGAACAGTGCTTGTATCTTTCTTATTGTTGTATATTGAGATCTACTTTCATTATCTTCTTTCAAGCAATTGTGGTTAGGTACTGTGGCCGTCTAATTGAATGAATGCCTGTATATTTTGACTCATTCGGTGCCCGGCAACTTAGCGTACGTTTATTGAATACTTTACATATAGTATAGTCATAATCATAGTCAAAGTTTCAAATTTACAGCAATCGGGTTTCCACCTACTTGCTCCATTTCCGTGCCAGTAAAAACTGGTGAACAAACAATTAGTCCCGGAACAATCCATAAATATGTCCAGGAACAATTCATAAAAAGGCGCACTCAGTAGATACATATGGCAGTTGCTAGAGGCGCGAAATCCAACATATGGTATACATTGACTAACGTCTTCGGTCCCATTCTTCTGTAACTTTCATCCTTTCTAACACAGTGGCTACTTAACTCAGTATGTTTTATATTTTAACAATTATGTAAACTGAATCTAGTAGACTTTTGTTGTAAAGTACATTAATATGTGTTTACAAAGTGCTGAAGTGACAAATGTCTTGTACTGAATGATTAATAATTTAAGAAACGGCATCATTGCACAGGGCATACGAATAGATGCTCCAGCAACAAATGCCTTAATGTGTAAGATGCTAACTGTTCCTGTAGCACACTGGTTATACATAAGTCGTTCTCTTCCGCTTAAATCAGAGTTCGCACATTCTAACCCATGTAATTGCATCTAACTTTGTGTTTTCTCCAATTCCAATTCCAATTTGTCCAACAAAAATTCCAAATTTGATCCTCTTTCAGCCGCCCGGAGGCCTGCTATATCGAAGAAGGGTCCTTAGCTGTCTTATATGGTTTCCTTTTATTTGTGGTTTGTAGTCACACCTGATATTACGGTTGTTTGCTTCCTTGCTGTGCTGCGGTGATTTTGGTTTTTGGTTCTGGTGTGATCCAGATCTCTTTGCGATGATATCGACGGGTACTAGCTGACTGTTGCTGGTGCTTGGCTTGCCTCGTGCTGGTCGCTGTGCTGGTGCCCTGTTGCTGCTTGGTTGCCGATCTGTGAGCCGCCGGAAAAAGCCAAACAAACACCAGGTCATAACGCCTCTATACAATGTTCCTTTTCAGGACAACCAGGGCCGTCACAATCTGTTGTTGTGATCAGCCCGTTTTTTTTCCCCCACGGAGTGTGGAGAAGTAGTGGAGGTAAGATAGACTGCAAATGAGAGATCATATTTGCTCGAATGTGCCAGGAGATGTGATAGTTAGGTCGGGAGAGTGAGAGTGACAGATAGAGATAGGATCCACCCTGGTCGGTTGAGGTCACTTGGTCTGAAATAGAAGTGAAAGGCATTTGTTAAAATACACGTGGGATTGGGTGGGGTGGCGTGATGGTGACTGGAATTCCCAAGTGCTTGTCCCCTTAGGTGCAATGTCCTCGGCTATCTGCTTCGGAGCGTCGGGTGGCCTGTGGTACTTTCCGTGGTCTTCTTTTTCCTGAAAATAAACTAGGTTAAGATTTTTGGTTAGCTCTGTGGTTATTACATGGTTATTTGCCAGAGGGGCGGAGCGGGTGGGTGTGGATCCGTTGTGTTTTCTAGCAGCATTCGTTCATTTACACGGTCTCCTTTGGCTAGTATGAGTTTCCTATAGCTATCGCTGTTGTAGCCAGAAAATCCGCTCCTTCATTCCCTCGCACTCCTGCACGTCTCAGACAGTACATCCAGACGATTCTCTATAACGTTAACAGTCTTGTTTTAAAACGTTCTCTTAGACCAATACTGAGATGATGGTGTGAACGGGTACAGTTAACAAACACGTTAGCTATGTGGTGTATAGTATAATAGCGAACCAAGAGCAAGTTTCAGACAAAACTGAGGGCAGGGGATGAACAGATGTTTTACTTATGACTACCGGCGCCTTCCAGGACTTGTGTCTGGCTACCATGTACAAACAGCGATCGCCACAGCCTCTGTGCCAGTAGCTATACCCATGTCTCGTTTGTCCGATTGTTGCATGCACTGTAGGAGAAGTTCGAATCCCGGAAGTCACCCGGGTCGGCCTGCCTCCCGAAATGTTAAGGTGGTAAACGGGCCGAAACTGTTTCTTTTAGAAGGGACATCTACTAATGGTGGGTAGACTCCTGCTGTGTTAACTCCCCGACGTGCAGTTTTCTTTATTAATACTGAAGTTACAACTGTCTGGTACTGATAGAATTAAGGTAAATATCTGATTTATGAATTACTGTCGATGCTGTAAAAGATATATGAATTCTGGTGTTTGATTATTTAGGTTTTAGAAGATATATGGGTGTTTATTGTCTTCAATGTCTATACTATTGAAGATACCCGAATGCTTAATGTTGTACTAGCAAGACTATGGGCGACATATTGGTGTTTAATGTTATGACTACGGGTGTAATAGGAGATACCTGCATTTTTAGTGTTAGGTAAGTGAAGGGTCCTTTCCCACGCCTTCAGACGTATTAGGCATACAAGGTTAGACCAATATTATATAGACTAATCGGCACTCGCTGGGTAATTGAAAGCTCGCCTCCGTCAATAACTTCGAATCCGCAAGCGTAAAAAAAAAATTACCTTCGCTCCCAAGTAGACCCAGCCTTTAATGCGTACCAAGTAAAAGTGATGGGAAGTAAACGCGGCCAGCGTGATGCTGACCACATCACCCATCAAGTGCCAATAGGTTTATCAAATCGTTTATATGCCTAGTTCTGTATGCCCATTGTACCGTAAGGCGTGGAAAAGAGCCATTATCTTTAATTTACTGGGTACCTTATACAGACACAACATCACAAATAATGAAGTTTACCATATCATCACTCAACACACTGGCATCCATTAGTAATTTTTTAATGGGTCACTACACGGTTTTTTTTTTTTTTTTTTGCAATTTATGACAAAAATATCACTTTTTAAATGTGTTCGTTTTCGTAAAGTTCGGCATTCGTAGAATAGATTACACACAAAATTATTGTCATTTGTAAACAATTTAGCATCGGAAAGTTAATACTAAAGGCACCAACCAGTGAACTTTCTTAAGATAAAAAAAAAAAAAAGTTCAAAAATTAGTTTTCTCACATCTCTATATTTCTGTTTGTTGTGTGTGTGAAATCCTAAAATCTCACCTAATATAAATACTAGAAACATGAAATTTAGTATCGAAACTCCATATACAATATTAAAGGGACTGGTTATTTTATAAATAGATTTTAGGAAGTTTTTGTTTTTTAAAATTGGATTATTGTCTTATGATGCAAGATTTTTTTAGACTTTTTCAATGAACCTACATTTTAAAATTCTGCGAAAAATCTTTTAAAACATTTTTAAAGTAAATAAACTACATCCGTACCTCTAAATATAATTAAAGGTCATAAATCTATCATCTACTATTCAATATATATGTATGTTATTGACATTTTAGGATTCTAAGTACATATTGTTTTTTCAATATGGCGGCTATTGCCATGACAACCATGATTTTTTTTTACACTTAAAGTATGCAAATGTAATAACATGTATCCCTTCAAATGACCATTATAAAATAATTGCTCTAACTGTAGAAAAAAAAATTTTGGTGTAATGATCCCAACAGTGACAAGCCGGAAAACGAACAGGCACCTAATAAGATCTACAAACGTTTCCAAAATCAACCGTCAGGGTTTTATAAATATGTAGAGGGTAAGAAGCTACCAAGAATTTTTGAATTATAATTCGGCGGAATGGACATGTCTTAATAGCACAACATCACGTTCAGAGATGGATGGTACTGGCCAGACAATCAATAACAACTGGTGACTCAGTAACATGCTATGTTATGGGACTATGATTATTAGAGATCAACCCAGAAAGATATTTTTCAGAAATGATCCCTATACATTTTAGCTTAACAATGATGATGATGATAATGTAGAACATATCTGGTTCCCTAATGCAAAGGTTACGAATACAATAGAAGAAATCAAGGTTTCTAATGTTACCATTGTCCACTTCATAGCTTTTAACTGAGTTACTAATAAAGATGTTTAAAATAAACTTTTCCAGTTGAGAATTCAAATAATGCAGACAAAAACTTTGTGCAATTTATTCCTTTCTTTTCCTTCTTCCCCCCCCCCCCTTTTTTTTTAAACAGCTTCAGGTGTCAGGGAGATATAACGATCTCCTTCTTGTTCTTCTAGCCGCGTCGACCAGATCGTACATTTGTTAGGTTACTCTGGTGTTATCTTTATATATTGTACTTGGTCTTACCACGGCCATCTTTAGATATAAATAGGCCAACTGGGTCAACGGGGATTACCGTTCTTGTGCAAGAATTGAGTCCTTCTGTGTTAACAGTTTTTATCGAGGAGATGTATACACAAATTAAAATACAGTTTCATTTGGAAGTGGATGAACAACCAGAAAATTCCACAAGAGTTTACAGCCAGTGTTCGCGAAGCAAAGCAAAAGCCAGTTTACAAAAAATTAACACAGACCGTACAACTGCAAAAATGCAAAAGAAGTCGATGATCTACCAGAAGTTTCCGCAAGAGTTTACAGCCAGTGTTCGGGAAGCAAAGCAAAAGCCAGTTTACAAAAATTAACAGACCGTAGAACTGCAAATATGCAAAAGAAGTGGATGAACTACCAGAAGTTTCCACAAGAGTTTACAGCCAGTGTTCGCGAAGCAAGGCAAAAGCCAGTTTACACAAATTAACAGACCGTAGAACTGCAAACATGCAAAAGAAGTCGATGAACTACCAGAAGTTTCCGCAAGAGTTTACAGCCAGTGTTCGCGAAGCAAAAGCCAGTTTACAAAAATTAACACAGACCGTAGAACTGCAAATATGCAAAAGAAGTCGATGAACTACCAGAAGTTTCCGCAAGAGTTTACAGCCAGTGTTCGGGAAGCAAAGCAAAAGCCAGTTTATAAAAATTAAC
Organism: Candidula unifasciata; assembly: GCA_905116865.2. Taxonomy (NCBI): domain Eukaryota; kingdom Metazoa; phylum Mollusca; class Gastropoda; order Stylommatophora; family Geomitridae; genus Candidula; species Candidula unifasciata. The sequence continues at coordinate 120,908 of CAJHNH020001085.1, read as the reverse complement.
ACAGACCGTAGAACTGCAAATATGCAAAAGAAGTGGATGAACTACCAGAAGTTTCCGCAAGAGTTTACAGCCAGTGTTTGCGAAGCATAAGTCAAATGGTTAAGGATTAATATTATTAGTGTACTGCTACAACATTTAATTATACTGTTAGTCAACAATTAGTAAAGAGGCAAAGAGTGACTTGCTGTGAGAGGTTAGTTAGTAAATTAAATATTATTTTCATCCACTTACCTAGAGCCCCGAAATATCTTGACACAATTTATCCACAGTGTGGTTGCACCATTTATGCATAGTCAATATGAAAGCAATAGTTTTCTTCAAACACAAGATAGTTTGCACCTGACAACTGTCGATATTCTCCAAATATGGCTTCTAAATTACCTGTTTGTATTATCCCTAAAAGTAAGATTTCTACATTTAAAGTAGAAAAGTAATAAACAGCCAGTTCCCAGAAATCTGAACTACTGACTACAAACAGTGACACACACATCACAACACGACTGTCTTCCGTGAATTAAAATCAAAATTAAAATTGCTGTATATCCACTTTACAATATCCGCTTGTAGATTTGTAATACAATTACGTTTAGAACATAGGACTTTGTAAACATATTAAGATGTCACACAATGCAACATGGAAACGACGCCAGTAACCTATTTTCGAGGGGGACTCCCCGAAAATGTACCGTGGTTCAGTTGGCAGGACTGAAAGATACAGCTGGACGTGGCCTAACTTGTGTCCTATGTCCGTCTCCTCTTTTGGTGTCTGTAGTTATGGAGTGAACGAGGTACAGCGAAATATGGCAGGAAATAAATTGTACAATTTGTCAGTATTTTTTAGAATCATTTCTGTTTATGAACTTGGGAGTAATAGTTTCAGAAGTAAAATATGTAGTTATTTAGTGTTTATTAAATGAAATATGAATTGACAATAGGAATTACCGCTTGTTTTAACATATTTCGTTTAAAGTGACGCGCGTAGGTGAACACAAGAGTAAAACAGTACTTCAGACAGTGAATTTGTCTTATTACATTAACGATGTACTTTAAACATCTTCTTAAATGGTACGTTGTGTGGTGGTTTACAACAAGGCTGTTATGTTTCGTGCCTTTCTGTCCAAAACATCCGATTTCAGCAAACCATTAACTAGTGGCCTTTTGCGACATTTTCGATAGAGATGGTTCCCAACTTAAGATTTAGACAATCGGCCATATGCATTTATTGCTTAAGCACATTGTCTGTACACCCCTTTTTCAAATGGGACAGTGAAGAACATTTAATTTTATTTTCTCTCTTACGGAAACTGGGTAAACATGGGTTGACCCTATTGCCATAAAGCTGAAACCTCGACTAAGACAAGCGGCCAAACACTGGCTAGAAAAGGTCTCTCCCCCCCCCCCCCCCCCCCCCGGGGTAACCCCCTACATCTTTTCAACAACAAAAAAGCCAGTCAGAAGGAAACACATTGTTAATTCATTGTCACATCACAAGAAAAGCTTCACATCGAGGTATTCACTATCGCCTCCGCTGAAACCAGCACCGCAGACTTTGTCAATATAACATTTCTCTAACAGCCTATGGCAGTGGCTCTCAACCTTCCTAATGCCGCCACCCTTTAATACAGTTCCCTCATGTTGTGGTGACCCTTTAATACAGTTCCCTCATGTTGTGGTGACCCTTTAATACAGTTCCCTCATGTTGTGGTGACCCTTTAATACAGTTCCCTCATGTTGTGGTGACCCTTTAATACAGTTTCCTCATGTTGTGGTGACCCTTTAATACAGTTCCTTCATGTTGTGGTGACCGTTTTATACAGTTCCCTCATGTTGTGGTGACCCTTTAATACAGTTCCCTCATGTTGTGGTGACCCTTTAATACAGTTCCCTCATGTTGTGGTGACCCTTTAATACAGTTCCCTCATGTTGTGGTGACCCTTTAATACAGTTCCCTCATGTTGTGGTGACCCTTTAATACAGTTCCCTCATGTTGTGGTGACCCTTTAATACAGTTCCCTCATGTTGTGGTGACCCTTTAATACAGTTCCCTCATGTTGTGGTGACCCTTTAATACAGTTCCCTCATGTTGTGGTGACCCTTTAATACAGTTCCCTCATGTTGTGGTGACCCTTTAATACAGTTCCCTCATGTTGTGGTGACCCTTTAATACAGTTCCCTCATGTTGTGGTGACCCTTTAATACAGTTCCCTCATGTTGTGGTGACCCTTTAATACAGTTCCCTCATGTTGTGGTGACCCTTTAATACAGTTCCCTCATGTTGTGGTGACCCTTTAATGCAGTTCCCTCATGTTGTGGTGACCCTTTAATACAGTTCCCTCATGTTGTGGTGACCCTTTAATACAGTTCCCTCATGTTGTGGTGACCCTTTAATACAGTTCCCTCATGTTGTGGTGACCCTTTAATACAGTTCCCTCATGTTGTGGTGACCCTTTAATACAGTTCCCTCATGTTGTGGTGACCCTTTAATACAGTTTCCTCATGTTGTGGTGACCCTTTAATACAGTTCCTTCATGTTGTGGTGACCGTTTTATACAGTTCCCTCATGTTGTGGTGACCCTTTAATACAGTTCCCTCATGTTGTGGTGACCCTTTAATACAGTTCCCTGATGTTGTGGTGACCCGTTAATACAGTTCCCTTATGTTGTGGTGACACTTTAATACAGTTCCCTCATGTTGTGGTGACCCTTTAATACAGTTCCCTCATGTTGTGGTGACCCTTTAATACAGTTCCCTCATGTTGTGGTGACCCTTTAATACAGTTCCCTCATGTTGTGGTGACCCTTTAATACAGTTCCCTCATGTTGTGGTGACCCTTTAATACAGTTTCCTCATGTTGTGGTGACCCTTTAATACAGTTCCTTCATGTTGTGGTGACCGTTTTATACAGTTCCCTCATGTTGTGGTGACCCTTTAATACAGTTCCCTCATGTTGTGGTGACCCTTTAATACAGTTCCCTCATGTTGTGGTGACCCGTTAATACAGTTCCCTCATGTTGTGGTGACACTTTAATACAGTTCCCTCATGTTGTGGTGACCCTTTAATACAGTTCCCTCATGTTGTGGTGACCCTTTAATACAGTTCCCTCATGTTGTGGTGACCCTTTAATACAGTTCCCTCATGTTGTGGTGACCCTTTAATACAGTTCCCTCATGTTGTGGTGACCCTTTAATACAGTTCCCTCATGTTGTGGTGACCTTTTAATATAGTTCCCTCATGATGTGGTGACCCTTTAATACAGTTCCTTTATGTTGTGGTGACCGTTTAATACAGTTCCCTCATGTTGTGGTGACCCTTTAATACAGTTCCCTCATGTTGTAGTGACCCTTTAATACAGTTCCCTCATGTTGTGTTGACCGTTTAATACAGTTCCCTCATGTTGTGGTGACCCTTTAATACAGTTCCCTCATGTTGTGGTGACCCTTTAATACAGTTCCCTCATGTTGTGGTGACCCTTTAATACAGTTTCCTCATGTTGTGGTGACCCTTTAATACAGTTCCCTCATGTTGTGGTGACCCTTTAATACAGTTCCCTCATGTTGTGGCGACACTTTAATACAGTTCCCTCATGTTGTGGCGACCCTTTAGTACAGTTCCCTCATGTTGTGGCGACCCCAATTATTTCTTTACCTTCATAAACTCAAAGAGTATGTGTCTGTCGATGGTCTTGAGCGACCCTTGTTAATGGGTCATTCGACCCAAAAAAGAGTCTCGACCAACAGATTGAGAACTTAGGGGATGCAGTAAAGTTCTTTCAACATGTGTTAGATAAGAACGGTTCTGTTGTTATTCTCACCATTGCCTCAAGAAGATGCAGCTGCCTTATATTTCAGGTTTTTCTTTTGACTAGTGATATATCATTAAAAAACCTTCTCAGCTGTTGCATTACTAACTGGAATTATTAAACAAACCCCAACTAGCAAGCTCTAAAAATGACTCTGTTGAAGAATACTAATCTAAAACTTTTGACTGTCAGCTGGTGATCCATCTTTCTTGAATAGGACTTTTTTTTATTTTCAATCCACACAAATTTTATTTCTTTATTGTGCTTCTACATACATCCAGTTTTTACATGTGACTGTGAGTCATGGACATCGGTAGGCAGGCCAAACAGTTTCTTGAGCCCTCAAAGATGTGGTTTTACAGAAGAATGCTTAAAATACCTAGAACATCCAAAAAGAGCAAACTAGAGGTTTCGAAAGAGGCGGAAAACCGAAGACAACTTATCACAGACATCAGAAGGAGACAGTCATCATTTTTCGGCCTTGTTATGAGAAGAGGGTAAATAGAGCATGTTGTGACCACTGGAAAGATCTGAGTGTCACATACCGCTCCTGTCACGTGCCTGATTTAAGGATTGCTCACTAAGAACCAACAGCACTCTGAAATAATAATGTTGAGGCGTCGGCTCGTATTGGTCTAAGCGATATCCCGTGGCCAATATACGCTCAACTTATTTCAGGAGTAGGGCAACTCAAGCTCTTACACTACAGAATATTTAATATTCCTAGGCACACTTGGCTGGACACCCCCACTACTATAAAAAGATAGCCCCCAGACTATGAAAGTATACAATCATAGCCATGTTAACACAGATTACACTCACTAGTCACACAAACATAAAAGCTAGACAGAATGGTGAAACAGGGACACGCAAGTCAGCCATGAAAATTTCTGAGTGGATGTAATAATTGCAATATAAATATATATATATATATCAAGACAATCAAGACTTAACGTCACAGCGATGATGTTGAAACAGCCAGACACAGTTCAGAGAGTACATGAATCATCCTAGTGCATCATATGTAGCCATGTAAATAGAGCATGTGGTATGTCATGTCATATGTTACTTATCAAATTTGGTAGGTCACTGCTCCTCTCAGTTCATGGTGATTTGAATTGGCTGATTCAATAGATCGCTTTTCCTCTGGTTGATCTGGTAAACACTGATCGTCTCACATAAGAGGACAAAGGAACTGCGCTGGAGCCCAACAAAGCTCCTGAAGAAGGCTTCCTTGGATTGATGACACGGGTGGCCTGCAATAATGTATCTCAGCCACTGGAACTCACACACAAGCTCCTGCCATGTTGAAGTTCTGGCAACAATAAGTAGGATTTTAGGTAGGTTTGGTGAAATGGATGGTATGGGTTGGTGATTGTTGGCTGGACTGTGACTCGTTTGCCTGACTTCTAAGGAGGTATCATCCTGTCAGGAAAGAACTCAGAATTAGTATTCATCTTAACATTCACACACCAAGCTCAATTTATCTCCCGCTACCGTTCTCGGTCACTCAGAGGATACTCTCAAGAACATGAGACAATGTCCCCTTCATTTATCTGTCTGTAAGTCAGTACACCAGATAGAAGACAAGGTACATAGTGGAGACAGATAGACACTACTGCACATAGATCATCCTCTCTCCACCTTCCTATCTGCACCCGCAGACATACATTCTATCCCGTTCGTACATGTATACATTTTATATCTCCATAATCTGCCCACTGCACACCCAATGTTGTCTGGCTAGAGAATAATTAGCTTGTTGGGTTTAATATCTTTATAATGGTGTGGGTCATGTAGAGCACAAATTATTAGACTGCGAAGGGAAAGGTTTGATTTTAGGGGCTTGAGTGTCTGGACATCAAGAACGGCCTAGTTCTGTGCGGTCACACAGCTGAATCTTCCCTCCCTGCAGGAGTGGCCAACTTTAAAGAGACACATATCAACGTACTCGCAAACTATAATCAACTTACCCAAGCTTAGGAATCCTTCAAAGATTAAACTGTGCCAAAGTTTAATGAGAGCATTGAAATGTGTCTCGACACAGAGGTCTGGCAAAGAATGCCCGCCCCAGATTTCGCTTGGAGCCTCTAGAAAAGAAGTCCTGTATTCGTGCCCAAGGAGTAAAAAGGCTTACAGGAATTTCTGAATATTATTCAAGAAATTATTTACCCACAGTTGCAAGTGTGAAAATGTAGACTTCTCAACACAACTAGTGGGTCTAGAAATGTTTATTCCACCAGATAGAGGTATATATCAATATTAGGGACTATATACCCCCCCCCCTCCCGGACGGGTTTACATTTGAAATGTGACCTGCCCTCTAGGGATGTGAGCGTCACGAATAGTCAACAGTGTAGGGTTGGCTGTTCTCTCCGCGACAGCGAGGAAGGAGGGATAGAGGAAGACAACAAACGAGAGAAGATTTTCTTGACAGTCTTGTTGCAGGGCATGGAGGTGTGTCAGCATACAAACTGATGCATGCTGGGGGAGATCGCGGTTTTTACAGAGGCATGATCGCCTACGCCAGTCGGCAAGACACGTGATCAAGATGATTGTGCTTCTATTGCACTGATGTTTTCTCCAGCAGTGTGCATTATTGTTAGTTCTGAAAAAAAAAAAAAAAAAAAAAAAAAAAGTCTTCATGGCTGGTTTAAAATTATCACAGAGTCAAGTTTTGTCAAGTATTGAAAAGTATCTCTGACAAGAGGAAGACGTTATGTAATTTGGCGAAGAGCTTCTTCTAATAAAGCCGTTTTTGTTTCACATTTTCTTTTTCTTGACGAGCAATTGGTCTAATACTGTGTTATAGAAAGTCATCTTAATCCCTAAGAAAGTGGCTGTATCAACATATGCTGTATTTTCTTTTTTTGCCGACTGGTCCAAATGTGTTGATATTGTAAGAATAATTCATGGTACAACAGATGAAGATCAATCAGTTTGTTGAAAATTATCACTGAGTCCCAAATGTAAACAACTTGCACAACATGTAAAGTAAAGTAAAGGACATTTTTTCACGCCTTTATACGTATAGGGCACAAAGGGCTAGACCTATATTTTGTATAGACCAGTCGGCACAAGATGGGTGATTTGGTGAGCGTTATGTCGGCTGCACTCGGTACCCACTCAAGGCTGCGTCCACTAGGGAGTGAAGGTCATTTTCTGAAAAAATTCCGGCTCCACCAGGGAGCGAACCCACGACCTTCCGGTCAGCACGCTAGCCTCTAGCCGCCACGGTGACTTTCTGCACAGAATGTATTGTATACTAAAAAAAAAAAAAAATCTTTTAGTCTGACAACATTTCCTTTAACAATCACTCTTTTTATTTAGTGCACATCTTTCATGGGCTTTACTCTGCTATATAATAATAATAACTCCACATGTAAGCATGCACAGCAAAGATCCACCGGTTATAGGTACAGATCCTTCGTCGACAATTGTTTCGATCCATGAGGGCGATTTGTAGGCATAATGTCGTACATTTTTTCCCCCGAATTGGTACCGACAGTTGACGGCCCAGCAAACAATGGCAAATTACTAAAGTGAAAATGTGCATTAAAAAACCACAACACCCCCTCCCCCCCCCCCCCCCCCCCCCCCCCACCCATCCACCAAAAAAAATGCTGGGGTTGGTTCTGCAACGTCCTGTAAAGGATACACAGTTAACTAACTAAATGCACAATGGGGGTGAACGGTAGATACATCTGAGCTGTACACAGTGAGGAGACACTTCTTTCAACCTAGACCACTCAGAGTTATTACAGTCAGTTATATTGAACACACTTTCCGACCCAAAAACCAAAATACAGTTCCAAAAACAGACCACATCTTGTAATGTCATTTTCTATCATATTAAATATATTTTCTGCTGTAGCCTCTTGCACTGGAACTTCTTCTTCTTCTTCGCGTTCACCAGCCTTACACTCTGACGGAAAGTTCTGGTTGTTCGTCTACTCGTGGACTGCAGTCCTGCTCCAGAACCTGAGTGTTGCATGTGTATCAGTTTTACAGATCTGATTCACTTGAATGCAGACTGGCGGTTCCTTGCCTCTTAGGCAGATGCAATCCGACTTCAAAGCAAGCTCCCAATTAGTCAACTCTTACGACATGCTTTTGGGTAGGCAGTGGGTTTGTTCTTGTTTTCCCTTTAATGGCGCCCCAGAACTCACACGGGGAGCACTGGAACTAAACCTGGAAATTGCCTGGCTCTCTAGCGTAGTTGGCTAAACCGGATTGCGCGGAGACCGGGTGACGAACTCCTTGTGGTCCGGGTTCAATCCCGGAGGTAGGCAGGAAAGCTACATTTCCTCCCAGATTTACGGTATTTACAATGGAATCAAGGCCGAAAGGTTGCGATATCCATAATACCGAGCCTAAGGGTTAACAACTCATGGCTTCTGGATACTAAAACAAACAAACAAACCTAGAAATCCAGTTGAAATTTCTTTTGTCCTGTCACTTAGAAATCCAACCAAACACACACACACACGCGTGCGTACGTACGCACACACACACATGCACACGCGCGCGCGCACGTACGCACGCACACACACGCGCGCGAGCACGCACCCACGCACACACACTTACACAGGAGCTATTATGTTCAAATATCAGTAGTCTCATCTTGTTTGTAGCGTATTTCTTGTCCTCTAGTTCATCTACAAAAGTGAGGGGTTGGGGAACTGAGTGGTCTCGAGGCACGAAGACCTCTAGTAATTTCCACTGCTCTATGGGCAGTTCCCAGCTGCGGGCCGTGCACCTTGTGTTGGTTTCGACAGTGTATCAAGAAAGCTGAACGTCCAGCAAGATGTGGTAAACCACTGGACGTATATTTGCCTAGAAAAATCACACTGTTGGGGTTACTTCTGCAACGTCCTGTAAAGGATACGCAACTAACCTCTTACTCAGTTGACTCAACTTACTTTAAGTATGCTGAATTGTTGCTTCAAATCAGCATCCGTTCGTTTATATATCGCAGCATGAAATCTATACGTTTGTTTACATTAATTATTACAAGGGCGTGATTATTAACATAATGCATGTCAAATTTCAACAACTTACACTGAACAGTTACTGGGTAACATATTTTTGAAGTTCGCCAGGACTTTTGAAACAGACTGTAGTTAGTATCAGTTACGTGTAAGGGCAGTGCTTGGGAAGGCCACAGGCCAGAAAAGACAATCACGACGCTAGCAGGACTGTTGTGAAACACGTGAAAAAATGTTCGGCTAATGCGTGAGATTGAAACGGATGATTAGAAGTGGGAAAGAAATAAGGATCATTTTGTATTTAATGCTGGGACGCGTCGAGTGGAGTATTGAATTGGAGGGAACCTTGTCACTGAGTCAACCCAAGCAGCCTACAACGACTTTGAATGTCTAGGCCATATTGGAACTGTCAAGACTGATGAAAATTTGATGACTGTTAACGAAATCTGATTAATGTTTCTGATGCAAATTTGATGACTGTTAACTAAATCTGATTAATGTTTATGTTGCAAATTTGATGACTGTTAACTATATCTGATAATGTTTATGATGCAAATTTAATGACTGTTAACTATATCTGAATAATGTTTCTGATGCAAAATTGATGACTGCTAACTATATCTGATAAATGTTTCTGATGCAAATTTGATGACTGCTAACTATATCTGATTAATGTTTCAACGGGAGCCAGTGCTTTTCTGTGAAGTTAGTGTGCATTCTGTCGTGTGAGTTAGTAGTATCTAACGTCGTTTGGTATCACAGATAAATGCTTTCTTTATTGTTACCCTGATAACGAATATTGACCTGGACAACGGCGAGGCCTGAAACAGCCATTAAACGTTTTGTGTGCGAAGACTTGTGTTCTGGCCTGTTGCTCACTGAGCACTGATTTATGTTACGCTATCATAATCGACTTCTTTGCACATTTTGCTCCCCTGCTCCGATGCAGCATTCACTCTAAGATACATCTATCGATTGTTCCCATAAGAAGTTGGTTATAGTATCTTCTGTCTTGATTTAGAAGACGACATAGATGTGCTTTATCAAGCTTAACTCCCAGCTTACGTAATCTTTTTAGCGCCAGTGATTCAACATTATCTCCCAACCTAGTCCGTATAACATTGATAATATCAGGTTTTTCGTTGCTTCTTCTCGTTTGGATGGGTGCATTACTTTCCATTTGGTCTTTCATTTACTTATACTCTTGTATACCAAGGTGTGTAGACCGAGATTGTGATAAATCATTTTTTATTGTTTATGAAATTTTCTCATCATGTGTAAATGAGATTAGATACTAAATATAAATTAGGTGCTTGCATTTGGTTGAATGATATCGAATACGAACGAAGTATAATGTAAGCATGCACGGACTGAGTAATGGATAACACGAGACAAGCGTGAAAGTTGGCTAAAGTGTACCAGATAAGAAAAGCATGAACAGTGCGTGGAACATTCGAGAACCCGAGAGGAAAATCGGTTATTTAAACCTGGAACAAATGCGAAGTTTTAGTCTTGTTTTAGATTTTGAGAAAGCCGGGTCGTATGGCACTTTAAAAACATCTATACCATGTGTTCGTTGACTTCAAAAAGATCTTTGATAGAGTATGGCATGCAGCACTCTGGGACACTATGAAAAAGTACGCTATGGGTGAAAACCTCATACGTAGTAAAGAAGAGCTCTATGTCAAGGCCAGCAGTGCTGTCACGCTGAACAGACAAACAGGAAGCTGGCTCCGAACAACTGAAGGAGTCCGGCAGGGCCGCCTCCTCTCTCCAACACTGTTTAACATCTTTTTTGGAACGAATTATGACTGATGCCCTAAAACAACATCATGGAAGATTTAGCATAGGAGGTCAAACTATAACAAACTTAAGGGTTGCAGATGACATCCATGGGTTGGCAGGAGAAGATCGAGAGATAGTGGTGCTAGTAAATCTACTCGATGAAACAGCAACCAAGTATGGCATGGAAATAAACGCAGAATACAAAAATAAAAATAAAAAGTAATGACTAATAATCCAGCTGGCAGAATTTCACCAATCTACGTTGAAAGATACAAATTAAAACAAGTGACTCATTTCAAATATTTAGGATCCATTTTAATCGACTTGGGTTCAAGACCAGAAATCATGTCTAGGATTGACCAGCCAACATCAGTCCTTGCCAAGCAGCAAACATTATGGAGATCAAAAAACATTTCATGCAAAACTAAGATTCGATTGCTCAGAGCACTAGTTATTAGTACATTTGTATATATCTGTGAAACCTGGACATTAACAGCTGAACTTGAAAGAAATATACAATCATTAGAACTGCAATGTTTCAAAAAATTCTTGGCATATCATACAGAGACCACATTACAAACGAAGAGGTACGCCATAAAATTATACAGCACATTGGCAACTATGAACCTCTTTTAACTACAGCGAAAAGACGAAAAATGAAATGGTATGGACATGTAAAAAGATCTTACGACCTCAACAATACTACAGGCGTCAGTAGAGGAAAAGAGGAGAAGAGGCAGACCAAGAAACACCTGGTTACAGAACATGACAGACTGGACAGGCCTCAGGCGTGCAACCATGAAGTCCATAGCAACTGAGCGACAAAGGTGGAGAGAGCTGATTAGACAATCAACAGAAACTGGTAACCCAATGACACGTAGTGTTACGGGGTGATGATGATGATGATGATCCCACTTTAAGAATGAGAAGTGAGTAAATCTTCCGAATAAGTGAATGTTAGATCGCAAAGCTGACCTGGGCAGAAAAACCTGACTATCCAGTTTCGTACAGATGGCTGAGTTGTCGTTTGCTGTGAGATCAGCGTTTCTCCTCGTGTACATTTGGTAGCTCTTGAAGTGTCTACGGTTGGAAGTGTTGTGTCTGGCCATCCTGTGAAGGTAACGCTAACAGTGTGGATGCTTTTGTTTGTGACCGATCTGGTCAAAACTAGATGTTCTTGACACTGGTGCGCTAACGGAGGCGAACATTTGTTGGGACAAATGAAAATGTCATAGCCGATGTGTGGCATTTCCAATGTTTCTTGGTCGTGTACAGGATTACGTTGAACTATCTGACACTGCGCCTGAGATGGCTGCATACGACTAGAGTCTGATGAGATTTGTTGCACAGCGAGGTTAACTGCGACTTCCGAATGCTTTCTACACATTTGGAGCTTAAACTACCTATTGCGATTTTCTAAAGCATGTTCGTGGAGTCTTATACAATCGCCGTATGTGTGACCGTTTGTGCCATGCGAGTGTTGTTGGAATAGTAGTTATCTCCATGGTGGTCATTGATATAGTTATCTTGTAACGGCTGCAGACCTCATTGTTGTTTTCAACATCCTTTGTGTTGTGTATGTCCATGCTGATCTTGACCCGCGCTTCAGATACCCATATGTGTAAATAACGATGTCTCCTGGGGGTGAATGATGGTCGACCCGGTTCCGCAGGAGGTAATTTGGTGCTATGGGGAATGGCAACCCCTCTATGACAACATGGTGGGTGTCACCTTTAACAAAGGCCTGCCCGACATGGTACAATGGTGCGGTAATAGGCGACGACTAGTGGTTATAGACGATTTAATGTCTGAGACAGACAACAGAGTCACCAAATTATCTCCTCCGGTACCGGGTCGACCATTTCGCAGATGTTTTAAAAACTTTTACTCAAAAAAGGTTTTACCACTACCCGTAGGCCCCGCTATCAATGCTGTGAAGGGATGTTTCCACTTTGGGTCCATGGCTAACAATGATATTGTCAATCGCAAATCGTTAGTTTTATCATGTTAAATAGACATAATTTCAGAATTGTTTAATTTTACCAAAAGAAAAAAAATCCGAACTTTTTCACCACAAGTCATAACTTCCCACGTTCAACTCTAGAGCCAATCCACAACCAGAAAATCTTCGAGCATCAACCCTCAACCAGAAATCTTCATACCTCACACCTCAAAATCTTCATACCTCACACCTCAACATCTTCATACCTCACACCTCAAAATCTTTATACCTCACACCTCAACATCTTCATACCTCACACCTCAAAATCTTCATACCTCACACCTCAAAATCTTCATACCTCACACCTCAACATCTTCATACCTCACACGTCAAAATCTTCATACCTCACACGTCAAAATCTTCATACCTCACACCTCAAAATCTTCATACTTCACACCTCAACATCTTCATACCTCACACCTCAAAATCTTCATACCTCACACCTCAACATCTTCATACCTCACACCTCAAAATCTTCATACCTCACACCGCAAAATCTTCATACCTCACACCTCAAAACCTTCATACCTCACACCTCAAAAATCTTCATACCTCACACCTCAAAATCGTCATACCTCACACCTCAAATACTCTGGATCTAAAGCGCGTATTACTACTTTCCGGTCAAAATGGACGCTAGGCAGGGGCACTATTTGGAGCCGAGGCAAATTTTTTGCTCCTGCCGGAAGGTGGCCGATGCATTTTTGCTCCATTTGTAGACTGGATATAGTTTCGTCGCCCAGCTTCTGAGCTGGCGTGACACTGTGAGCTGAGGATTTCATTTGGAATGTTTTTTCGACTGTGACCAACGTGGTGTTGTGAATTGTAGATCCAGAAAATGGTGTGATGTCTGTTGTCGCGATGTTGGTGGTGCCCGTATGTGATTAAAATTGATCGCGTTTGCAACTGCTGGTTTGTTGGTGACTTCCGCTACCATCAATGATGAACTGCATTTCTAATGTCGGACTGTTTGTGTTAGCACTTCGGATGGCTACCATATGCTTTAATGCGCGTTAATGCTAGATATGCTGAACCAGCAGTCTGTCAATCTTTCCACAAGGGACTGTGATAAGCATTGTTTTTCGTTGGCACAGGAGCGGAGCAAAGATGGGGTGATCCGTTTGCTATGAAGCTGAAACTAAGACTACCATACTACCAGACTGACAAATGGAGTGGGGGGGGGGGGGGTTTGGCGGTAATCAAGGAGAGCCATCTAAAGGAAGCCTTTGCCGGGGTTACATGTGCTCTTGATTCCTGACGTCACTCACTGAGTCTGTCTAACTCATGTGTTGTAATTTCATAACTGTTTCTTCCCGGGGGGAGGGGGGGGGGGGGGGAGGAGAATATATGGACAGGAAGTGCTGTTATGAAGTGAATAACAATGCACTCTATTTATAAATGACTTCCGTAGTGTTCATATTATACAGTCTATGTCACTGTTAGAGTCAGAGCAACCTTCTCGTAACCGGCAACATTTCAGCGAACCCAAGAAAACACACCAGGTGTAAGCTGTCACTTGATGATAGGATGGAAGGCTTTTTTAGTTGGAAAAACAAAGGTGATGCTATTATATGGCCAGACCACGGGCTGACACAAATAAAACATTGAGAGACCTTGAACCGCTTACACTTTGTCTGGGTGGGTGGGGGTTAGAGTAACGGGATGACAGGGCCGAATACTTTTTTTTAACTCCTTAATATTTAAAGTAATAATAATAATACTGAGAAGAAAAAGAAGAAGAAGAAGAAGAAGAAGAAGAAGAAGAAGAAGAAGAAGAAGAAGAAGGAGAAGAAGAAGAAGAAGAAGAAGAAGAAGAAGAAGAAGAAAAGAAGAAGAAGAAGAAAGAAGAAGAAGAAGAAGAAGAAGAAGAAGAAGAAGAAGAAGAAGAAGAAGAAGAAGAAGAAGAAGAAGAAGAAGAAGAAGAAGAAGAAGAAGAAGAAAAAGAAGAAAAAGAAGAAGAAGAAGGAGGAGGAGGAGAAGGAAAAATAGAAGAAGAAGAAGAAGAAGAAGAAGAAGAAGAAGAAGAAGAAGAAGAAGAAGAAGAAGAAGAAGAAGAAGAAGAAGAAGAAGAAGAAGAAGAAGAAGAAGAAGAAGAAGAAGAAGAAGAAGAAGAAGAAGAATAGAAGAAGAAGACGAAAAGAATAAGCAGAAGAAGGAGGAGGAACAATAGAAGAAGAAGAAGAAGAAGAAGAAGAAGAAGAAGAAGAAGAAGAAGAAGAAGAAGAAGAAGAAGAAGAAGAAGAAGAAGAAGAAGAAGAAGAAGAAGAGTTGAATAATAGCCTTGCGATGCGCTGCTGCAGCCACGGTCGTTCTTTTGGTTAAATTAGTGCGAAGGTGTAAGAGTCAAAGGGGAAAAACTCATGTATAAATATAAATATAACATATATATATATATATATATATATATATATATATATATATATATATATATATATATATATATATATATATATATATAATATATAAGACACTAAATATAATATCCTCTCGCAAAACAAACTGGTGGGTAAAAAAAAAATAATACCGGAAGAGTCGATGAAAACAGGAAGGCGTATGTTGACAATTTCGTGTGGAATTTATTGTAATGTGTAATTCCCAGATTGTGTGGAAGGGGTCACTAGCGGCTTTCGCTGCGATAATCCTTACGTCCTTTTCAGGACGTAATTTTTTGTTATTTGAAGCCCCACTCTGGCTTTTGCCAGGGGCCGCAATATAGGCAGGCCATAAAAATGGCCAAATGTCTGAACGCGGTTTCTGGAACCTCTCCACGGTGATCCTCATCCGCATGGTGGCACTTTGTGTCATCGGGTGTTTATCGCTTGTGTGATGTCCTGGTGGGGTAAAAAGCCAATCCAGCCAGCCAGCCAACTAGCGGCTAGGTGACTGCAGACAATTAACCTAGATGTCACGGGAAGCTTACAGGTTCCATTTAGATTTAGACACTGACTTATTTATGTTTTCCAAGAGACGACAATGAGATGCTGTTGAAAATAATATATTTTTGTCAGAAGACAGCAAACGAGCGACAAGGATAAAAATACCCGTATAGCTAAGAACTGAAAAGAATAACAAAATATTTATCATTTTTAAACTTTACCATCGGAGGAACATGGAGATGGCATGGCTATGTTTGCTGAAAACCCGATGACACTTTGACAAGGTCAGTTCGAATATGGACAGTAGATGGAAAATGAAGACATGGTGACCTAAGGAAACCCACAGAAGGACATAGGAAAGGGCAATTAAAGGATATTAAATGTTACTGGATACCGTAGGCAGAAAAGCAGCAGTCAGCAATGCAGATCACCTGTAAATGCCTTCTGTGTCAACAATAACATAAAGATTTTATTGAAAAAAATATATACATACCTCATTCAGTGATTCCCAAACTTTGCGCCCCGGCACCCCGGGGAGCCGTGACCTCTTCACGGGAGCGCAGCGAAATATTGTAAAAGCTTCATAATTAATTTAACCAAGACACGAATAGCCATACTTTTACTTAGGTTGGGGCGCCGTAGAAAGATTTTAATTGAAAAACGGCGCCACGACCAAGACAAGTTTGGGAAACACTGCCCTAATTCAAACAAGACTGCGGGTTACACTAGGCTGGTGTACCGCTACGGGTGCCTCAATTATAACTGCTTTGGGGGTTAAACGGGGTATTTGCCTCGAGCATCTGCCAGAACCTCTCGTCACTCCCGACTGCATCAATCTCACCACACTGTGGTGATCAATCTGCTCCTCCGAACCGTACAAGCTCTCCCACTAACCACGTCTGCCTTTTCATGCATCAGTATTCCACTAAGCTGTGCAGAGCCAGCCAGTATGTCCGCCTGTTCATTTCCCAACACACGGGCATGACCTGGTGAACAATTCCACAGAATACTCCTCACCATGTCTTTCGCAACGAGGCATGCCGCTCTGCATGAAGCATGCCTGTCCTGATCCTCCTCAGCATGCTTTCTGAGTCAGTTACAATCCCGATGTGTGTGTGTGTGTGTGTGTCGTGTTCTCTAGCCAGCGGAAAGCTGCAGTGACCGCCTCCATCTCCACCCCAAGCCGGATGCCGTGGTGTTGCAATTTTAAGCTGGTCAAACCTTTGAGCAATAGCCGGAGGAGGGTTAGATCTGCTAAATCACATATTTGGTTAAAAACATAGATCTGGTATGAGACTCTTATGAAATGGCATAGATTTACACGTTATTTGTTATTTTAAAACTAACTATTACGCGTGTTTAAATTGTTACAAAGTCGCTTCTGCTTTTTAACCATTACTTCGTCGGATTTCGAAATTCCAAGAAGTTACCAAGTCGACACAGCCTAAAACGACAACTTGGTAATATCATGGAAAGCAGAGGTGGCCTGTCTGATATTGACCACACCACCCTCTGTGTGCCGATAGGTACAAGTCTGGCACCATATACCACATGCACCAATAGTTAATTAGGGTGGTAATGGGGTGAGAGGTGTTCGCCCCCCCCCCCCCAACACTCCATAAAATAAGAAAACATTGAAGAGAGGGTTTAACGACACTGCCAACCACACCTTCCTCGCCACATTGGCAGACCACTCGGTTAGGACTCAGACCGCTTCACCCACTTCCTCCACCTAATTAGGTAAGAAGCCATTAGCGGACCCCAAACCGCCCCCTCCTCGCTACCTTATACATTTTCTAGCCAATAAACGACGTTGTGGGCGGAGTGTACTGGATGTATAGTGCTAGACCTATTTTTAATTAACCAATCGGCACCGGGTGGGTGATGTGGTCAGCGTCACAACGGCTGTCTTTACTTTCCAGGACTTTACCTTGCACCCATTTAAGATTCGGGAGCCAAGTTCATTTGAAAAGGGGGGGGGGGGAGGGAGGAGACGTTCCGCAGGCAAACTTCTATCCACTACGCCGCTGTGGCTCCTTAATTGTAAGTGTACGTATTTAGGAGTGTAAGTGACAAATTACGCATAAAATGCAACTCTGCCTTGTTTTAGCCAGACAACAATTAAGCCTGATAACACGAAGCACTAGGCTTACTGTTATTTTAAGTTAAGGCCGGCGTAGACACGCTGGTTATTCTATTTGCTATCATGTGAAATCGCTTTCCCCATACCCGGCTTACGCGAATTAGTGAGGGGCGGGGTGGGGGGGGGGGGGGGGGGCTCAGCCACTCTCCATAGAAAACATTGTGAGAGCTCAAGCGACTCCGGTCGCTTTTTCTACACCAGACATCGCCTGGTACCTGTTTTAGGCCGGGTCGATTTTGGCACAGATCGCAGAAGCCCCTTCTAGCCGCTAGGCCCGACTATGTTCAGGACCCCCGGAAAAGTCAGGGTGGGGCTTCAAATAAATAAAAATTGTATCCCACATGGGGACGACCTGTATAATGTAATTTATAATGGACACAAATGCTTTTTCATGGCACAAACATGAAATAGTATATAAAGGGAAGTAATCGTTTTATTTTATGTATCCAAAAACCATAAGTTGTTAACCCTTAAGCTCGGTACTATATGGTTATCGCAACCGTTCGGCCGTGATTCCATGATAAATACCGTACGTAAATCTGGGAGAAATGTTGCTTTTCTGCCTACTTCCGGGAGTGAACCCGGACCACAAGGAGTTTCGTTACCTGGTCGCAGCGCAGTCGGGTTTTGCCAGCTAGCATCTAAGCCGTGCATAAAGGGAAGCAATTGGTAACTGTGAAAATGAATTATTTAAATTAACGCCCTTTAATCTTAATGATACGCTGCATTTCGTTTGGTAATCCAGAGCAGGGCTGTGGAAATTTATTTGTGAATAGTACCACATTGTTTGTGACATGGTATCAAAACTGCACCAGAAGGCAGGTACATTTTTCATATTTTAAAACATGTATGTATGAAATTGGCTTTCTGAGTACTTTTTTTCCAGAATTGAAATTTTTTTGTCTATCAAATCATTGCCGTACACGCCCCCCCCCTCTTCACCCAACCTCACCACTCTGTTCATTAGACAGCCCCTAAAACAGCTTCCAGTAGGTGCAGTAAGTGTCCCAGATGAAAAAAAAACACTTTTGTCTCGTCAATGCATTTATTGTTAAGGTCTTCAGAGAAAAGCGATTGTATCTTACTACTGAGGTATTTTTGCCATGTTGGGAACTATAGGGGTCTAGAGAGAACGGTGAAGGGTGGTACAGTTTTTAGGAAAGCGAGACAGAGACGAACCTCCGCAAATGTGGATATTGAAGATGCATTGGTTATGTAAGTATTTAGGGCTGGAGAGCCGGCACGAGCAAGAGAGACAGGCGTGGTGTGGTAAGAGCGACGTTCTGTACAGGACCTGTTGATTGATGATAATGTTTTATGTGTCCTTACCCTTTGCCGATGTACTTCAACTCATTTTGTCCTACAGTGTTGTGATTTGCTGCCTTTCAGATACAGATATGTTATAATTTAGGTAACAAATGCCTCCGAGTTCGCCCCTGCAAGCTTTGGATAACAGAAGGAATCTCTGATTCATCCAAATCATCCACACAGGACTATAGTTTACTTCATGTCTGTGGTCCCCCAGCAAAACAGTAACAGCAAAAGTTAACCTTCTCCACTCCTTCGGAGGTATATTACACATAACGTGCTAGATCTATGTTTTATAGACCAACCGGCACTTGTGGTCAACATCACGTGAGTCGCCTTTACTTTCGACGTGCTTTCCTGGGAGCCATGGTCATGAATGAAAAAAGTCCCGCTCCAGTCAGATTTGCACTCACGACGTTCTTATCTGCAGGTGAGCATTTAGCCGCTACATCATGACGGCTCCCGATGGTTTGTACTTTACTTTAAAGGCAATATCCAGAGGATTCTAAAAACAACCTGCTGCCTCTTTTATGAGTTTATTTGCACTTCAGAGCCACAATCAATCTTGCTGACTGATTATAGTGCATTCAACTAATTGAATGGTACGATAGAATCACTAATGTAGAGTTTGGGGAGAAAACTTAACAAATTCGATCAATCCAGAGGTAAAGAAAAGACGCTGGCGTTGGATAGGTTACACTCTGGGAAAACGTGAGAATAATAGAACTAAAATATATCTATACTGGAACCCTTTGGGACATTTGAAACAGTTAAAAAAAAAAAAAAAGTAAAATAAAGGAGCCTTTCCCAAACCTTCAGGCGCACTGGGCGTGAGTTGTTCTAGTTGTTTGTTTAGTTGTCTATTTTCCAAATTCTCTGGAGCACAAGAGTGTCAACTTTAATTTGCAATGCATTGGTGTGTATAAAGACTCCGCGCAGCAGTTAGATGAGATTTGTCTGGCGGGTGGAAGGTCTTCTGATCGCATCTGCAGTGTTCAGAATAAATATTTCTTTAACAGTTATCGCGACTAGGCTTCTATGGCTTGGGCGTTGCGATTGCGCTTCGTTACTCCGAAGTGCTGGTTCGAAGCCAGCTGAAGGCGATTTGCAGAAGACCACCTTGCATTGGTTTCGATGTGGTATCGAAAGCCGATCATTCAGGCAATGGCAAACTATTCAACGTAAAATTGCTTAGTAAAATCCAAACCAACAATCAAGATATTAATGAGCTGCTATACTGTGGAATACCAAATGAAGTATCAAACCAAAATAAACTTGCAAAAGACTATGAACCAGAGATACTGGAATTTTAAAAAAATCGCCATGTTGCACCAACATCCCCGAATGGAAAGCTTTTGGTTACAATTGTGACTAGATCATTTGCATCACATAAAATAGCTTTAACATTGCTCGCCAGCAAGCAGCCCTGTAAAGGACTCTCACAGTGTTGATGCGATCAATGGAGACAGACCCAAATACTGTCCTGACTGAAGTCGTTTATTGGCCAGGCACTGCTTGCTGACTGCGTGGATTTTTATAATGGTACGGGACGTCGCAGGTTGACCCAGCCTAAAATGGGTACCAGGATGGCTGTCCTGGGGAAGTAAAGACTGCCGCCGTAATGCTGACCACATTACCCATCCAGCGCCGATTGGTCTGTATAAGTATGGGACGCTCTGCCCATATACCGGATGCGCCTAAGGAGTGAAAAGGGATATTTAAAAAATTACTGGACTTGTGGTAAATGTTTATGAATTTGCTCAGGGGGAAGAGGCATCCAAGATAAACTTTTGAGAACCCGTTGAGACTGGTGCTAAAGTGCTGGGTCGTGGTGGCAACACAACCGACAAAATATGAGTTGTGAGTACGCTCGAGTAACGATATCTATTAAGGGGACATTACACTGTATCCCAATGTGAGTTCCGAGGTCCCATTTTTAGGAAAGAAAAGAATAACAGAGACACTGCAGCGCCCAACCCCCTCCACCCCCCACACTACTTTACAATAATTTCGTACACGACTAATTAGGAGATTTTCCTTCGAAGTATCATTGTATTAGCATGGGAATCGAGGACCCAACGGTCTACATTGAAGAAACCAGACTTGTAAAAAAGATGTGCATACAAAACTCAATTTCTGGGACAAAATCAAAATCCAGATCTTTCCGCCGGAGTTTGCAGCCGGTGATTCCTACTGAGCAAAAGATGATGATAATCGACATAGCTACAGTTGTTAAGTCTAACTTCGAACTGACATGAGTTACCCCACTCCAAGACGTGGAGTCATACACCTATTTGGGCAGTAATGTAGATACAGACGGAGGAACTGATAGAGATATTAAAATAAGAACACCATTTCAAGAGGGGCTTTCATAGCACTAGAGAATTTATGGAGGTCAAAAGAAATTAAAAGAAATACTAAACTAAAAAATTTTAATTCTAATGTCAAATCAGTACTATTGTATGGGGCGGAAACATAAAGAACAACTAAGACAATTACTAATACATTACAGACATTCATTAACTGGTGCCTGCGCAGAATAGAGGGAATTAAATGGTATGATAGAATAACTAATGTAGAGCTTTGAGAGAGAACTAAACAGGCTCCAGCCGACCAAGAGGTGAGGAAAAGACGCTGGCGTTGGAAAGGACACACGCTGAGAAAACAAGAGAACAGCATAACTAGAATGTCATTGCATTAGAACCCACAGGGGCATAGGAATAAAGGAAGGCAAAAGAAAAAAGAAAAAAAAACACACACGGAGATGAGAGCTGGAGAATGAAGTTAGAAAGATGGGGAGGACATGGGGAGAACGACTTGGCGTAAGTTGGTTGAGGGCCTATGCTCCATTTGGAGATCGAAAGGCAGAAGAAGAAGAAGAAGAAGACTATACACGTTGTTTTGATATATTCTAGCATGACAACTCAGAACAGCTGTGACTCTCACACAAAGTAAACATATACAGTATGTGATACGTAAACATCATTGCATCCTAAGTATATGCTATCCACGGAAGAGGCGGTATCTGAACATCTATAAGAATGCAACTTCCCCTACACAGCCTTCATTTCCTTGGAAATTTCCCAGTGCCCGTTTTAGGCAGGGTAAAAATGGTAGATGAAGCCTTTTTCTTCTTTTTTTTTTTTTTTTTTCAAACAGCTGAAGTTTTTTTTTGTTGCCTTGGTCAGCGCGACATCTGTGGCTTAGGCGTTGCGAACGAGTTTTGTAATACCGGGTTCGATCCAACTGCAGGACCTTGAGCTGGTTTTGACAGTTGTATCGAGAAGCCGACCGTCCAAAAAGCAATGGCAAACTACTTTACGTAAATTAGCCCTGAAAAACCACATTAACGAAAATATACTGGGGTTGATTCTGCAACGTCCTGTAAAGGGTAGGCAACTAACTTGTTTTTAACTAGGTCAGCGGCGAGGCGTGCATGTAGCGGTTGTAGTCGCTCTTACATGTTACATTGCCAAAGAGATATGCACCATTTTAATATTTATTTTTAACTGTTTTCTATTTATTACAAATGTGCCACTCTGTTTAAATCTCTAACATAGCGAAATAACGCTCGTGCATGCTGACTCCACCTATGAGGTAACTATAACGTGTGAAAGCTATCAGTGACTAGTACTAAGATACTGGATGCGTACGAATACTCTCCACAGCAACAGCCAAGGAGGAAATGATTACGTCATACCCTTTTCAGTTTTATGGTTACCTGGTAACGCTTACATCTGCGAACTGATCACGCTTCGTCATTTTTTAAAGATACGTGTTTGAAATCAAGATCTTCGGGCCGACTGACAAACTATATAATCTAATTTATATTTCTTTCCTGTGTTTTCTACATGCTTTACTATTGGCTATACATAGGGCACTAAAGTAATTTTTTTTTTTTTTGTAGGCATCGATACTGACTGCTGTAAAACTTTTATTCCTTCAGGCAACCCTCGCTGTTTTATTGTTTAAAAAAAAAAAGAGAGAAACTTATTGCTCTTAGAATCAACTTTTTTATTTTAAAAATGATGATAATATTACAAGGATGTTGTTGATGATGGTGATGATGATGATGATGATGATGATGATAATATAAACAGTGAAATTGATGAGCTTCGTAAATCAATTGCGTCATAGAATCGAGTCCCGGGAAGTAAAGGCTCCGACGTGATGCTGACCACATTACCCATCTTGTGGCTATTTGTCTTTAAAATTTAGGTCTAGCCCTATATGCCCTATACGCCTAAAGGCGTGGGAAAAAGTCCTTTACTAACTTTTTTCTTACATATAATCGAGAACATACGACAGTTCAGTATAAGAATGATCATGACAGTGTCAATACATATGTAATACGACATTTTATTTTAAAGTAATCATATTTTATATTACTCGCATAACATAGTAAAAAACAAATTCTTATTACAACATTGAAACTTAAACAACATAATAGGAAAGTGCAGTCAAAACGCGAATTCATTCATTAGGAAAGCTCCAGCGAGATTTCTGCCTAAAGCGGAAGTGTTGGCTCGATTCTTTCTCTCCACGTAGGCGTCCAAAAGCTTCTTGTCCTGTGGGCTGGGGTAAGCTGATGTGGATAAATAAAAGAATCTTGGTAATTGAATAACATACTGGTATATAAATTGTAAGTATAATATAAGTATACGTCTTTTATCTCTTCGAAATATACTTATAAGGAGAATTCTGCGAATATTTGTGCCAAGCAAGATCAAGATGACAAAGTGTTGAATGTTGAGAATCGACATCACAGCACTCGGACATTCCCATGAGTGCTCAGTCCCTATCTTCAGTAGCAAGCAAAGAATTCCAATTCCGATGGTACCAGTAACCGTCTGATTGTATATCCGCCTCATCCTTCCCCTAGGTGTTGAACGTCGGCCAGATTTCCTGGTAACTCCTCGCAGCGCCCTTCTTCTAAGACCGTAATGATCTATTTGCGCCTCCGTGCTGTTTACTTGTTCCTAGAGGACCCTCACAATATCTAACTTGTCATACATCAGTTCACCATCGACTGGTGCAGAGCCAGCCAGTCAATTTGCCTAATCATTTCCCAACACACCGGCATTCCCTGGAGAATTACAAATGTGGAATTGGGGAAGAAGACAAAATGTTCATCACCAGCAAAGGTTAGTTAGCGTATCCTTTACAGGCGGTTGCAGAACCAACCCAAGCATTTTTAGGCTGTGGTGATTTTTTCCTAGGCAAATTCTACATTGAGTAGTTTGCCACTACACTGAACGGTCAGCTCTCGGTACTACTGTCGAAACCAACGCACGACGAATCGTTCGCAGCTGGGATCAAACCCGGAACCCCGGCATTACGAAGCGCGCTCGCAACGCCTAAGCCACAGACGCTGACCCTCACATGCAAACGTGATCAAAATAAAAAAAATAGAGCTAGCTTGGAAATGTCGTTAGAATGCCTCATGACACTAGAAAAAAGAAGCTCTCCAAAGGACGACAAAAGGAAAATGGAGACGTAGACCACATAAGAAAACTCGGAGATGGACAGCAGAAATGAAATGAAATTTTGATATGGATACTAAAGGAAAAGAAGCAGCAAATCGGCTGAAATGAAAACCACTTTTGAATGCTTTATGTGTCAACAGCGACAGGAAGAGTCTGTGGAAGTCAAATAAAGGACCCCTTTCCACACCTTCAGATAAACGGGTTGAATAGTGCTGGACATATATTTAAAGTACCCATTTGCACTGGATGGCTGATCAGATTTGACCTCACCACTTCATTGTCTTCAGGCACCTGTGTATATTGCCGCGACTGCAGAGACGGGTCTAGAAGAATACCTCAACCACAGAACCTGGTCACACTTGTGAGGTAGTTTCCTTGAATAAAATGTGGAGATAAGTTAAGCAAATGAGGTGTGAGGTTTTGAGGAACAAATCAACATCATGGCACACAGGTAGTAACCCATAAGGGCTTCATTCTTCTTCTAACTCAAGTCTGAGTCCGAAGAAGCTCAGCACAGTAGACAGGCTCTGTAGCACCGACTAGGATCCTGAAATATTTTGGGTAGATTTTTAACTCCAAATTTTGCCCTGGCAGCACCGTTTGGCTACTCTTTTCGATTTCCAACTGCCAAGGTTTTTTTACGTGCGCAACAATGCACACGGGCGTCCGTCTCACTACCCAGAGACCAAGGGGGAAAAAAATGAAAGTCAAAGTCCACGTGAAAACATCCCAGGTGAAAACATCCCAGCCCTTACCGTGGATTGAACCCGCAACCTCTAGCACAGGAGGCGGACACCATGCATTGAGACCACACAATGAGGTAATACAATGTACAATACAGGGAACACCTTAATTGTATAACTCGAGCTAACATCCTGCCAGATATGTTTTTGTCGAGACACTTTTATCAAACTGTCTCATTTTAATTCTACCTATCCCAGCTGAAAACGATCCGCCCAGAGTGAAATTTCTGTATGCAGTGTGACATTATGTTTCCCGAATAAAAAAATTGAATAACATATTTTGCTCTCAAGCTTTCTTGAGCGCCGCCCCTCCCCCGCTCCCTCTTTATCATAACAGCAACAAAAAACTCATTGTTTAACTTACTTTTGGACCAGAAATCATGTCTAGGATTGCCCAGATAGCATCAGTCCAAACAGCAACTATTGCGGAGATCTAAAAGAATTGTATTTAAATTTAAACTTCGACTGCTCAGAGCACTAGCAATAGTCAATATGCCTGTCATACATGGACCATAATAGCTGAACTTGAAAATAAGATACAAGCATTGGCAATGCACTTTTATAAAAATTCTTGGCAAATCAAACAGAGAATGTGTTACAAATGACGAGGTTCGTCGTAAAATTCTCTAGCACACTGGCAACTATAAAGCCTCTTTGAACTATAGTGAAAAAGTGGGAATGCAATTGTACGGAAACGTAATAATATCTTACTGCCTCTCAAAAACAGTTCTACAGGGCCCAGTAGAGGGGAAGAGGAGAAGAAAGACAAAGACATACTCGGATACAGAACTTGATTGACTGGATAGGCGTGCAACTATGTAGTCCATCGCATCTGACCGTCAAAGATAGTTAGAGCTGATCAGTCACTCACCAACAACTGATGACCTAACGATATGTGTTACGAGATGATGATGATGACGATGATGATGATGATAATGATGATGATGATGATGATGAGGATAGTGATGAGCTTACTTCTTGTGGCTGCAGCAGGCACAACACGCTGGCTGACTATTTGCACTGGACGGTAGGTGAGCACTGGCTGACGATATGTGACGATGTGCGGTGTGCGATAAACAACCTGCTTTGTGACATAGCTCATTTGTGGTTGTAAGTAGACCTGCGACTGGGGCTGTGCGACCTGCTGCTGCTGGTAGTAAGTGACCTGTGGTTGAATGTAACTGACCTGCGGTGGAGGGTAATTTGTCTGTTTTTGGGGGTAATTGGTTTGTTGTGGAGGGTAATTGACCTGTTGTGGGGGGTAACTGGCTTGAGGCGGAGGGTAATTTCCTGGGGGTGGAGCGTAATTACCTTGAGGAAGTTGGTAATTACTTTGTACTTGCTCTACCTGCACGGGCTCAAACTCTTGTTCCATGTAACCTCCGGGTGAATTGTGACTGGGTGGAATGTAGGCTGTCTGTGGGTCAACTGGTGGGGCAGGGGCCGGAGACGGGGCGGCTGGCTGGGGTGCTGGGGCAGGCGGCTGAGGGGGAGGATTTTGTGGCGGTGGGTTGTTGTTGTTGCTGCTGCTGCTGGGAGCACTGCTTGGTGGTGGGGCGACTGGGGGTGGCATAAAATTAGGGGGCGGTACTGGATTTGGAGGCGGAGCATAATTAGGTGGGGGCGGAAAGTTCTGTGGTGCTGGATTAGGAGGTGGCAAAAAATTAGGAGGTTGTTCTGGATTAGGGGGTGAGTAAAATGTTTGGGGTGGATTAGGTGGCGGTGCATAATTAGGCGATGGCATAAAATTAGGAGGCGGCACAGGATTTGGGGGAGGTATAAAATTAGCGGGTGGCAATGGATTTGGGGGAGGTATAAAATTAGCGGGTGGTACTGGATTTGGAGGGGGTATAAAATTCGGGGGTGGTCCAAAATTAGGCGTCGGGGGCGGTGGAGCAAAATTTGGGGGTGGTTCAAAGTTAGGTGGTGGTCCAAAGTTGGCTGGGGGTTGTCCAAAGTTAGCTGGGGGTGGTCCAAAGTTAGCTGGGGGTGGTCCAAAGTTAGCTGGGGGTGGTCCAAAGTTGGCTGGGGGTTGTCCAAAGTCGGCTGGGGGTGCAACATTGGGTGGTGGACCATAATTAGGTGGCTGTCCAAAGTTGACTGGCGGCGGATATCCAAACTGATCTGCCGTTGGCGCAGCAGGACCGCCTGCAAAAAAAGTGACAGAAAATCTCTGAAAAAACTGACTGTATTCTAAACATTATTTTTGTCAAATATCAATAACAGCGTTTGCTATACTTTTCCCTTCTTCTTTTCATTTTTTTCTACCTCCTCCTCTTTTTCCTGTTCGCCATCTTAGTCGGGATTTTCTTTCTTAAACAAAACTTTTAGCCTTTACAAATTAATTCAACATGTTATTAAATCGTTGTATGTTGCTAATATTGTTTTTAATCTCACCCGATGACCCTCAGTTTCCAAACTTATCGACTAATTTCACGGTATTTAAAAAAATGGGAGGGGGGGGGGGGGTGAGAAATCAGTATTTATCTGTTTATTCTAAAACTAAGTATGGTTGACTTACGAATGCCGACACATAGAAGTAGGAATATTTATTGTTAATTTAATTAATTCCAAATCCTCATGTCGTGTCATTAAATACATGTGATGTGTAACTGCACCTAATTTATTGTAAACCAATGGTATATTTTTTTACTACATTTTCTTTCGCATTTTGGTATTTTCCCATTAATCCTTGGAAGTTGGGTTTGTTCCCCAAATAAGTACGCTTTAGTCGCATCATGCACAGAATGCTTGGGCTAAAGATGTATAAATCTCTCGGTAGCGTAGCAAGCTAGTTTGGTTTGAGCACGTGGTGACACCTGTTTCGATGAAATTTTGGATGGCATTCGAAGAAGAGGGGTCAGAGAAGAATCTGGATTGACAAAATCAAGAAATAGATGGGACTAATTTAGTTTTCACTTGTTCAACAAATGGAAGACTGAAAAAGAAGATGGGTGTGGTGAACTATTTCTTCCATCGATACACGTTCACAACTCATGCAGGTCAATGATTAGTTTATGGTGTAGACTAGACGGCACTGATTTCACCAAACAAAGGTAATGGACAAAACTTGAACAGATGATGTGAGCAACAAAGAAATTACCGAAACTATTGGAACAACGTCTGTAATTAAATTATTTGGAAATAAAAAAAACCCAGTGAAGTGGTTTGGGCTTTTCATGAAAATGAATCCAGTGATGGCAGCAAAGAGTGAGAGAAAGAGTACAACGTGAAAGTAGAAACACCAAAAGGTTGGGGACGACCAAGATACAGATGAATTGAATAAACCATTGACAACTAGAGACATCACAACATCACAACATACGTGGCAACCAAGCGTGCCCTAGCTCAGATATCGATCCTCCGTTAATCTGCTTCGTCTACACACACAAATCAAAACATGCACACAAGAACAGAAGAGAAAGAAGAAGTATCTGTTCAACACTGGGTCGGCTGCTGCTGCTTGCACGACATAACTTGGTATACCCATTTTAGGCTAGGTCGACCTGGGAGTCGAGACCGATTTTAGAGAGGAAAAAAATCAGCCTGGAAGCAGATAGAAACCCTAGACATTGGGCCTAGCAGGCGAGCATCTGGCTACTACGCAAATACAACTCCACTGGCTCCACATGGTGAATGTTAAAATCGTTCGACAAATCAAAAATAAATTGCCTAACAAATATTACGTGACTCGGATCGTATTCCGGATGATTTTTGACCTTTTACCGTTCCCAAGGAGGTCGCCGTGGTTCAGCGGCTAGACGCTTGTCTGTGGATCGGATGGTCTTGACGGGGTCAGACATTTTGATTTTCAAAAAAAAGAACTTTTCTTTCAGGTTGACCCAGCTTGAGTAGGTAACAGGTGGACTCCTGGGAAGTAAAGACGGCCTGCTTGATGCTGACCACATCACCCAACACGTTTGCGATATAATATAAAATATAGGACTAGTCCTATACGCACAATACACATGAAGGTGTAGAAAATAGTCCTTTACTTTGCTTACTTTTTCCCAAGACAACAGATGTCCTGTATATGTGACCGCTCATCATTATCGTCATCATCGCTATCATCAACAACAACAACAACAACAACAAAAACAGCAACAACATCGTACACTTTTGCGACAGAGGAACAGTTTGCTCTTTAGCTGTCGCTGATTGGCACTGGTAATTATTTTTCCTTTCGAATATACAAAATCTGAAATATCTTTAACGGATTGTTTTCTTTGGCGCACTCCTGCTCTCAGAACTGATCTTTTACCTAAAGCACAAGGGTAGACAATTGCGATACCAGGCGTTGTCCGACATTCCCAAGTTTGCATTGCTGATGGCTATCATAGCGCTTATAACTTTTCTATTGCATCCAGGGCTGCTACCCTCTACCCCTCGCCATAAAACATGGTACCGATACTGTCCACCAAGTGTCTTTTACAAACATCATCATCAACATTATGTAGCAGGTCCTTTACAGAACGTCGCTCTCATCACGGGCTGTCAGAAAGAAACACGGTCTCTCGCCAGCTCTCCCGCCTCGTACACTTTCATTTTAAAAGAGTCACTTATATCCTGTGCCCATATTTGTGTTGGCCTATTACAGTAGTGATTAAAAAAAACATGGCTTTACAACTGTACTTGTATTAAGAGGTGCCCATGTCGACTCTAGTTGCGTATAAAGATTTGGCAGCAGGCCCTCTTGACATGATTTTAAAAGCCGACAGTGTAGGCGGTATTGGCAAATTAAAGAAGTAAAAATATTGCCTAGTAACACCAAAGTAAAGTAAAGGCCCCTTTCCACTCCTTTAGGCGTATTGGGAATATAGGGCTAGACCTATATTTGTATAGACCAATCCACGCTTGGTGGGAAATGTTGGTAACTAACACCTAATAGCTTTAAAAAATGCTGGGTTTGGTTATGCAATATCCTGTAAAGGATAGGATAGAACACTAACTTAGCTGCCTATGACCAGACCAAAAACAAACATGTCCTGGTTGCGTCAATTGTGCTAGGCGTAATTCTGAAATGTGTATGAGATTTATTCACAACGGAAGGCATATGTTAACTTAGAATGATTCGGGAAAGCACAGCGGAAGAGAGGTACATTTACATTCTTTATATACATTTCAATTAGCTTGCTTTCAAGACCTTTTACTTTTCACAACAGGACCTCCAGGAAGGTAATAAATTGGTTAGAGGAATGCGCTCACATGTGAGGTGTGTGTGTATGCGTGGTGTGTGTGTGTCTGTGTGGGAGAGAGACCATCTAGGATATCTACTAGCCAGATTACTTCTTAACAACCAGAAAAACGTGATTTCCACACCAAGTGGACGGACAATGACATATCATAATCTTCAACTGTCCAAGCTGGCATTAAAAAAAAACATTTCCACCCTAACATTAGCATAGCCCTGGCCAAGCCCGGCAGACCACATCATCCGGATGACGTTGGTAATCGTGGCAGATGTATTTTTTTCAAGGCTACTTCCTTGAGCAGATGATGATGATGCATGTATCTGTTAGATTAGCCGTGTCGGCTTTAGCTTGTTGCGTCTTTCATGTCACGATGACTTTCCCTCATCAGTTACTAAAAGGTTCTTCTCTATTCACTTCTGTCCCATTGTCTGCATATATATATATATATATTGGTTGCTTTGCGATTGGAGAAAAAAATACTTGACGTTTGTAATAGTAAAATCAACATCACCATCACTAGTGGGATTGGGTGGTATCAAGGCATGGTGTCCACCACGAGTGCTAGAGGTTCTAGATTTAATCCCTGGTAGGGGCTTGGATTTTTCACCTGAACTTGGACTTCTATTTGTTTTCCTTGGTCTCTCGGTAGTGAGATCGGACGCCGGTGTGCATTTTTGCGCACGTAAAAAATTCCTTGGCAGTTGGAAATCGAAAAGAGTAGCTTAGCGGAGCTGCCCGTGCACAATTTTGAGTTTAAAATCTACTCAAAGTATTTCAGGATCCTCGCCAGTGCTACAGAGCTTGTGCACTGTGCTGAGCATCTCTGGACTCAGACTTGATTTAGAAGAACGGAGCACTTATGAGTTACTACCCGTGTGCCATGTCTACTCTTCCATTCCTTTCTATTCTGGCTATCATTTGCCTACACATATGGGAAAAGCATGGACAGAGCAGAAATCATCAGCGCTGTACGGACTGGGCTAGGGAATAAAGCCGAATCTCTGACCCTAACATGATTGCCATACATGGGAGTAAAGTTTTATGAAGCCCGACTTTGCCGCCTTCGAGGCCCAGACTGGAGACATCATAACCAACCTCTCATGGAACAATTAGTAGAATACGTGAGAGTGGGGTTTCTTCTTGGGATGCCTGACTGCGCATGGGAATGCCCAATGTGCAATGACGTCGATTGTGATAACATAACATAACAAGCTATAATCACATTTAGTGAGTGACGTTTAACCCCAACCACCACCGCACAATGAGCGATGACGTTTAACCCCAGCCACGACCGCACAATGAGCGATGACGTTTAACCCCAACCACGACCGCACAGTGAGCGATGACGTTTAACCCCAGCCACGACGGCACAATGAGCGATGACGTTTAACCCCAGCCACGACCGCACAATGAGTGATGACGTTTAACCCCAGCCACGACGGCACAATGAGCGATGACGTTTAACCCCAGCCACGACGGCACAATGAGCGATGACGTTTAACCCCAGCCACGACCGCACAATGAGTGATGACGTTTAACCCCAACCGGGACCGCAAAATGAGTGATTAACATCCGGTGACACACAATGCCAAGAATTCCCCCAGGCGGACGTCCCAGAACCCTGTTCAACCGTAAGGTTATATAAGGGCCCCTGACTATAGCTACAAAGTAATAGAACTAGTCGTCTCCTTGTGAGATGCAATTTTTTCGGTGCCAGGAGCCGCAATATAACCCGGCCATAAATATGTTCTAATGGCTGAACGCGGTTTCCGGGACCTCTCCACTGGCGATCCTCATCCGCATGGTGGTACTTTGTGTTATCGGGTGTTTATCTCTTGTGTGATGTCCTAGTGGGGTAAAATGTACTACTACTAGTAGCTACAAAGTGACTTGAAGTCTAGCCATATTTGGGCTTAAAAAAGTGTGTCCTTTTTTTAAGGACAAGTTGAAATCGAATTTGTCTAGGCCGGTTGACTAATGATGAATGATGTGGTCAACACTGTGCCGGTTGCATTTACTTCCCATGACTTTACCTAGTATCTATGATGGTTTGGATCCAATTTTTTTTCAACAGTCGAATTCGAACCCAAGACATTCGGACAGGCTGTTGAGTGTCTAACAATTACTCTACTTCGTTTCTATGTTTGAGACAAAAGAATGAATTATTTGCCCTGCATGATTTATTCTAGTATAGACAAGAAAGGACCAAACGAAAACATAATGTCAACCTTTACCAGAGAATACATACATTCTCCAACAAGGTTTAGGCTGGCACGCCCTGGCTTTCCAAGACATATCTCTCTGTTGTCATTTTACGGCTGACGCCTAATTAGATAGTTTTTGTACACATTACAATCACGCAAGCATGTAAGAGGACCTGTGAAATTAAGTACAGAAGTGTTCTTATCTATTACCTTCATCGTGCTACTTTTGCAAATATAAATTTGGGATGTACGCACTGTTAAAATATGATAATTAGTATGCCGGTTCTTAGTGTTGATTCCAGGACCTCGTAAAAGGAGGGGGGGGGGGGGGGGGGGGGGGACTGCCTCCTATCAAGCATACGTGAAAGGCAACTAAATTGAGTTTTCTGAAATCGAATGTGTTAAAAAGCGCAAATATCACAGTCCAACCGTAAAACCCAATGCAACTAACTAGGGTGAACTAAGAAGAAGAAGAAGAAGAAGAAGAAGAAGAAGAAGAAGAAGAAGAAGAAGAAGAAGAAGAAGAAGAAGAAGAAGAAGAAGAAGAAGAAGAAGAAGAAGAAGAAGAAGAAGAAGAAGAAGAAGAAGAAGAAGAAGAAGAAGAAGAAGAAGAAGAAGAAGAAGAAGAGAAGAAGAAGAAGAAGAAGAAGAAGAAGAAGAAGAAGAAGAAGAAGAAGAAGAAGAAGAAGAAGAAGAAGAAGAAGAAGAAGAAGAAGAAGAAGAAGAAGAAGAAGAAGAAGAAGAAGAAGAAGAAGAAGAAGAAGAAGAAGAAGAAGAAGAAGAAGAAGAAGAAGAAGAAGAAGAAGAAGAAGAAGAAAAAGAAAAGAAGAAGAATCACCTTTAATCTGTCCGGAGTGCAGTGATGAGAGTAATCACTAACGTATAATCAAATCACCTTACCTTGAGGAACGGGTGCTGAATCAACCAGCACTGTCACATACACTACTAGTATTGTCTGTATGTGTACAACGTGCTTCGGCGTATTGCCCATTCTCCAAGCCCACAACGTGCACCCAAGCTGCAGTGCGTCTGTGACGACTGGGGACAATGATGCGATATCAGGATTTCACTCGGATGATAAAGACAGGCGGCGTTCATGAAAGCTTCTTGCTGCAGAAAGACATTATTATGCAGCTGTGTCTGAAGCAGACCCTCACTTGCAACATGTCTGTTTTCTTCTGTGATGTGGCAAGTGGGCTGTTTCCGGGGTTGATTAGCAGGCGAAGGACGCAAGGTTGTGTCATTTAACAACACGTTTGCTTTTATTTTATGAACATACAGAAATTCAACATTCTTGTGTATTCCTGTCCCAGTTTGCAAAGCTATTGTTGTCATTTTAAAACCCCACTCAGGATTTTGCCGGGGGCCCTAATAGAACAAACGGTTCAACGGGGTTTCTGGGAGCTGCGCCCGGGTGATCTTAATTTGAATGGTGACAATTTCTGTCACCGGATGTTTATTGATCGTTGTCTGGTCCTGGTGGAGGTTGAAAATCAGTCTGTCAACATTCTTTTCCTCTCCTCATCATTATCAATGTCATTATCATCATCATCAGTACTTAACTCTTTGGGTCCCAGGGGATTTAGCATCACAGGCCTAAGTGGTAGTCAACAGAGACGTAAAATCGGCGCATTTTGCGTTCATTGGGCTTCTAGGTAGGAATCTATGAACGTATGACGCGTTCCATGGGACTCAAGGAGTTATCTGAGTGTAGCAAAATTACATCGTTAGAATTACCGTATCCCCGTGTGAGTTCCGGAACCTCATTGTGAGGAAAACAAGAATACCCCAACAGCCTGCCCAGCAAGCATGTTTAGAAGTTGACTAACTGGGAGGAATCCTTCGAGGCAGGAGTGCAAATGCCTGAGAGGCACGGAACCAAGAGTCTGCATACTAATTAGCCAGATATGTAAAACTGATGTGTATGTAACACTCAGGTTCTGGAACAATATCTTTAGTTAGGAGGTGGACGAACAACCTGAACTTTCCGCTGGTGAACGTGAAAAAAAAAGCAGAATCACTATCATAATCAATGATGTATTTTCTGGCAGCACCTTTATTTGGGCATCATTTCTTTAAACTCTATAAAGGAAAGCTTTGAAGCACCAGCACTCTTTTTTTTTCTATCTCTAGGTTAGCAAACATACGTACTTAGCTTAGGCGTTGCGAGTCCGACTCGTTATTACAACGTACCGCGATCACGCTGGCTGCGTGGATTAGTATCATGGTATAGGGCGTCGCAGGTCGACCCAGACTAAAATGGGTACCCGGATGTGTGTCCTGGGAAAGTAAAGACGGCCGGCGTAAAGCTGACCACATGACCCACCTAGTGCCGATGGTCTGTAAAATATGGGCGCTCTTCCCATATGCCCAATGTGTCTAAGGTGTGAAAATGGAACCCCTTTTTAATGGGGCGTCGCAGGTCTACCCAGACCTAAAAGGTACCCGGATGTATGTCTTGGGGAAGTAAAGACGGCCGGCGTAGAGCTGACCACATGACCCACCTAGTGCCGATGGTCTGTAAAAATATGGTGCTCTTCCCATATGCCTGATGCGCATAAAAGGCCTGAAAGGGGATCTTTATTTACTTTACTAGTAGCAAAACTGTTACTTTCTACTCTTTTTAATTATCCTCATTGGTAATGTTTGTACAAGCAAGTTTAAGTTCTCGTCTTCATTTTATCGTTTCTCTCATTACTTCTTTGGATGTAAGGAAATCGCACTATTGTTTTTATGATGACCATCACCATGCGTTTCATTGTGGTAACTTCAACATTTTCTTTTCCTTTGTGTAGGAGTGTATGTATGTATCATCCTCATGATTATCAACACCGCTATAATACATATATTTTTGAGTGCAGTAAATTGCAGCGTTCTTTTTCATTTTATCATTATTATATCATCATCATCATCACCATCCTCCATTTCCTCACCATCATCATCATCATCATTATCACCATCCTCATTATCATAATCACTAGTATCATTCATCATCTTCATCAGCGTCAACATCATCATGATCATCATCGCTATCACCATCACCATCCTCATCATAAACATCATCTGATTTATCAATATCATCATCATTAAAATCATCATCATCATCGTCCTCATCACTATTAACACCTTTCTGGGCACAGCAAAAATTGCAATTTCCTCTTACATTTTACCATCATCATCATCATCATCATCATCATCATCATCTTGATGTTAATTACCTTTCTGGGTACAGCTAATTGATATTTCCTTGTTCATATTACCATCAAGATCATATGATCCCAACAGGCATCATCAGTGCTTTCAAAGTACACTATTAACCGTGAAATTATGGTTTAATTAAAAGCATTTATTACAAGTGTTATTGTGACTTTATGGTCTTTCCATAAGAAATTGTTAACTTATACTTTGATAGTCGGCTCTGTGGCTAAGTCGATGCGAACGTTTCGCGATATCGGGATGCCGGGTTCGATCCCAGCTGCGGACCATGCGCTTTGCGTTGGTTTCGACAGTGTTATCAAGAAAGCCGACCGTCCATAAAGCAATGGCAAACTACTGGACGTAAATTTGCCTAGAAAAACCACACAACAGCCAGGGGCTGTTGGGGTTGGTTCTGCAACGTCCTGTAAAGGATACACAGCTAATCTCTATACTTTGATACAAAAGTGCAATAATTTATATCACATAATATTTCCCCGTACTCATTTTAGACTGTTCCGACCCAGGAGCCACTATACATTTATTTTCAAATTTACACAAATTCTCCCCTTGTGAGTCACGGGGCCCTGATGGGGGAAAATATAAATAGATCCACTGCCTCCCCATCAAGCATGTCGTAGCAGTCAACTACTTGCTAGCTTCCTTCAAAGTCGGAGTGCATCTGCCCGAGCGTCAGGGATCAACCAGCCAGTAAAACCGATGTACACGCTTTTGTTGTTTCATGGATAATTGTATGGGATAATTAAAATTGATACAGTATTACATGATGTAATATTGTTGGCACCTTTCCGTTTTTTTCAAACGATAAGTTATATTGTGCTATAGAAAGGCGTGAGAATCACAGCCCCTGGCCAGTATCTTCTTCTTCTTCTTCTTCTTCTTCTTCTTCTTCTTCTTCTTCTTCTTCTTCTTCTTCTTCTTCTTCTTCTTCTTCTTCTTCTTCTTCTTCTTCTTCTTCTTCTTCTTCTTCTTCTTCTTCTTCTTCTTCTTCTTCTTCTTCTTCTTCTTCTTCTTCTTCTTCTTTCTTCTTCTTCTTCTTCTTCTTCTTCTTCTTCTTCTTTCTTCTTCTTCTTCTTCTTCTCTTCTTCTTCTTCTTCTTCTTCTTCTTCTTCTTCTTCTTCTTCTTCTTCTTCTTCTTCTTCTTCTTCTTCTTCTTCTTCTTCTTCTTCTTCTTCTTCTTCTTCTTCTTCTTCTTCTTCTTCTTCTTCTTCTTCTTCTTCTTCTCTTCTTCTTCTTCTTCTTCTTCTTCTTTCTTCTTCTTCTTCTTCTTCTTCTTCTTCTTCTTCTTCTTCTTCTTCTTCTTCTTCTTCTTCTTCTTCTTCTTCTTCTTCTTCTTCTTCTTCTTCTTCTTCTTCTTCTTCTTCTTCTTCTTCTTCTTCTTCTTCTTCTTCTTCTTCTTCTTCTTCTTTCTTCTTCTTCTTCTTCTTCTTCTTCTTCTTCTTCTTCTCTCTTCTTCTTCTTCTTCTTCTTCTTTCTTCTTCTTCTTCTTCTTCTTTCTTCTTCTTCTTCTTCTTCTTCTTCTTCTTCTTCTTCTTCTTCTTCTTCTTCTTCTCTTCTTCTTCTTTCTTCTTCTTCTTCTTCTTCTTCTTCTTCTTCTTCTTCTTCTTCTTCTTCTTCTTCTTCTTCTTCTTCTTCTTCTTCTTCTTCTTCTTCTTCTTCTTCTTCTTCTTCTTCTTCTTCTTCTTCTTCTTCTTCTTCTCTTCTTCTTCTTCTTCTTCTTCTTCTTCTTCTTCTTCTTCTTCTTCTTCTTCTTCTTCTTCTTCTTCTTCTTCTTCTTCTTCTTCTTCTTCTTCTTCTTCTTCTTCTTCTTCTTCTTCTTCTTCTTCTTCTTCTTCTTCTTCTTCTTCTTCTTCTTCTTCTTCTTTTCTTCTTCTTCTTCTTCTTCTTCTTCTTCTTTCTTCTTCTTTTCTTCTTCTTCTTTGGATCTCTTCTTTCTTTCTTCTTCTTCTTCTTCTTCTTCTTCTTCTTCTTCTTCTTCTTCTTCTTCTTCTTCTTCTTCTTCTTCTTCTTCTTCTTTCTTTTCCTTCTTCTTCTTTCTTCTTCTTCTTCTTCTTCTTCTTCTTCTTCTTCTTCTTCTTCTTCTTCTTCTTCTTCTTCTTCTTCTTCTTCTTCTTCTTCTTCTTCTTCTTCTTCTCTTCTTCTTCTTCTTCTTCTTCTTCTTCTTCTTCTTCTTCTTCTTCTTCTTCTTCTTCTTCTTCTTCTTCTTTCTTCTTCTTCTTCTTCTTCTTCTTCTTCTTTCTTCTTCTTCTTCTTCTTCTTCTTCTTCTTCTTCTTCTTCTTCTTCTTCTTCTTCTTCTTCTTCTTCTTCTTCTTCTTCTTCTTCTTCTTCTTCTTCTTCTTCTTCTTCTTCTTCTTCTTCTTCTTCTTCTTCTTCTTCTTCTTCTTCTTCTTTCTTCTTCTTCTTCTTCTTCTTCTTCTTCTTCTTCTTCTTCTTCTTCTTCTTCTTCTTCTTCTTCTTCTTCTTCTTCTTCTTCTTCTTCTTCTGATTAGCATTTACAGGCTACAAACTCTGTCAGAAAATTCTGGTTTTGCACCCACTTCTGCACTTTGGTCTGATTCCAGAAAGTGGGTTTTGTATTCACAACGATTTAGCAGGTCTGGCTCCTTTGTATCCAGACTGCTGGTTCCTTGCCTCTCAGGCAGATGCACACCGACTTAAAATGAAATACCTCTACCTATATTAATCGACTTTTACAACATGCTTGTTATCGGGTAGTTACATGTAGGGATACAAATTTATTATCTCCATAGCACAAAGTCTAGGCAGTACAGTAAAGACCACGGGTTGCTCACGCAGCATGGTCCTTCTCTCGACTGTCTTGTTTACTACTCAAAAGAATATCAAAATTGTTTGGAAAAGAACTGAAGTTGCAGGATCAGAAGAGAAGATCAGTGCTCTGTATGTAGTTAACAATCAAACTTTCAGTTTTTATTGTGCAATTTCCCTTTAAAATGTAATATCATTGGATGGTGTATTACATAAAATATTACGACTGCATTCTTCACTAACTGGACAGCCGCTGGTGTCAACCGTAACTAGAGAATGTAGATGACGACATACTGAGCCCGTGCTGTGACGAAGCTGAGAAAAAAAAATCACACAATAGGCAATGAAACAAGAAATAAATGGACGAGGAAGCGAATTACTCAATGATTAGTTACACGAGATAATGGGACTGCATAGCTAATTACGTGGGATATTTTATTTTGGGTGCATAACTTGTAGTTGCTTACAAAAACGTGTCATGAATTACTGTAACAGACTTTACAATGGTCCTCATATCACACCTAGTGTACCCTTCGTAAGTCCGACAGTTCAGTGATTCTTAGCCTAGGATTAAAAGGATCAACAAACCTGGGATTAATTCCAACACATACAGATAATAAATAACGTTTCTCTGGCAGCAGTCTGGTCATACTATCTCTGATCCTACCACTGTCTTCACCGTGACCATCGTTGTACGATGTCTGTCACGTCGGTCCGGAAACGGCTGCACACGGAAAGGGGGATAAGGCTGCATGCTTAAGTTGTCAGCAGACATGATTTATATTCTGACCGTGACAAAACAGGACTGAATCTATGACGCGGAGATATATAATGTTTCTGTTCAGGTTTGTTTTACGGTAAATTTCATGTTTGCTAGTTTTTTGGGAAATGTGTGAGTGCGAGTAAGTTTTGTGTGTATGCGTTTCGGTGGGGAGGGGGTGATATGGTTAACACCTCTTAAGCTCTTAGTCCTCTTTACTTCCCATGACATTTCCCGATACCATTTTTAGGCTGAGTTAACCGGGGAGCCAATGTCACTTTTGAGAACAAAATCGGACTAGATGCTGATTAGAACTTGAGACTTTAGACGGCCAGACGAGCCTCTATTGATCTCTAAGTCGTCCCCATGTGGGATGCAATTTTGTGTTATTTGAAGCTCCACCCTGGCTTCTGTCGGGGGCCCTGAATATAGCCGGGCTATAAATATGGCCTAGACAAAAGATAACGGCTTAAAGGGGTTTCTGGGTCCTCTCCACGGGTGATCCTCCTCCGCATGGTTGCACTTTGTGTCACCGGGTGTTTATCGCTTGTGTGATGTCCTAGTGGAGTACAACTACCTACCAGACGAGCGTCTAGCCACTATGATACTACACCAAAGAAAGTACTTGAAAACAAAACTACTAGGATAAGAGGAAGAGCTCAACGAATCAAATACGTACGTTTCTAGGTTTGCCATGATTCTGATATTTTGCGTTCGCCCCTTCATTCATAGTATATCTCAGCGTCTGCAAAATGGCGGGAGTTTGGCAACCCTTTGTAGGAATCTATTATTGAAGAAATATTCAGAATCAAGATAGCATGAGACACCAATGAAATGTAATTATCTAGAATCTATATTCTACAAGTTTCATTAAAACCCAGAATAAATATAATTGTTGTTGATGATGGAGAAGATGACGTAGTTTTTGCGTTTCAGTAACCAGTGCTTTAACAGCCATTGGCGCATCGAAACATCTGAGGCAAAATCATAGCCAAGGGTTACCCCAGTATTAAAAATTCAGACACTAAAAGTGCAACAATAACCGCCTCTGTTACTATTCTTATGTAATCTATACGTATAATAAGCAAAGGTTGCAGCAAATTATGTACCCAAACTATAGACCATGAAACATGATGGTTGCTAGTTCTATACACTCAATGGTGACAAGAGTTTTAATTATCCGCCCCTTTTGCTCGCTATAACACCCAGCCTGGATATTACACTTTTAGTGTCAACCAACGAGGAGCGGCTGGCCGAACGGTTAGAACGCTGGGCTTTCAAGCGGGGACCCATGTTTGATTTTTCGGTAAGGCTGGGGATTTTTTTGCTTGTCGGGGGCAAGATAAAATTCTCACCTGTCCTGTCGTGGCGACAGCACTTGGTATGCGGCCGTAAACCCTCCTGCTCAAAGAAATCTATGCCTACACCGCAAAAAAAAAAAAAAAAGGTAAAATAAAGGCAGTAATTGACAGTTTGGCGGTGTCACCTGTTTGATCAAATAACAAGATTGGCATCAGACAGGCACCAAAGAGAGCAGTGTTATACAGATACAGCGGTACCAGATTTAGGGGTCGACCCTGTAGAACATGGACGGCAGAAATATCAGAGACAATAAAAATTACTTTTTATAAAGCGAACAGAAGAGTTCCAGGCATTTCTTTCTACTCTGACCCCGCGAGGCATTCCAGGAGTAGAGAAAAGAAGATTTCAACTTTCTTATCATCATTCGGATCCACTAAATACAAATTTTTGTTTTGATCTTATGTGGGTATGTAAACATGTGCATTATTTACGTAAAGTTAAAAAAAAAAAAAAAAAACATGTTTTTTACAGTATTTTTTTACATTCAGTGCTGAGGTTTCTAGTATTTTTCAGTGATAAATTAGTGAAACGGACAATTACTGCCCAAATAAACGGTACTAGGGATAGAACATTGCTATTGTGACGTAAATAATCGTGTTCACTGTGTAACAGAAATGTTAAACACGGAACAACGACATGGTTTAAATTATATGCAGACCCAGATTCAACTGCACCAAGTGCAGACAGTTTATCTATCCCTGTTTATGAATATATATTCTTGTATGTACTGCTTGCGTTTAACTTCTGTTGTGTATGTTATACTTCCTTATCTTCATGCATTCAGACATGCAAACAGGAAGACCGACATACAGACACATACAGACACATACACACACACACACACATACACACATAGACACACACTCAAACATACATATATACAGCATAAATACATAGATACATATTTACTCACATACAAACAGACAGACAGACAGACAGACAGACAGACAGACAGACAGACAGACAGACAGACAGACAGACAGACAGACAGACAGACAGACAGACAGACAGACAGACAGACAGACAGACAGACAGACAGACAGACAGACAGGCAGGCAGGCAGGCAGGCAGACAGACAGACAGACAGACAGACAGACAGACAGACAGGCAGACAGGCAGACAGGCAGACAGACAGACAGACAGACAGACAGACAGACAGACAGACAGACAGACAGACAGACCGTCAGACAGACAGACAGACAGACAGACAGACAGACAGACAGACAGACAGACAGACAGACAGACAGACAGACAGACAGACAGACAGACAGACAGACAGACAGACAGACAGACAGACAGACAGACAGACAGACAGACAGACAGACAGACAGACAGACAGACAGTTTAAAATACGTGGATGGGGGAAAGTACATCGCAAATATAGAAATATCTTGATCTTTACAAAGAAACGGAGGTGGAATTCGTTTTCTTTATATCGTGTTTATTTTCTGTGGCTGGATGCAAAAAACAAGCGTAACATATTTCGAAACGCTACTTATGAGCTTTCTAACTTTGAAAATAAATAAAGTGGAACTCCAGTATTCGCTGGGGAGACCCCCTACCCTCCCTCCCCCCCCCCCCAAAAAGGGAGGGGGCAGGGTGTGAATTTAAAAAAAAAAGACGAATATAAAACGAGTTTTCCCCCGATAACAATAAACTAAAAATTTTTAAATTCTTTCCAAGCCCTACACTTAGCCTCTTCTTTAACAAACTTAACAAACCATATGCACAAAGATCCCTCTAAAATCGGTCCAGGAAATCATCGCGAGTGCATTTAAGTTACATAATAACCATTCTTTTTATTATCGCTTTAAAACTTTGAGAGAGATCTACTTGTCTTGATGACGTAAATATACTGTGGCCTATAGTCTATATATAATTAAAATGTTTAAAACAAATGTGCCTTTTCGATGGAGGAAAAAAAAAAAATACACAAATGGCTAATTCTAGAAAAGGGGGGAGGGGTCACCTTTCATAATGACATCACTTATGATCAAGTAATGTCACTTCAAATGATTGATGTCCTCACGATTTATCAGCATTTCCAGACGATGCATCAGCACTCGTTTTTTGTTGTTGTTAAAGAAGCTATCTGTATTGTTTGTTTTGTTTGTATATGTAAGTAAGTAAAAGACCCTTTCCACCTGTTCAGGCATATTGGCCATACAGGGCTAGACCTATATTTTATAGACCAATAGACACTTGGTGAGTGATGTGGTCAGCATCCTGCCGGGGGCCTTTACTTTCCAGAATTCACCTGTTATCCGCTCAAGGCTAGGTCACCATGGAGCCAAGGTAATTTTGGAAAAATAGCCGGTTCCGCCATGACCCGAACCCAAGACCTTCCAATAGAAAAGCATTGAAAAAAAAAGGCTTTTTTTATTTTTTTTAAATAAAAAATTTTTTAAATTATTTTTTTTTATTTATTATTTTATATTTCCAAACACGGGGAATCCCGAAGTTCCACTAAAAGGCTAATATTATAGAAGTGTTAAAATTTGGAATTAATGCCAGCTAAACCTTAACCCTAACACCGTATAACTCTTTGACTCTCTAGGAAACTGCCATTCTCCGTGCTTGGTAGTGAATAGATAGTTGAAAAAATAAAAACTAGAAGTCTCTAAATCCCAATCACTAGTTTTTTCAGGATTGCATTGTGTAGGATTAACATCTCATGGATGAGAATCAAAGAGTTACAAGCCTAGAAACACCTTTCAACCATACAACGCAGGAATATTAAGGTATTCCATGGTTAAAAAGCAACTTGCAGTCCAGTGTGGGCGAATGAGTCTCTTAAACCAACTTCAGTTGGATGTATAAAAAGGAAGCTGTGTTCATAATATATGTACACCGTAATGGACGCCAAGGCGAATATTAGAATCAGTGTCCCAGTGTGTGCCCCTATGGACGGGAAAACAAGAGTAGGCTCACAGCCTCCCCAAAAAATATGTCACAAGAGTCGACTAATGGAGAGCTTTCTTTGAAGTCGGAGTGCATCTGCATGAATGAAGGAATAAATGAATTAACATCCCCACCCTCCGGACATTCCGACACGTGCTCCGTCCCCTTCTTCAGCAGCCAACGAAGAGTTGACATGCTAATGGTACCAGCTACAATCTGATTAAAAGTCTGTCTCTGTTTCCCAGTCAGAATTTAATGTCTCCCATACCACTCAACGCCTTTGAATTAGTTTTTCAGTGTATGGATTCCCTATCTGTGTTCTTTTGCACTGTCCATTAGATCCCTAGAACCTTCACCATATTGGCTTCATTATATAGTAGCTCACTGCCCAGAGGAGCGACAGCAGCTAATCTATCAGACTGCGTGTTACCTCGCACACCTGAATTTCCTTGGCAGACAATCTGGGTCTTATTAAGTGATGCTATTCACTCTGATTGCAAGATACCAGTTACAATTTTCCGAAGCATGCTCTGTGAGTCTGTTACAATCACAACACGTCAGGCTGTGCTGTTCTCAGGCCATCAGAAATCTGCCGTTACTGTCTCCACCTCCATTCCCATACTAGATATAGTCATGTTGTACGCGAGGTTCTCTGTATTCGAGGAGTTTCCATTCCCCTTTACAATAAAACTTCATCCACTATTTTGACCTCTTACCCCAGACCCATCTGTATATATTATGATGTCACCTTGGCGTGACTTTTCATTGATCAGCTCTTGCACCACTGACTCTGTTTCACTAGATATCTATTCCTGGCACCTTCGGCCCAAGGTAACTACCACTCTGGGCAAGTTTGTTGTGCTGGGCGCCACTGTAACCCATTCTTCACCTCGCGCTATCTTGTCAGTAGCACAATCTGTTCTGAGCGTTACTTTTGCATGTGCCATCCAAGAG
This sequence comes from Candidula unifasciata, assembly GCA_905116865.2. Classification (NCBI taxonomy): domain Eukaryota; kingdom Metazoa; phylum Mollusca; class Gastropoda; order Stylommatophora; family Geomitridae; genus Candidula; species Candidula unifasciata. The sequence goes on along the minus strand of CAJHNH020001085.1, from coordinate 76,421 downwards.
CCACTTCTTTTCAGCCGTTGTCTCTTCCTATCCCCTAAGGCCTCATTTAGAAGGTTTTCTCTGAGAGGCAAGGACACAAAACCAGCATAAAAATATCTCAGATATGTAAAATCAGTGTGCACACAACACTCAAGTTCTGGAACAAGACTAAAGTCCGGAGGTGGACGAACAACCAGACCCTTCCGCTACACTTTACAGCCGGTGAATGTGAATGAGAATCGGACAGGATTGTGGAGCACGGTGATAGTGACAGCATATTTCCGTAGATACACACTGGATTCAAAAATTATTAAGGCAGGCGGCACACTGGCTAAGAATGGAGAACCTTTCCGGCGTTTTGTGTTGAGGTCGACCTTCCCCAAAACGCTTGCTAGGCAACAGAATAAAATTCAGCCAGGTTCATTCAGCGACAACGTGCGTTGTTGGGTAGCAGTATTTTATATTTTATATAACGTCTGAATAGAAAAACATAAAAGTACTGAAATTTACAGCAGAAACCAGTCAAAGGTGTCTTAGAAAAGAAAATTGGTCATTCAGTAAAGCAAACAATGAAATGACAATCTATGCATACACTCTGTATTGCTGAAGCATGCAGAATTTTGAAGGTAATAAAGACAACACAAACGAACCCCATCAATCATACAATGAGCGTGACTTGCTAAACCCTGGCAAGGACGCTTATGACTCTATCTAAGTCTATAGTTGTTTTCCTGCTTTGCTACCGTGTCTGTCGGCTAAACATCATAAATTGTCCCAGCACAACAAATATTCGTGTCTGGATTTCCCCATCAAGTTACCGCTGAATTCAGCAGAACTGTACACACCTTTAAACGGTGTGTTTCACATTACAGCCGAATTGTTGAGTCTGAAGACACGATGACGCGTTTCTCCTGTCTCTCTGTTTTGTTCAGCTTGTTAGCGATGCTTGTCACTGGGCAAGGTAAGAATATCCTTATTCTAATGTTCATATACTTGCATTATTAGTGCTTGAGAATAGTATATTTTTGGGGGGTATTATACCGTAGAAATTTTCATATGTAAACTGAACACACGCGAGGAAGAATAATGTATAAACGTGATCACGCTTGGCTTTGTGATACAATTCTAGATGTTACAGGAGAAACGCATACAAAACTGCACAGGCAGATTGGGCCAGTGTTCCAAGATCCTTCTGTTCACACGCTTCTGTAAAATACTGATGCAGACATATTGTTGGTCTATCACAACACAGAAGATCATTCTCAGAGTGCAAACACGGATCTGCAGCAGGGATAAAGCAAATCATGGACCACGCTCAAAGAATTTTTTTTTTAAATATTTTTAAAAAAATTAAAATCATTGTTTTCCATCCAGCGTAGCAGTCTGTGAGATTAATATATAGCACAGTTATACTGATGCGCCACAGTTCGGTTCAGCAATAACTTGTAGTGCAGCGTTCGTGAGTCTGTTCATGTAAAAACAAAACGTTTCTAAGTGAACGTAAGACAACGGTGTTCTCGTCTTGTGTAGTGTCAGCAGTTGGCCCTCTCAAAGAAGGACACGTGGCTAAAACGCTGTCAACAGTCCCACCCCTCCCTCCACCACCCGCCCCCCCCCCTTTCTCTAGCCCAAAGTGCCAGTCATAAAACACTTTAACAAGTTGGTTCCCATTTTTATAAACGCCCTCCTAAATCATCAATAACAATTGAAAAACAATTTTTAAAAAATGCAGGATGCGTAGAAAACATCTTCCGTCTCTTGAGGCTCACCCCTCCCCCTTTTTTCCCCCCAGTTTTGTAAGGCGTCTTACCAACACCCTTATCCAAATATTGTTTTTCATAAATGTGTTGTAAATTCATTTCTTTTTCAACACTATCCCGTAACACTGCTGTCGTTGAGTCACCAGTTTTTTGTTGACTGTCTGATCAGCTATCTCTCCTCCTTTGGAGGTCAGTTGCGATGGACTTCATGTCTGCAATTATGAGGCCTGTCCAGTCAGTCATGTTCTGTATAATGTCAGGTCTTTCTTGATCAGCCTCTTCTCCTCCTTCCCTCTACAGAGGCCTGCAATATTGTTTTTGAGAGACCGTTAGATCATATGACATGTCCATCCCATTGCATTTTTCGTCTTTCCACTGTAGTTAAAAGAGGTTCATAGCTGCCTATGTGCAGTATAATTATATGACGAATCTCTTCGTTTGTAATGTGTTCTCTGTATGATATGCCAAAAAATATTTCTGAAACATCGCATTTCTAATGATCGGATCTTTCTTTCATGTTAAGTTGTTAAGGTCCGCGTTTCACAGCTATATGTAAGGATACTAATAGCTAGTGATCTAAGCAATCAAATCTTAGTTTGATATGAAATGTTTTGGATCTCATATTGTTTGCTGTTTGGCAAGGACTGACATTGTCTGGGCAATCCTAGACATAATTTCTGGTCTTGACCACAGGTCACTTAGAATGGATCCTAAATATTTGAAATCATCGACTTGTTACAGTGAAGTTATGCCAGCTGAATTATTAGTCCTTATTTGTGGGGGTTTTTTCTGCTTTTATTTCCATGCCATACTTGGTCAATGTTTCATTGAGCAGATTTACAAGCTCGACTAGCTCTTGTACATCCCCGGCCAACTCATCCATGTCATCTGCAAACCCTAAGTTTGTTATAGTTCGATCTCTTTTACTAAATGTTCCATGATGTTTTTCTAGGGCATCAGTCATAATTCTTTCTAAAAAGATGTTAATCCGTGTAGAGGAGAGGAGGCAGCCCTTACGGACTCCTTCTGTTGTTCGGAACCAGCTCCCTATTTGTCCGTATAGCGTGACAGCACTGCTGGCCTTGGCATAAAGCTGTTCTATACTACGTATGCGGGTTTTACCCATACTGTACTTTTTGTGTTCCTGAGCGCGGTATGCCATACTCTATCAAAGACATTTTTTAAATTAACTAATTTATGTTATTGTTGTTGTTGTTACTAGGATTTAAAAAATATGATCAAAAATTTCCCTGCACTCGTTAAATTGATAGCAGCAGTACTCTTAAAGAGATCGATTGTTTTCAAATGTGGACGATGGATCTCTCAGTTAAAAACCATACACTCAGGATGGCACTAGATATTACCCTTATCCCCAGTCCTCTTCAATATTTTCACCTCAGGTGACAAAATATCAAATCACAGTTAAAGGAAGAACATTCTCATACGCTGATGACATACTTGTGTACCGCCAAGGCAAGAACTAGGACATAATTTTGGAAGAACTCCGGAAGGAACATAAACGCATAGCAGATTGGTGTCAAACCTCTGGTTCACGAATTTACCCTGAAAAAGCGACTGCAACTTTGTTCTCTTTGAACAGACACATAGTACACACAACAACGCCCTTCTGTGCATATGAGTAGTGAAGAGATAGCAACGGCTGAACTTTTAAAATACCAGCTTCCAAGTTGATACTATGATCAGTATTTCCATAAAGGGTTTGATTGCAGTGAGAGTTAAGGCTGCCATGAGGGGTCAACAAAAGCCTCTACTCATCCTCTATCAGGGATTTATCCTCTCTATCATACAAAAGCTGCTACTTATCCTCTATCAGGGATTTATCCTCTCTATCATACAAAAGCTGCTACTCATCCTCTATCAGGGATTTATCCTCTCTATCATAGAGTATGCACACTGGCAATCCTCACACTTAAAACGTACAAAATGAAGCAAAACGCGTCATACTTGGCTGCACCAAAGACACATCATTTTAGAGCAACGAGATACCTACTAGATCTTCCAGATATGCGATAACGTGTGCTTACCTCCAAATTACTAAGGTCTTTATATACTCACTGCATTATGAGCTCAATACACATAAAGGCAACAGTCCTAAACGAGGCCAGTCTTGGTTGGGCAGGGCAGAGACAGTACTTCAACGGGTGATTTCAAAACATAAACCGTGAATAGGAACGGATACTCATACCAACCTGAAAAAAAGCAGAAGATTGTGGTGGTGATCACCCTGACAAGACAGTGCCCTGATTTGGCGCCACCAATATTTGATACAGAAGTGAAAGCGTTGGTGGAGGAATACACATCAATGGAAGATTTCTGTTATTTATACAGATATTTCTGTGATTCGTCAGAAGCGAAGTGCATGGGCTTTCACTGCAAGAACCAACGAGAAAGTCATTGAAGTAGATAATAGAGCCTTTGATTCTACCACCAGAGACATGACAATGGAGGTAATGGCTGTGACAAAGGTCCTAGAATGGCTGAATACGCTTGTTTGGCGAGGATTCAATGAGCATGCTAAAGTAGGTCAAGGTGCTGGGTACCTACTGAAACAGTGGCTCTATCTGATACAGCACTCAGTGTTTCGCAAAATCACCTTTAATTTTGTCCCAGGTCATGCTGGTGTGAAAGACGATGAGAGAGCAGACAATCTGGCTGGCAGTGCGACTATTATGAATGGGCCCTCTATGGACAGGAGAGACATCATCAATGCCACAAGAGAGACTAAAAATGCTGTGAGGCTTTCAGTTTCGAAGAAAATGATTTTTCACGGAATAGACTGTTTACCCTGGGTGTTCCAATTGGAGCCGCGAGACAGGAAAACCAAACGGCAGCCACCCATCGTTATATCAGTGATAGGAGACATACTTAGGAGGAGAATGTAGCACTTATGGTCATGTCAGATGTGGGATGAAGCTGATCTCAAATATAAATAGTAAATAAATATTGTGTAGTCGGCATTGGGTACACACATCTGCATCAAGAGTGATTTTGACTGTTCGTTAGCACCACAGATGTACAAGTAGTAAAGTGGTTACACGGATTTCATTGTGATCTAAATGTCTAAATTAGATAGCGATACAATTCAAAGTGCTACAGGAAACAAAATAATTGGAAGACTTAGCATTACTTGATTGACAGTTTTTATTTCATCGAAAGATAGACTGCAGAATACTAATAAAACAACAACAAGGAATTCGCAGTAGCGTGGCGGCAGGTGCTACTGTTTTGGTCCCGGAGCTATGAGTTCAATTACCATTTGACGTTCATAATGGAACTTCTTTACAACCATTGAAAAACACCTTACTTCCTGTTTTCACTTTCTTCCTCCTGTGTTTTTATTCAGTAACAGGCCCATGTGGTCGGTACAATGTTTGCCTCAACGGGATGTGCGATCCTCAGTCCAGTCAATGCGTATGCGACGCAGGCTTCATTACAGACCCCATCAACCCGCTACAGTGTCTCCGTAAGTATTTTCAGTACTTGACATTTTCTGTACTAAACAGTGTACCATTCATTTATTAAAAAGTTACTTGGCTATTCTTTACAGGACGTTGCAGAACCAACCACAGCATTTTTTGGATGTTGTGGTTTTTTTCTAGGCAAATTTTAGGTTCAATAGTTTGCCATTGCCCTGCACGGTCAACTCTTGGTGCCACTGTCGAAACCAAAGCAAGACAAATCGCGCGAAGCTGGGATCGAACCCGGCACCCCGGCATTACGGAAGCTCGTTCGCAACACCTAAGCCCCAGACGCCGACACTATACATTTATTAGTTTGTGTAAAGCAGTGGTTTCCAGTGTGTGTGTGTGTGGGGGGGGGGGGGTGGGAAGTGGCTATTATGTATTCTCCCTGATACGTTTTGTGTTCTCTTTCACATACACTGTTTTTTTTTTTTTCTCTCACACGCACTGTGTTGTCTCTCTCACGCTCTGTGTTCTCTATCACATGCACTGTGTCAGCTGATCTGAATTTAAGGTGTCCTTGGCTCTGCTAATCCCCTTTCTTTATTTCCTAAAAAGAGCTCTATGCGGTGGTCGGTGACATTCTATTTAACTTGTAGACATTTGATTTAGCTTGACGACACTTTATGGAGCAATAAAATATTACTCCCTGCTCTAGATTACGACTAAAATGCATGGCCCCAGAAACAACGAAACACAAAGGAGTTGTGTACACTCGGTACCGGTGTCACGACCTCGTTCCGAACGTCATAATAGCAATTAAAGGCACTATTTAACTCTGCGCTTCCGTAACCCGTGTACTAGGGACACTGGTTTGTTGTACAATGCAGTTATTTGTTATTAAAAATTTCAATTCAAAAATAGGAACATCAACTGTATTGCTTGTATTTGTATTTTAGGGCTTTTTTTAAAAAACATCTAGAGCGCACATATCAAGAAATATACTATAGCTGTTTTTGAGCAGAAAAAAAGTAAAGATCAATTTTTACGCCTCATGCGCATCGAACATATGGGAATAGCACCCATATTTTTACAGACCATCGGCACTTGGTGGGTAATGTAGTCAGCATTACGCCGACCGTCCTTACTTCCCATGACATCCATCCTGGTACCCAATTTACGATGGGTTCACCTGCGACGCCCCATACCATGATAACAATCCACGCTTTTTAGCAGAAAGCAAAGAATATTATAGACTGATAGAAAAACAAAAATGACTGTCCTCATAAAACTGAGATTGATTAAAAACTGAGACCGGTTAGAGAGATAAGGCGAAGGCAGTCAATATTATCGGACATGTTAGCAACAAGAAAGCACCCAAGAACGTGGTTATAACAGACAATATTGATGGGAAAATATCAAGATGGAAGGCAGAGATAAAAGCCTGGATGACTTGGTAATATGGATGGAACACGGACCTGATCCAAGATTCTGGTGATCGCGTGAGATCTTGAAACATACTCGCCTAGGCGTGTCGGTATATGATGATGATGAACTTTAGCGTAATATTTTGACATAATTTTTGTTGAGATTACCATATTAACCTAGGCACTTTTCTATTCCTCTTCTTAAACGTTCAGAGGTTGTGACCTTAGGTAAAACTTTCTAGGTATCCGTTCACTCTAGACTCTTGTCTTACTCCAAACCTTGAGTTCTGCGTGCACATCCTCTTTACAGAACTGATTTATTTTTATGCGCACTTGGTCCCTCGCTTCTCGGGCAGATGCCCTCCCTCTTTGATGGAAACACCCCTAGTTAGTCGATTTTAACATTTTTTGGGGGGAGGAGGGAAGGGGCAGAGGATCAGTTATATTTTGTGTGTGAGTGTGTGTGCTCCGGAATCAACAGAGGGAAAGTTTGTGTGTATGTGTGTGTGTGTGCGTGCTCCGGAATCAACAGAGGGAAGGTTTGTGTGTATGCGTGTGTGTGTGCGTGCTCCGGAATCAACAGAGGGAAAGTTTGTGTGTATGTGTATGTGTGTGCGTGCTCCGGAATCAACAGAGGGAAGGTTTGTGTGTGTGTGTGTGTGTTTGTGTGTGCTCCGGAATTAACACGGGGAAAGTTTGTGATTATATGTGTGTGCTCCGGAATCAACCCAGGGAAAGTCTATGTGTGTGCTCCGGAATCAATACATGGCAAGCTTGTATGTATGTATGTATGTGTGTGTGTGTGTGTGTGTGTGTGTGTATGTGTGTGCGTGCGCCGGAATCAACACAGGGAAAGTTTGCTCAAGTAGGCTGAGGAGAAGCAAATTAACCAACGAATGAGTACAACAGTGGGGTGTCTCTTCGCGCCTTGAAGCGTATCAGACATATGGAACTAGTCACAAATTAGATGGGTGATAGGGTCAACATAACGCACACTGCCTTTACAAGTAGCAAGTTTAGGCTAAGTCTACATGGGGGTTCAGAACTTCTTGAAAATCGCCTGACGCAGACTTGAACCCATGACCACAGAGCCAACAGGCAAGTGTTTTAGACACTTAGATACCAAAAGCAAAACCCGTTTGTCTCACAACATTGGATGTTTAGATTTACAAAGAAAAAATGTATATGCCTTCGTTATTATTAGTAGAGAGGTTCGGACGTCAAGCCTTCTGGGACAAGGTGTACATACTCAGGGAATCTTAACTCACGTTGCACACGATAAATATATATATATATATATATATATATATATATATATATATATATATATATATATATATATGTATACAAGCACACTGAGAAACACACAGACACACACAGAAACAAACTTAATCTGTGTAATGATGATGTGTACATACATTTCTCACCATCACTTGTGCTACAGAGTAGGTGTACTGAGCTTAGATTCTACTATAGGATATAAGGTAGAAAGAATCTATAGCAAATATAGGGATGTTTACGTGTGCAAAGTGATCCTTGAGATAAATAGATAAAACAACAAGCCTAGATAAACACTCCATTTTCAAATTATGCGAAAACTGAGGCTGTAACACTCCGAGTGAGATCTTTAGGCCAGAGTTCATGGAACTTGCACACTAAATGCATTATCTCTGAGAAACTTTAGGATTTAATGAAAATACCAAAGTTGTCCGTTTCTATATGTGTGCGAAATATGAATCAATATGTCTCGGGGAATAGTGTCAAAGAATCGGATACAATCTGTTGATCAACGACCTTAAGTAATAGTTCCTTCAAAAATACATAAACCAATTTTCTCGAAAACTGTCTGTTATATCGCATTGCAGCCTCAGAATATCCATGACGATTAAAAAAAAATATTTTTTTCACTAAAGAAGCTTTTCATATGTAATTTTTTGTCTTTTTTACGATATAAATATTCTTATTATGAAACCGCCTTCGTAGACTTTTGGAAGGTTAACTTTCATTAGTTTCTTGACTTAGCTCAACTCAACCCAGCTGAACATAAATGACAACAATTAAATTTACTTTACCTATCAAAGTATTATGAAGACACTCCTCTTAAAAAAAAATAGAACCGAAAATTCAGATTTTTACTTAAAATCTTAAAGTTCTCTCCACTTATTTAAAATGGTTCGAAAAGATCAAAGGAATTGGCTGGTATTCAGCATCCTGAACATCTATGGACTAGAAAATACCATTATTTTTGCGTTATGGATCGGCTGCATGCTACCTAATAGGCAGTTTTCGAAAAATTGGCTTGCAAGTGTGTTTATGAGATGTTGAACGAACTATAGTTGCGTATCCTTTACCGAACGTTGGAGAAACATCCGTATCAACCACAACGGTCTCATGGTTTGTCTAGGCAAACTTAAATGTATTAATGAATGCTTCAAAAGATAACTTGTATACGTTGTTGTGCTTATTGCCTACCATAATATACATTTTCTAGCGGCCATTCAGACTGGCTTAAAACCTATTAGGGAAAGGTTGAAGTTGCTTTAGCGTCAGATTTTGGCGCCTAAGGTAATGTAAGAAACGCATACAGAATTTTAAAATAACGGCACTTATGTGTGTGTATACTCTGATTATGTTTTTGTTCTCTTGACAGACAACTCCGTCTCCCGAAAACTGACATGGTATAATGTGACACGGGGCGCTCCCAAAATATCACATATAAACACTAGAACATAACTTTTCCGTTTGTGAGAGATAGCTGCAAAAAGGGGACATCAGCATGCAGAAACTTTACATGGCGTTTTTATGAGTATGTCAACGTCCAGGTTATGTGTTAAGAAGCAAGGGAGAAGGAGTGTGTAACTTATAATTTCAAGAAAAGACATAAAATCAAACGAACAATACAACCAATCAGTGTCAAAATATCACAAACACAAACAACAGGTGATCGTTGCGACTAGAGAATCTTTATCGGTACATTATATAACTCTACAACACCACAAATACGCTTAACACCCCACCCCCCCCCCTCTCCCCCCCCCCCTTTCCCCAAAAAGAAACCTGTCTGGCGTATCTTCCATTTAAAAAATCACATTTCTGTCAGGCTGGTAGAATAGCTGATACATGTATACTGCCCAGTTAAAGCCACGAGCGACAGGGACCGTAGCTGAAAGATTTCAGATTTTAAGTCCCCTTGGTAAATTGGCGCCCATGAGATGGATAAGGTGGTTCTCGAGAGACTAACGGACTCTGCCTTTGGAGTGGGTATATTTGAGGGCTGTAGCCTCTACACCGGTAAGTGATCATGAGAACTTAAATGCAACAGCACTGGTCAAATGAAACCGGTTGAACTGTTGTTACTTACAAGGCATATTAAAAGAAACGAATAAGAAAGGATGGAGTGGGACTAGCTTTACTATACCATAGACACTTTAGCTGCAGCACTTAACCAGCTGCAAACAATCCTAAAATACAGTGGGTTGGGTTGGATGATAACGGAGGTTCTGCTGACAAGTGAAGTAAGCGTGCCGCGATGTAGAGTCCAGAACGCAGATTTATTTCTGTCCATGAAAGTTGGTTGACTTTTTGTGATGCAGACGACAAGTGTTAATTTCCTCCGAGAAATCATAAATAAACTGTTTATCTGCTGTTAGTGATGTCAGTCACACCCCCTGTGTAATTTTTCACTTCCCTACACAAAGACTGACTGTCTCTAACTGGCTTGTAAGATATATCTTTCTCCAATGAACTGATGAAGACAGATTATACTGCAAATTCTTTATCCCGCTTTATCAACTTCATTAATATATTTTCTGTCTGCTGTGGGCATTGTACCTGTATACTTAAATGTGTCTGCTTACTTCTTCTTCTTCTTCTTCTTCTTCTTCTTCTTCTTCTTCTTCTTCTTCTTCTTCTTCTTCTTCTTCTTCTTCTTCTTCTTCTTCTTCTTCTTCTTCTTCTTCTTCTTCTTCTTCTTCTTCTTCTTCTTCTTCTTCTTCTTCTTCTTCTTCTTCTTCTTCTTCTTCTTCTTCTTCTTCTTCTTCTTCTTCTTCTTCTTCTTCTTCTTCTTCTTCTTCTTTTTCTTCTTCTTCTGCCTTTCTAACAAAAATGGAGCATAGGCCCTCAATCACCTCAAGTCAAATCGTTCTTTCCTTTGCTATCGCATGCAGCTTTCCGAATGTCCTCCCCATCTTTTTAACTTCACTAGTTCCCGTCTCCGTGTGTGTTTTGATCTTCCTTTATTTCTATACCCCTGTGGGTTCCAGTGGTATTCTCAACGTGTGTCCTATCCAACGCCAGCGTCTTTTCCTCACCTCTTGGTACCAATAAGAGAAACCACATTAATATTTGCCTGATTTATTCTCATCATCTTTGTCTTTCAGTTATGGATTTTCAAATTTAGCTGTTATGATCTCGCATCAAGTATAATTAATGTATCTTGCATTTGATTCCGTGGATGGGAAACAAGAGAAATATCATCAGCGAAGTCCAGATCCTCAAGCTGTTTTGTAGGGGTCCACTGAATTACATTTTTGATGTTATCAGTTACTGTCTTCATAATCCAGTCTAAAGCCAGTAAAATTAGAAGAGGCAACAAAATAAATCCGCATCGCACACCTGTTTTTATCCAAATGTATCTTTTAGTTTTCTCTCATGAAGAACTCCAAATTTCATGGCTTCGTTTGTTGCCTTCACCAAGGTAATAATTTTCTGTGAGATTCCATAGTGCCGCATTAATTTGCGGAGAGATTCACTATCAGTGCTGTCAAAAGCTTTCTCAGAGTCTAAAAATCCAGTGTAAAGAAGTGGTGAATTCAATTCACTGCTTTGCTGTATTATTAAACGTAATGTGGCTATCTCGTCAGTGCATGATCTGTTTGGCCGAAAACCTGCCTCTTCTTTCTTAGCTTTTTTTCCTTAGTCTTTTTATCCTTTTTTTTTCTTTCTGAAATAATCCTACTTAATATTTTCTAGGAACTGTCAGCAACCTAATTTCTATATTCCCGCTCTTGTAGATCACCCTTTTGGGCAGTTTTGCAAGATATCCTTTTCTCCTGTATGCTGGAATGTCTTCGGTCTCCCAGACTACTAAACAATCTCTGTAGCAATTCCGTTGATGTTATTTATATAACTGGCGGTTGATCTGCCAGGCCATGAACGGTACCCCGAGTTGATCCGTAAAACCGGCCTGCGACCGGACATCGTTCTCCATTCTGCGCAAAAACGGCAGCTCATCCTGATTGAGTTGACTGTCCCGTTTGAGTCGCGTATGGAGGAGAATCATTTGTACAAGCTCGAGAAGTACAGTGATTTAGCAGCCGGTTTGAGGAGAAACGAGGCTTACACGGTACGGGTATTTGCCGTCGAAGTGGGAGCGAGAGGCCTCGTTTCCACTTCGCTCTACAATGTGGTGAAAGAACTAGGATTGCGCGGTAATGAACGGAAACGAATACTCAAAAAACTGGGAGAGGCAGCCGAAAGGGCCTCTAGCTGGCTTTGGACGCAGCGCAACAACGTAGGGGACGGGTCTCGGTGAGCTGGTCCGGGTGTCTAGCGGAAAAGAGTTTCTCATCCCTTTGAAAGTCCATCGTGTCCGAATTGTCTGCCAGTGTTCCTCTGCCAACTGCTAATAAAAGTCCAACATGTGTCCGGTGAACCAAAGTAAGCTTGTCGCTCGGTCGTCCAGGCATGCTGACTGCTCTAATTAGGCTGCCGTGGCGGCTTCTTATCTCACAGTACCTCCTTCGAAACCACCAAGTCGTCTTGTCTCTGGCCGAAAGTCTAACACCATCCGGTAATTCCGTGCAGCAGGGAACCAGCCCTGAGCTTCATGAACTCAGGAGGGCCCCACCTCCGAATGCGTCTAGGAATCGTGGGGCCGAAACGCGTGTCGACGAGGATAATTTTTACTGATGACTGGTAGATCCCTGCTGTAGCTGACTACCTGTGAGTTTATTCCTATATAATTTCCTATATGTTATATGTAATATATATATATATATATATATATATATCTTCTGTTGGTTACCATCTGGACCTTCGTTCAGAAGATTGATAGCGTTTCTAATTTCCTCTTTAGATGGTATCTCACAGTTGATATCCAGTTCCATTTCTAAAGGGTGGATATCTGGAGAAACCTCTGGTTCTAGTCTATTTAGAAGTATTTAAAAATATTCATCCAATCTGTCCATTTGATATTTAGGTTGGTGTGTACCTCTCCTTTATTCGCCTTTATAATCCAGTTAGCAATATTACCTACTAATTTCTGTGTTTTCTGAGGTTTCCTTTTGAGCTCTCCACTTTTTTTGCAGCTTTATTTTTTATCTGCCCTTATTCGCCTCCTAACTTCAATATTAACTTCTGTGTTTTTTCCTGAGCTCTAACTTCAGCAGCTTTAGTTTTGCTATTGTTTAAAACTGCCTTTTTGCTTTTTAGTCCTTCTATATTTTTATGCTTGCTGGTGTTATCTATGCTTATGTTTCTGTTATTTCTTACCAAGGACTTCCAGACAAGATTCATTCTAGATTCCCTTGATCTGATCCCAGCATACTTCAGTGTTTACCTCTTCGGCTAACTGTTGCAACACCTGGTACTTAATAGAAACTGCAAGTTAAAATTGTCTCTTGACTGCTTTATCGTGAGATAACTTAAATTAAACTGGTTTCTATGATTATAAGATCTTATATATCTTTTAAGTTTCAACTTGATTTTAATTACCAACAGAAAATGTTCAGTATATATATATATATATATATATATATATATATATATATATATATATATATATATATATATAAGTACAGCTGAAAGCCCTAACATCTTAGAGGGATGATCGAACCTTTTTATTTTTGCTTAGTTCAGACGTGTCTATTTATCTAATGTTGCTTTTTAAAGAACCATTTTCTCTGTGATTACCCCTAGCTCAATCCTAACTTTTGTCTGCTTCTCCTGTGGCATGTCTTCTGCAAGAAACATACTGCTTGTCATAGCCAAACATCTAAATTATGCATCAACATTGAGGAACGTATAGGTTATCTTCACAGACTACTCTTATGTAAGCTGTATTAGTACTCTGTAGCTTTAATTTTGCATGAGTTTATAACGTTGATAAACGAAAACACGGAAGATATATTTGTTACCCAACAGAAGATGTATAGTCAAGCTTACCTCTTGACACAAGCATCAAAGTAACTGCCCAGCAGCCATGTTCATCAATGCCAAATGTGGTCTTTAGCGACTTTAAACCTCAACCACACAGACTGCACTTTAAATCTTACAAAGTATTTAGTGACTTACACTAGGGGAAAAAAAAGCTTTAGTAAAATATAATTCGTCTTGTATGTTGGCATTTATGTTGTTTTTGTAAAGAGAGATTCTGTAAAAACGGGCCAGACTGATTGATGTATGTGAGATCACACACCTACCTATTACATCACAGTTTTATCTCTAGGTATGCTTTGTCGGCTTTCTTGCTTTTTTGGTTCTGCCATTCATACAGTGACTTTTAATGGTCCTATCGTGACGTGACGCTGTTAAATCAGCTGTGTTATTTTGCACTTTAATTGCACACCACTTTTAGAAAGAGCAGCATAAAACTTCAAAATGACCAAAATTTAAAGCTTTCAAAAGACATATTTGCATATATTATTGACTATGTTGCTCGAAATACATTTTTGTCAAGATAGACGAAAAAGAGGTACAAAGCTAATTATGCATGGTCCACGGAAGTGAATTATGACTAGTCAGTAAATTGATCAGAAACTATTTTTAAGCAGTAGAAATGTTGTTATAAAGAAGATTCATCGGAGTGCATTGGACAGATAGAAAGTGTAATGAAGAAGTCTGGATTGAAAATATCTCACCAAGAGACAAGGTTGTCCTCATCAGAATATTCCAGTCAACGTCTGTTTTGCACGTCAAGAGGAAATGACAACTAGAGTATGTCGCGACAATAGAAGCTTTAGAGAAAAATTAAGTCGAGTCAGCGGGAAAATAAGAGAGAAAATGTTGGACTGTTGACGTAATGACGGGAGAGAACTCGTTTATCAGCATTGATTGTCAGTGCTATGCATAAAATAAAGGCTGCACAATCCACCTGTCAAAAACTTATTCCAAACACCTGCTCGCGTACTGCAGAATTGCCTCCTACAGAAAAATCTGTGGGGGAAAAATGACCAAAGGTAAAAGACATACACTTTGGGCAACCCTTGGAGACTTGCTGCTGACCTACCAGCTCACGTTCGCTCCCTGGAGGAGCCGGACTTTTCTTCAAAAATGACCTTGGCTCCCAGGTCGACCCGGCCTTGAGTGGGTACCAGGTGCAATCCCAGGAAGTAGAGGCGGCCGGCGTGATGCTGACCACATCACCCATCTTGTGCCGTTGTTCTATAAAAATATAGGTCTAGCCCTATATGCCCTATACGCCCAAAGGCGTGGAAAAGGTCCTCTACTTAACTTTTTTTAACCAGCTAACGGAGGCAACACAACAGATAACTTAAGCATATGAAAATGATCCCGAAGAAGAAGACGTTGAACAGAACAGCAGGCAGAACTGTAAACAGGACATTTTCAATAAGCCAGATGGGTGCAACCCGGGGACATTACAGTCGATCCTCTCTTTTGAAGCTGTTTTATTTTTTAATAATAGGAAAATAAATATGACTTGTTTGGTTGGTTTGCGAATCCTATCGTAGACTCTTTTACATAATAATCCTTAGAATTCCTTGGATAGCAACAAAATCAACAAAACAATAAAAGGGGCAACCCGCATGTTTCGAATGAGGAAAGAGCTCGAAGACAGTGTTCCGGGGCCCCATTATGGGGAAAACAAGAATAGACTCACTGCCTCCCCAAAAGCATGTCGTAAGAGTCGATTAATTGGGGAGCTTCCTTTGAAGTCGGAGTGCATCTGCCGGAGAGGCAAGGAACCAACAGTATGTATTCAAGAGAAAGAGATCTGTAAAACTGATGCACAAGAAACACTCAGGTTCTGGAGCAGGACTGCAGTTCACTAGTGGACGAGCAACCAGAACTTTCCGCCAGAGTGTACAGCTGGTGAAGGCGAAGAAGAAAAAGAAGTTGGTTACAAATATCAGATAGAAACAGTCATTTTATGTGGAGATTTAAACTGAAACATGTAACCACTGGAATGATCTGTGGAGTAAGAGACAGAGTAAGACAACATTAGAAGATTCTTGATAGTCTGTTGACGATCGCAGAATGTCCATAGGGATGATCGTCTATGCCAGTCGGCAAGGCAACTTGATTATGTTGATGGTAGACAGGGTATTCATTTTACAATTTATTACATTGACTCTCCGGTCCATCAAGGTCTAGACTACGGTTTTGCACTTATGTGAGTTTGTTTATAAACAAACAGTAATTAATTGGTGATATGCAGAACAGAGCAAATTAAATGGTATGATAGAATCAACAATGTTGAGCTTTGCGAGCGAACTAAACAAGTTACAGTGGACCAAGAGGCGAAGAAAAGACGCAGGCGTTGGGTGTAACACACCGTGAGAAAACCTGAGAACACTATAACTAAAAGTCTTTGCTCTAAAAAAAAAAAAAAATTACGGAGAAGGGTGCAGGAGAGTGAAGTTAAAAAAGATGGTGAAGACATGGGAAGAGCTGCATGCAATAGCGAAGGATAGACCAGTCTGGCGCGAATTGGTTGAGGGGATAGAAGGCAGAAGAAGAAGTATCAATGTAAAATCTCTATAGGCCTGTCTGTCCAGTGCTGATGCTTTACGTATGCCGAGAGGTATTAACATAGAACCAGAAGATATGATTCATCAAACAATTATAAAACAGGTTCCAACGCAAAGACAGCATTCCCATACACCCAGTCACCCACACTGAACCACAGGTCACTTCGTAATCACTGTGTGGTTCCCGAATATAGCTGTTGCTTATGGTTACATGGTTTAACCGGGTCTCCGAGATTTGAAGCTGTTTGATTCTCATACTTGGGATGTTATTCCTACAGAAGACTGCAATCTCTAAAGGAAGAAAGGCGTTTGCAAATAATTTAAAAAAGAAAATAATAAAAAAAATAAAAAAATTATGACTAAGCGTTGCAAGCCAGTTCACACCTAACATGTAAGTTTTTATTATCCGAAGAATTCTCTAACTTCATTTACCGTCAACCAGTATCAGCAAGTGTCCGGGGCAGGTAGGAAGTAACATATTTACATTATGAATTGTTTAGAGGAAATTTTAGGCAGTGAAGACAAGGTGACAGGACATTTCAGATGATACATGCTGGCTGGCTGGTTGGCTGGCATGTACATTTAATTAATTAAATGCGGGAGACGTTTAACAATGTTAATCTCGTCCATTTGAAAGAAAACGTTGCGCCAAAGAATAATGTTCCTATTTTGGCAAATGAATACCATCATCACCATTATCATCACAATTCAGGAGGTTCTTTCCAGAAAATAGCTTACCCTCTTCCCTCTCGACCCTTCTCCAATACCCCTCTTGTCGGAAAACCTCTGTCTTTGCTTAATTAAATTAGTGAAATAGTACTGCTATGCCGTACTAGGCTCAAATCTGACCTTTCTTCTTGACGTTCATCGGTAGTAAACTCCAGCATAATATCTTGGTTGTTCGTCCACTTCTGAACTGTAGTCTTGATGCATAACTTGAGTTTTGCGTGCACATTCGTTTTACAAATCTAACCTATTTGTATGCAAACTCAATGGGTTAGTTAGTGACGTTCAACTCCACCAGGACCGCACAACGAGCGATAAACACCCGGTGACACTAAGTGCATATACTCGGATGAGAATCACCTTGGTAAAAGTCCCAGGAACGCCATTCAGACATTAGGACATATAAGAGTCCTAACTGCAGCATGGTGGGGCTTCAAAAATAACTAAATATTTCGTCTCATATTGGGGCCAGCTTTGTATTTTGCAAACTGTTGGCTTCCTTCCTCAGCCTGATGCACGCTAAATTCCAAGAGAATAGCCATAATTAGTCGACATGCGTGTTACAGGAGTGGGCAGTGGGTCTATTCTTTACTCCCCAAACTAGGAAAGCCTAAAATGAGTTAATGGAAATGTTTTGTTGTAGTAAAAGCGGCCGGTGTGATTTTTATCACATCATTCGCCCAGTGAAGATTAATTATAAACATGTGGGTTTAAACAATGGTAAAGACCAAAATCCAAGTTAATTTCCCAATCTTATTCATGTTAAATTCTAAAGTATCTCCACCAGGTTTTTTATTTTATTTTTTATTTAAGGGGAAAAAGGTACCGGTACACACCCGAGTGTCTAAAAGAAAGGTGTCGATGCTAGTTACAAAGTGTCTATTACATTGGCGCTTAAGAGAAGAAAAACAAAGACAATGCCTTTTAAAATGTCTTGGTGCTTCCTACTAGTACCGCCAGAAAAATAAGCCCTGATCTCCACTATCGTGTGCCTACATTCGTGCTGAAAAACCATTTGCTGTGTTTCATACGGCCGAAGTATTCCGTGTTGCTCAGAGGTCTCACTGTGGGGGGAGGGGGGGGGAACGAGAACATACCGCCTGCCTCACCAACAAGCATGTCGTAAAAGTCATTTAATTTTGGGGTTCCTTCAAAGTTCGAGTTGTACCTGCCCAAGAGGCAAGGTGCCAACAGTCTGCATACAGATATGTCAGATTTGTGAAACCGATATGCACGCTACACTCAGGCTCTGGAGCAAGACTTAAATCTAGAAGTGGATGAGTAGCCAGAACTTTCTGCCGGAGTTTACAGTCGGTGAACACGAAGAAGAAGAAGAAGAAGAAGAAGAAGAAGAAGAAGAAGAAGAAGAAGAAGAAGAAGAAGAAGAAGAAGAAGAAGAAGAAGAAGAAGAAGAAGAAGAAGAAGAAGAAGAAGAAGAAGAAGAGGAAGAAGAAGAAGAAGAAGAAGATGAAGAAGAGGAAGAAAAGAAGAAGAAGAAGAAGAAGAGGAAGAAGAAGAAGAAGAAGAAGAAGAAGAAGAAGAAGAAGAAGAGGAAGAAAAGAAGAAGAAGAAGAAGAAGAGGAAGAAGAAGAAGAAGAAGAAGAAGAAGAAGAAGAAGAAGAAGAAGAAGAAGAAGAAGAAGAAGAAGAAGAAGAAGAAGAAGAAGAAGAAGAAGAGAAGAAGAAGAAGAAAGAAGAAGAAGAAGAAAGAGAGAAGAAGAAGAAGAAGAAGAAGAAGAAGAAGAAGAAGAAGAAGAAGAAGAAGAAGAAGAAGAAGAAGAAGAAGAAAGAAGAAGATGAAGAAGATGAAGAAGAAGAAGAAGAAGAAGAAGAAGAAGAAGAAGAAGAAGAAGAAGAAGAAGAAGAAGAAGAAGAAGAAGAAGAAGAAGAAGAAGAAGAAGAAGAAGAAGAAAGAAGGAAAGAAAGAAAGAAAGAAAGAAAGAAAGAAAGAAAGAAAGAAAGAAAGAAAGAAAGAAAGAAAGAAAGAAAGAAAGAAAGAAAGAAAGAAAGAAAGAAAGAAAGAAAGAAAGAAAGAAAGAAAGAAAGAAAGAAAGAAAAGAAAGAAAGAAAGAAAGAAAGAAAGAAAGAAAGAAAGAAAGAAAGAAAGAAAGAAAGAAAGAAAGAAAGAAAGAAAGAAAGAAAGAAAGAAAGAAAAAAGAAAGAAAGAAAGAAAGAAAGAAAGAAATAAAGAAAGTAGTGGTGTTGATAATGAAGAAATTTACGAAATGGATGAAGAAGGAACGTTTCATTTAAAACAGTCTTTGTTTTGTTTCTGTCAGCGGTTCCACCTTGCAATCTCTTACAAGGATCGCCACATGAACAGTGCCTCAATGGAGCCTGTGTACAAAATTTCCCAGGTCTCTACGCCTGTGCATGCTACAATGGATATCAACAGAGTTTTACCAATCCCAATATTTGCGACAGTAAGTAGCATATAGCAACCTAGTCTCAATTTCTACTCCCATTCCCCCCACCCCCACACCCGAAACCTTATTCTAACTGACAGTTTAACTACGCTGAGATTCATCATTATCTTGTAGCAGGTCCTTTGCAGAACGTCCCTCTCATCACGGTCTGCCTGAAAGAAACTCGGTCACTCGCCAGCTCTACCCGCCTCATGTACTTTCATACTCAAGGAGTCACATATATCCTGTGCCCATCTTCGTGTTGGTCGGCCCCTGCTCCTTCTTCCTGGTAACATGACTTCTGCTTTTATTTTTTCCAATCCGTCGTGGCGTTTGATATGATGAAAATATTTCAGCTTTCGAGACAGGATACTGTTTATTAGCCAAGCTTCTTTGATGTTCAGATCTTACAAGATGTCAGTATTTCTCCTCTTCTTTGTCCAAGATATTCTATGAATCTTTCTATAGCATTTTAGCTCAAAAGCCCCTGCTATCTTTCTAAAGGACTGGGAGATAGTCCACGACTCACATCCGTATGTTGCTAGAGGGAAGATGCATGCTCTCAAAATTCTAATTTTCATATCCTTGCTGGTGCTTAACCATAGACTTTTAATGCTGTATCTTAAGATTACAAAGCTTAAATGTGGATGATAGGCCACCATGGCAAAACCTAGAGACACTCTGTTCAACCTCCAAAGAAGTATTGGTTGGGGCGATGTAACCTGCAGTACTAGGTAGGAAGGGTAGTCGTCACGTTCAACCAAGATCCCCTAAAGGGGAGCTTTAGGTTATAATTGTGACAAGGTTATGTGCGCCATATAAAATGGGTTAGCATTGCACGCCATAACTCTAAAAAGGACTCCTGCAGTGTTGATATGATCAAAGGAGACAGACACAAATACTGTCCAGACCGGCGACGAAGTCGTCTGTCGGCCTGCCAGTGGGCGACCCGATCGCTGATGTGCTGCAGCGCTGATCTTTAAATTCCTTATATGATCTTCAGACTTTATATGGTATTCAAAGACGAGGAGATCGACTATACTGCGTGCGGTTTTATCTTATGTGGCTCGATCTTAATTTGCAAAGTAACTGACTCTCCCCACTGCTAAAACACCCAAGCATCACTATGGCACTAAAACGACAACTGATAAATTGCATGTTTATACCAACCCTCTGCTACCAATGCCAAACCTGGTCCCTAACAAGAGCACAGGAGAAAAAGATCCGACGTGCGAAATTAGATGCTTACGTAAGGCTGCCAATGTCACAAGGAGAAACAGAGTTCGAAACGAGAACATTAGAGCAATTGTATGAACAACACCATGCCTGCAATACATAAAGAAGCAACAAATAGAGTGGTTTGGCCACTTGATGCGAATGCAAACCGACACACCTACGTTGATAGAAAACTGCGACTCCCCACTACGCTGTGAGGCAATTGTGGACAAGACAAGACAAGACAAGACTGGTAGCGCGGGAAGAGGGTCACACAAAACACCAAAACTGAATCTCTAGTGATGACCCCCCAGAAATCTACAAAACACCTGTACTCGTGAACGGACCGACTGTCTCATGCCGAACCTACAGTCGCCGGAGTGCCAGGCAAATCGCTAAATTGTATGGCTAGAAAGGCAATGGTAGGCAAAGCGAAGAACACATTTTTCCACCATGAGTTGTTTTCAATATTTGGAATTTAAAACAAAGTAAGCCAAGGGTATAAAAGGGTATTTTATTTAGCCAAAGGGACTCGATTTGTACCATGGAAATAACACACGATCCATCTTTGCCTCCCATAACATTTCCTGGTGCTGTTTGTTGGACTTTCATTTGAGGCCCCTCTTATATTACTTTATAATTAGGTTTATCACAGAATACCTTTCTTCAGCCTCTTTTTTCTGGAAATCTCTGATACTTACTCTAATGTGTGTGTGTGTGTGTGTGTGTGTCTGTGTGTGTGTGTGTGTGTACATATGTTTGTGTAATTGTGTCAATCACACACTCGATCAAAGGGAATTCGAACACTTTTAGAAAAGTTTGCTTAAAAAAAGTATAAATCAAAATATAAAAACTGTGAATACTGAAAATATGTGTGGAAAGAGAGGCGGAGGAAGGGAACATAAGAATATTCTTGAAAGCTGTTTGTGGTGTAAGTATCAACACATGAATTGATACATGCTGATAAAGATGACACACTGAGGGGAGGTATGATCGCCTATGCCAGTCGGCAAGGCTTATGGAAGAAATTATGATGAGAATAAGTCGGCCCCTACTGCTTCACTTGCTGTTTTACTGCTTAGGTATTTGCTTTGCTGGAAAACAAATCGTCACGTTCAACCAGCATCCCCGAAGAAGGTGCTTTAGGTTACAATTGTGGTTAGATTATGTGCACCACATAAAATGGCTCAGCATTGCACGGCACCAACTAGCCCTGAAAAGACTCCTACAGTGTGTTTCTTCTTCTTCTTTACGTCCTCTTTTACCGCATCGGGAGTCGACGGAGATATGTTTAGGTGCTTTATTAATAGCCTACGCCAAATAGGCGAAATCCACAGTCACGGAACAGTCTAATATTTCAGGGGGTGGTAGATAGGCTACATGCAGTCACGGGATCTAGGCTGCAGGCAGTCGTGGGACCTAGGCAGCACTATCTCGTAGGACGTAGGTTGGTTTGGGTTAGGGCCAGTTCTAGATGTTTTGGGGTCGTTAAAAGCAACAGAAAGCCGGGAAACCCAGTCTTACCACCCTCTAAAATGTTGGACTGTCATGTGACGTCATCTAGGGGTAAGATATTAATAAAGAAACTGAGTTTATGCTTCTTGCTCTTCTGGTCGCCTGAGCCATAAGCACATTGTGATGTTGTAGAGTTTCTCAGATGTTATCTTGCCATGTTGTACTCATCTACCTGGCTCAGTCCGAAACGTCCTGGTCAACCTGGCTCTTGTGAGGTTGCGACAGGCCTGACAAGCCAGCAAACGCATTTACTATACCTACACAGAATAAAATAGGATATAAACGGACTGATTGAACGATCGTGGTAATGTTAAAGATGAAAATGATAAAAGATAACAAACAACTACACATGTTCGACAAAACTCCAGTAATTAGACCCTCTGGCGAAATGGTCTATGAATCACTTTCGTGTTTTGCCGCAGGACGCATGTCTTCTGAACTTTTACATTGATTTGTTTACTCCTACTGCACTAAATGCTTTCAGACATGTTTTACAAATGGAACTGCAAATAATAAATCTACCTATTCCAGACATTTATTTAAGTATGAAATGGTTTCCAGATATTGACGAATGTAGACTGCCTGGTCTCGGCTGTGCACCTGGCTCATGCACAGATTTGATTGGTGACTACTCATGCACGGCTTGTGTCATAGGCTACACTTTAGACCAGCGTGGTAAATGTCTGAGTGAGTATCTGTCTACCTGCCTAACTAGGTGTCTATCTACCTTCAAGTCTACTTTTTAATCAACAAACATTCATAAAGCCCAAGCACGTACATGTCAGTCAACCCACATATCAACTAACACAATTACCTTCATTCATATCTACCTATCAAATAGATTACCTAATTATATATAAACCAACCTATTTACGTACATACATATCTTCCTATATTTCTATCTACCAACAGATTTATCTAACAACAGACGTAACAACCTATCCACAAACAAAAATGTACCTAAATACCCACATTTCACACAGTCTACCTCCATATATGCACACATACATACCAATTAACCAAACTTCCTACAAACACCAATGTGCAGACATGCAAATAAATTATTCAGAGAACAGTTGATTTTATTAATGCAGATTTTGGGTTGAGATATGACACTGTCGTCTGGACTGGATCTTTTGCCAGTGTTTAAGTCTGACAGAGTTACAATAATCACAAATTGTGTGTGTGTGTGTGTTGTAGTGGTTAAAAACGAGCAAATAATTGCATAGGCAAATGCTGCTTATAACAGACTTCAGAGTGTCTGGAGATAAAACATCTACAGCACTAAAACTAAACTCAGGATATGAAAAACATGCGTTAGGACAGTTCTCCTCTTTGGAGCAGAAACAGACAGAAAGATGACCATGCTCAGAGGTTTTGAGGCAAGACTTCTTAAAAGAATGTTGAGGTTCACATAGAAAGATAAAATCAGCAATTCTAGATTTAAAAAAACGACAGACGTAGAAAATTTATATTTATAAATTAAAAAAAACAAAGATGAAGGTGGATTGGGCACGTTGTCAGAAAGAACTAACGAACGAACTTTAATTTCAAAGGGTCACAAATTAGGCACGCAGGCCTGTCTTACATAATAATATGCAAATTATGAATATCAAGTCAAAAATAAAAGCATGGGTGGTAAAATGCATGCGCATGCTCGCGCGCGAACATACACACACCCATATTCACACGCAAACTTGTTCACTCATTTAAACATACACAAATAGGCACTCAATACACACATTTACATACACATCCACATAAATACAAACATGTACACACACACATTCGTACATGTGTAAATACAAACAAACATGAAAACACACACACACATATATACATACATACACACATACACACACATACACACACATACACACACATATATACACACACATACACACACACATACACACACATATACACACACATACACACACATAAACACACATACACACACATACACACACACACATACACACATACACACACATACACACACACATACACACATACATACATACATATATACATACACACACACACTACATACATACACACACACTACATACATACACACACACACACACACACACACACACACACACACACACACACACACACACACACACACACACACACACACACACACACACACACACACACATACATACACATACATACACATACATACACATACATACATACATACATACATACATACATACATACATACATACATACATACATACATACATACATACATACATACATACATACATACATACATACACACACACACACATACACACACACTCTAAAACACACACACATACAACCCAGACACATACAGACACACACACAACTATACACACACACAAACACACACCCGTAGCCGCACAAAAAGACACCTACAGGTACAATACAAACACATACACACACACACGCAGGCAAGGAAACACACAGACACGCACATATAAAGAAAGAGAGACAGCCGAGACAGGCAATGCAATGGACACCACAATTACAGCGAGTAAGAGACAGGCCCCGAGGAGAACCTTTGAGGCTGAACTTGAGGCTAAGTGGCGACAGTTTGTCTCTGCCCTATGTGCCTCTATGCGCGATGAGGAATGATTGATTTATTCTCTATGAGTGTGTGTGTGTGTGTGTGTGTGTGTGTGTGTGTGTGTGTGTGTTTTGCACTCTTTCAGTTTTCCCACACGATAGTTATCCACTGTTGTTATATGTGGATGTACTGGAACCGCAGCCCATAGCGATGGCGAGTGTGACTAGCAAGGCCAGCTCGAGTTAAAAAGAATCTTCTACATTAAGTGCACCTGATTCCAGGGCTGCTGTTGCCTTCACATGTATTTGACATCTTTCTTCTCTTCTTTCTGACGCTCAGAGGCAGTCATATAATGTAACAACGGGGTGGTGACTTGTAAATTCATCATATAGTTTCACGTCACTAGAAGTTAACGAACTCTTAGTGAGTCGTTTGGTACTAAATGAGTTAGAAGACAAGGAATATGTACACACAATTTCTAAGGAACCATATTAAAATGGTCCGAACGGAGAAACTGGGGGAAAATAATTGTCTGGAGCAGACGATTGGTAAAAGTTGCTTAATAATAGAGTAATAAAGATTATTTTAACTATGTCTTGTAACCTGTTATTATTGTTGTTAAGGAGGTCAAGATTGTTAAGTACGTTAAATTACTGTGCCGACAAACACGGTGATATCCTAATGACAGTTTAAAGATGGCCTCCCAAACGATATTGACAGGTGTAATTTATATCACACTGTAAATGATTTCATTTGAATTCCCTCGTATAAAAATAAAAGTAACACTAACTTCCAACAACTATCAGACGACAGAGAGGAATTGATTGGAGAGTCTTGAATGCTAATGCTTGCTCCTAACCACGCACCATAAGAAACACAATTTTTACGAATTACTTCTGGAAATTCCACTCTAATTCAGTATGAGGGTTAATGTTATGTTATCACATTCTACATCACTGCACACTGGGCGTTCCCAAGCCTGCTCAGTCTTCTGATGCAGCAGCCACTCCAGTGTACCTCTATTGATTGTTCCTATGAGAAGTTGTAGTGTATTTTTTCTTCGCCTCCAAGACAGCATAAACGTGCTTCACCAATCTTTACTACCATGTCATGTAATCATATTAACCTCAGAAAATTATTAATTTCCACCAAACTAGTCCTAATAATGGTGATAGTATCAGCTCAAGTCGATGCAAACGCTTTGTAATGCCGGGGTGCCGGGTTCGATCCCAGCTGCGGGCCATGCGCCTTGCGTTGGTTTCGACAGTGGTATCAGGGGGGAGGGGGCCGACCGCTCAGGAAGCAATGGCAAACTACTGGACGTAGATTCGCCTAGAGAAACCACACAACAGCCAGGGGCTGCTGGGGTTGGTTCTGCAACGTCCTTTAAAGGATGCGCAATTAACCAAGTATCAGCTCTGTCCATGCTTCTTTCGATAAATATTGGGGCATTACTTGCCAGCTGGTAGGCTCGCTCACTACCTGTTACTCCAGGTGATGAAGGCTAATCGTGATTTCCAAACACCTGTTGGGACTGTCTGAATCATGTTCGTGGACTGTGATATGATTACAGCGTGAAACGCTATGGAGCTATCGAGGAAGATATCCAGGCACCAATTTGATACGACCGGAGTGCGATCATGCAGGACTCATTTTAAAGATAACTTACCCCAGACTGTAATCAACGTCAGTCTCCACCTCATTGATTAGTATTCAGTCTCTCTCTCTCTCTCTCTCTCTCTCTCTCTCTCTCTCTCTCTCTCTCTCTCTCTCTCTCTCTCTCTAGTTATACAAGAACCAACTATCGGCAACGGGCCAGTATGCTCTTTTTTTTCAGTCAAGAGCAAGGTGTCTTAACTGGTAACTATCTCAACTTTAATTTGTCAACGCTTTTTACTTTCCTTACAGGAATTGGTGGCAGTCAGCAAATACCAGTGCAACAGTTTCGGCTGCAGCAACAACGGCCACAAGTGAATAATCAAGGACAGAACAGTGCACTCCCTTGGCTATTTCCAATGATGGACGGCATGTTCTGATTTCTATATAAATACCTAAGTAAACATGTTTACAGATACTAGGTCTTATTTGTTATCATTACGACTGATCGGTGATTGTTGAAATGGGGTGGGCAAGAGCCATTGACCACCATAAATAATATCACAGTTCGTGTAAGTTAAGTTAAACAAGTATTGTTGACGATATTGTGGACAAGGCAGAATGGAGATTACAGACCAGAGAGTGACAGCATAAACAAACTCAACAGGAAAGAACAAACAACAATTTTTAGACTTCGGACTGGACACTGTGGTCTTCGAGCACACCTGTACAAGACAGGCATAAAAGAATCTGCTGCCTGTGATTGTGGAGCAGAAAGACAGACCCCTGGGCACATACTACAGTACTGCCCTCACCTCTCCCAACAAAGACTGTAGATCTGGCCCAAGGGAGCCACATTTAAAGAGAAACTATGGGGGACCGGTGGCGACCTTAAACGCACAATCCTATTTGTGACCCAGACGGGACTCAATGTTTAGCATGACTGATGTCGAATGCAGAAGAAGAAGAAAGTTGACGATAGTCTTATAGTCTATGTCGTGTGATGTTGGGAGTCATGTCTATACAAAACCTTCTGTCTCGTGTACTTTCCACCAAGTTCAAGATTTGGAGAACAGCCGACTTGAAGGAGAAGAAACGCAGCTGGAGACCAGAAGATAAGATGTTAGTTTGGCAGCACGACATAGGGAGACGTCGGTATCGACAATTAGTAATTATTTCCCTGTAGAAGAATGATGTACACCAATGGTTCTCAACCTTGGGATCGCAAGACAGTTTTAAGCAGGTGTTAAACAGCTTTGAAACTGAGCGCATTTGTACTTGTAATAACTTGTTATACCAACTTTTAAAAAATTGAATTATAACAAAAAATTTTTTTAACTATCATCATCATGTGCTAACTGGCGCAGGCACGCATGCGTCTCCACAGATCAGGATCCCTGGTTGCGTGGAACAGCTCTCTTGAGGATATCCCTCCATGCCATCGTTTCAGCCCATTGAGCATCGTCTCTCTTGGTCTGCCTCGTCCCATTTTTTCCACTGATCTTAAAAACTGTATTTAAAACAAAAAGTCAAGGACATTGTATTATTCAATACTTCAATTTATAAGGATGTTTTCGCTCAAGTTCTTGTGCAAAGCGCTTGGAATTTTTTCACATTTCCTTTTAAAGATGCGAATGGGATGTTGGAGTCCTGCCATATATTCAAGTGATAAACAGCATCATCATAAGTCCCTTGCCAGCTGGCGTGGACGATCATGCATCTCCACAATCTGCGATCCGCAGCTGCATATATCAGTTGGTGTGCTGACAACCCTCCATGCTATGACGAAAGAATGTATAAAATCTTCTCACCCTGTCTTCCTCTGTCTCTCTTTCCACAGATCTTTTCAGTGGACACAACATGTTTTATTTTCCCTTTTCTCATAACATGACCAAAAAATGACTAGTGTCTCTTTCTGATGTTTGTGATAAGTTGTCTTCGAGCACTCGCCTCTTTCAAAACATCTTGGTTGCTCTTCTCGGCTGCCCAAGGAATTCTAACATATAAAAATGACATATGGTAAAGGTTGAAAACCACTGAATCAGACAGACATGACTACCATAGCGACGCAGCGCGGCCTTTCTAAATAACTATGTATGTAGTTAACGTCGCTCATAAGTACCTGAACAACTACATGGGGGAAAGACAATCTATCACATGTGGACAAGTTACCTGCACTGCTTTCATATACATGAGGAATGATAGGTGTAGAAATCCTGTTGCTCCGCGCACAAGAAATAAATGGTTATAATTTCTGTCTCTGACAGACACAACACGAAAGAGTAGACGTAAATGGAAATGCTTGCGACGTTAACACAAGTCCATGCCTCTAACATCAGCTGTAATAGTACGCAGTAGTACCAGAGCCGTATCAATAGACAAAGCAGTGTTCAGGGACTTTCCTCTACGACAGCCTGGAGGGCTTAGTGGGCTCGAAGCACGGCGTCTGCCTCGAGTGCTGGTCAGGCCCCGGACTTCTAGTAATTTCCCCTGGTCCCTGGGTAGTAAGATCGGACATAATTTTGTGACCACACCCAGTCATAAACTTATTCCATTGCAGATTCATAACTAGTGAATATGTGTTCCGATAGTCTTTCCCCAAAAGGGTCATGACACACACGTTGAGAACCGTTGGCCTACAGAAATATGAGACTCAGATGCCGGATGCGCTACTGGAAAACGGAGTTCTTTACTTAATAAGAGAGTCGCTGTGGCGTAGCGGCTAAAGGCTAGCTTTAAGTGGGAACAGGGTGCAGTTCTGGGAAGTAAAGGCGGCCGCCGTAATGCTGACCACATCACCCATCTTGTGCCGATTGGTCTTTAAAAATATAGGTCTAGCCCTATTGGCCTAAATGCTTGGAAAAGGGACCTTTACTTTACCTACTTAATAAACACTGTATATGTATCCTATTCAGGTGTTATATTTATGTAGTTACCTTTCCTATGTACATACTTTGGTTTGAGAACTCCGTAGATAATTTGTTGGCTTTCTGTAAGATAGATGTTCTAACACAAATAGGTGTGCTGCCAACTCGCCTGAAGCTGACTCCAGCCTGATATGTCGCAAAGAACAACCTGACAAATCAGTCTCTTAACAACAGAAGAAGATCAAATCAATCAGAAAGCGTCACCAAGACTATTACCATATAACTGACAGACCAGAGCAAGTTATTATTCTACGCCTTAGTTCAGGACACAGTCGACTTCGCAGCCACATGTACACACAATTTAAGATTGGCAAAACAGCCATGTGGACATGTGGATTGGCACCTGCGACAACAAATCCCTCCAAACAACATATCAAAGCAAAACTTTCAGCCAAGACAAGCACTGGTGCAAGTCAAACTTTACAGGTCGTTGAGTGAATTAAAAAAGAGAGTGCAGTTCATTTTAGAGACAGCACTGCAAATATAGATGATCTATTTCAAGCAAGTGAAGAAGGAGAGAGAGGAGAGAAGTGAGTCTTTCAGTCTGAGAATTTAGGGCCGCCTAGCAAGTGCTGTCTCCATAGACTGTGCAGGTGAGAATATTATGTTTGCACTTGACAGTAAAAATCCACAACCTTATGAAGAATTCGAAACTCTCACAAATGTTTGTTGTTTGTTTTAGTATCCAGAAGCCATGAGTTGTTAACCCTTAGGCTCAGTATTATGGATATCGCAACCTTTCGGCCTTGATTCCATTGTAAATACAGTAAATCTGGGAGAAATGTGGCTTTTTCTGCCTACCCCCGGGAGTGAACCTGGACCGCAAGGAGTTCGTCACCCGGTCACCGCGTAATACGGTTTGGCCAACTACGCTAGTGAGCTAGGCAAGTCTCACAAAAAAAGAGCCTAATGTACTTAACTGTTAAGTTAACTGCTAATCCTTTTACTAACTTTCTAAAACTTCTATTATGAAACTTGGGCATGGAAGGTGGCCAACTACACCATCTTATGTTAGAGACGTATACTATTTAAAGACCCAATACATCGTAACCTAAAGGCAACATCTGCAATGTAACTACACTTGCCATTGTATTTTCATAATATCTATGGTGATTTCTGTGCACTGGCACCTATCTAACCTCAAAAGATTAGTTTTGGTGCTGTTTTATCGCCATTTACTGGGAGGTCAAGGTGGCCGGCATGAAACTGACCACTTCACCCACCCAGTGCCGAGTGGTCTATAAAATTTGGGTCAAGCACTATATATCCTTAATACATCTGAAGGTATGGAAAAGGGTCCTTTGTCACCAGTTGTGACATCTTTATCCTAGAACAGACACAGTGCATACTTCTAAACATCACTTCTTTTAATCAGAACCGAAATCTAGTGATTTCTGATCCTCATAAATCAGTTACACTAACTGAAACACCATATTCCTTTTAAGCCCAGAAAAAACTTATGTCTTCTATTTTATATATATATATATATATATATATATATATATATATATATATATATATATATATATATATATATATATATATATATATATATATGAATAAGTAAATACTTAACCTTAAAGACAAAAGCTCTCTTTCTCTCTCTTGTTGTATCCTACCAAAATTGATAAACATCCAGTGACACACAGTGCCACCATGCGGATGAGGATCACTCGTGGAGAAACCCAGAAACCCCTTTCAGCCGCTAGGCCATGTTTATTGCCCGGTTATGTTCAGGGCCCCCAGCCTTTTTTTTCACATTTGAACATTTTATTATCAAATCATGACTTTCTCAATTTCTGATCTTTATGTCCTCAAACCAGCTGGGGGTGCCCTTTCTCCAACAAAAGCAGGAGTGGGCTGGCTGACCTGAAAATGTGGAAGCTTGTCAAAGTCCAGTGCTTTTAACATCTCTTCAGTATCTGGATCAATTTCAATAATAATGTCTAGCTCAAGAGCAGAAACCTCTGGTACATAGTTATCTCTTCTCTCCCTCTCTTACTCCTGAAGTTTAATAGAGATATTCCTTACTGGTCCCTTTTGAATCCTCTTCATCAGATGTGTAACAAATCCAGCAATCTTGTTCCTCAGCTTCTTGCTAGGGATGACTGCAATCTTCTCACATACTCGCTTGTTTGTGAGGAAGTCATTGGTCAACTTGGTGTAATATGACAACTAGAATTAACTCAAATAGACAAAAACATAACAAATGAAGTTATAAATGTGTTTATTTTTACTACAACCATGTGACAGAAATAGTAAACGTGAACTGCATATATACGTGTCAACAGTATTTGCTAATAACTGCATAATGATCACCATTCACACAGAAATTAAGATAAAGCCATTTGTTATCTCAACTCTGGCAGAGGTTTTATGAGCACATAAATTCACGGTAATCTCATATAAATTGCAAGTGGAATAAGTGAGCTTCAGGAAAGATAACTATATAACTCAGGCAAGATATAAATGATGGAGTTAGTGAACATTGTTCAGCACACAAGTAAAAGGATAATGAAAATCAAATGCTGCTACAAGGTTTTAGTTTGTGTTGTGTATTACAATTACCAGCAGCACTATTGTGTCTCTTGTAACATTACAAGTAGTCTGTAGTCACATACAGGTTTGGGCATTAACTTTTTTAGCAAACAGTGCCGTACATAAAAAGTCTCGGGAAAAAAATGCTTTGATCAATTACCATAAATATGTTGTTGAATGTTGATTTAAGAATCAACATCACAACACTTGGGACACCCATATAAGCGCTCTATTCAGCAGGAAGCGAAGAGTTAAAATTCTAACATAAAAAAGTGTCTGCATGGGGTGTTTAACAATTTTTATATAATGGCTGTTCTCTTTTTCTCTTCCAGACAATTTTTCCAAATCTCTTCCTATCCCCAACATTTAATTTTATTTGAATATTGAGTGAGAACTTACACTAACACCAGGGACTTATGTGATTTAAGTACCAACAACTTATACCATTTGTTTGTCCCAATTAACACATTGTATGAAAACAAGCCATCATATAGTGTGTTCCAATGCTTACTTTACATTTGATCAGAGCATACTGAAAAACATCTGACCATTCCCATTATATTTAACCTCTCAGAATGTGGTACATGACATAATTCAAAAACCAAAACCTACATAAGTAAAATGAAGTGTTGGACAAGTATAGTAGTCATGAGAGGCAGAAAGAAACAACAGTTGAAACTAACACCTATCAACAACAACAAAAACCTGTGCCACAAAATGCAACATTTAAATAGTGTAAAATATGAATGTGATTGCATAAAATACCAGTTCTATGTGTACATACAGACAGCTTTGTAAGAACATTGTATACTTGAGCATCTACTGTCTACTCGCAATAGAGGCAGCTTAAAGCATGATCATAACTTCTAATTTCCAAACAAAATATTCAAAGATATACAATATGAATAGTCATACTTTTACTTGGTTAGAGTGCAGTGGAAAATTATAATTGAAAAAAAGGTGCCACGACAAAGAAAAGTTTGGGAAACACTGAATTAACTAATAAAAAGCAGCTCTACCAGTTTTATGGTTCAAGGCTTAATCAGACAACCTCTGAACTAAGCTTTTCATTTATAAAAAAAGCTAGATCATAAATGATTTTTGTTTCCATTTGATTAAAAATGCCAAAGAAACTATCATTTATTTATTTTTAATTTTGTTTTAAACAATAAAACAATGAGTTACCTTAAAATTCAACATAAATTTAACTCTGTCAAGCTTCTTATATATTTTTTTTAAACACTGCAGAAGCAGACCAGTGGTTCTCAACCTGTGAGAAATTTTCTCCCAGTAGGAAATGTTACTTAACTCTTTGAGTCCCAAAGAACGCATCATACGTTCATAGGTTCCCACCTAGAGGTCCAATGAACGCAAGATGCGCCGATTTTACATCTCTTTTGACTAGCCCATGGGCCTCTGATGCTAAACCCCCTGGGACTCAAAGAGTTAAGTATGTTACTAAAGTATAATTTAGGGTGAAATATATTTTTAAACCATGTTTACTAAAATTATGCTTCAGCTAAGTTACCTCTGATATAAAATTTAGCAACCAATTTTGTTGCCGACATTATATTATGTGTAAAGCTTCTTATAAGAGCAAGCCAAATAAATGTGTACACATTAGTTAACCTGGTTCACCAGGTTACTGTAGACGTCAATGCGATTCTGGAGGCAGACCAGGAATCACATTTCTTTTAAAATCTATGTACGGATACAAAAAGAATGTTGTGTATTATTTAAACAGGTGTTGTCTGTTTGACCTTAAAATCTTGGGTTTTAATCAGGGCAAATTTTTATAACTGATCTTGGCTGTTAGGTCAATCAAGGCTAATGTCATGAGAAATTACAGTGAATAACATGGTGCTGATCCCATAACCCATCAAATGCCAATTGCTTTTTAAAAATATAGTTCTAGAACCTTATGCCCAATAGGGCAGCTCATTAAAAGCACCTTTTACTTATTTACATATTTAATTTAACCAAGACATGAATAGTGATACTTTTACTAAGGTGGCACCTTGGCAAAATTGTAATTTTAAAAAGGTGTTACGACCTGGAAAATGTTTAGGAAACACTGTTCTAGATGATGCCTGCTGTGCACTCATAACTTTAACTTAACCTCCAGTCCACTGTGGGGTGGGGGGAAATGAGCAAGAAAAATGTGAACATATTTACTGTTCACTGCTGCCTGCAATATCAAGACTATCTCTGCCAAAGAGATATAACAAGAGTTGATAGTGTCTCCTGAAAAAGTTACTGGGCATTGACTTCTAAGCCATCCCTGAGATTTGTAGCATAGCATTTCATCCATGTGTGGGTTCTGGCACCCTCATTTTAGGGGAACAAAGAATAGACCCCCTGTTGACACACAAGCAGATACCCCAGAGTACAAAAGTGAATCTCATCAGAACTATTTTTAGCCAACATTATGCAATCAGTGCCAAATGTGGGCACTTACATCCTCTAATAAACGTAAAATTGTTACAACAGAGATTAGAAGAGCTGCACGAGTTTCAAGGAAAGACAGAATACAAAATCAGACGAATGCACAAAATTAAGACACAAGCAAATGCTAGGAATTAGGACATAGACAAATACTAGGAATTAGGACACAGATGAATGCTAGGAATTAAGACAGTCTTACAGGTCATCAAAGAACACCGAATGAAGTGGTCTGGAGACCTAACAAGAATGTCCTGGTACTATCTACCACAGCGAGCCACACTGAAACGTTGCAACGGGGATAGAGTGAGACGGAAACCTAGGAAAAGATGGAGTGATAGAATTAGAACAGCCTTACACGAATGAACATCAATCCTAATAGTGCTCTTGACAGAGCTCATCAACAAATGTTACAGCCCCCCCCCCCCCCCCCCCCCCTTTTTTTTCCCACTGAGGTACAAAGCAGAAGAGAAGAAGAAGAAGCAGAAAAGAATGAACACACTGCCCCTAACGAGCATGTGGTGATAAGTAACTAATACAGGATTTGCTGTAACTTAACAACAATTTTCAGACTCCCGTCAAGGGCATATGAAGTAGTACCATACCTGGAGATATAGCATCTCTGTGGTGCCTTGTTTTTATCTAATCTTGATATTCAAGATGCATGACTCAGACATATGTTAACATTGCAAAAGTGTTTGTACTTTTAAGACAATGATCACATTACAGATATTTAATCTAATAAAAGGATCTACTTTTAGAAGTACACATTTACAGAAATATTTGCTGAGTGCTTTTCTGAAAGAAATAGCCATGGAAATAGGTGGAACTGTACAGGTACAGTGGCCAACAAAAACTGTATTAGTACAGTAGCCAAAACGTTTCCTGTCAACACACTTGCCATGTTTTCTGTTCCCCATTAAGAGTGATTTTCAACATTGACTTATGGTTTCCTATTGACAGTCCCAATATAGGTATATGGGGAAAAAAATGGCCAATGAGTGTACTGGTCAATAAAATATGTGAGAACCACTGTATATCCATACACATAGGTACAAAGGAAACACTCTGAGAAGTAAAAGCAGCCAGCAAGATGCTGACCATACCATGCACCAAAAAGTGTCATTGGTCCATGAAAAGTTATAAGACTAGCAACAGATGCTCAGTGACTAACCTGCCCTTCAATTTTCCCTAAATACACAAGCTATACTTCACTCACTCTCTCTCTCTTGTTGTACCCCACCATAACATCATACAAGCGATAAACACCCGGTGACACTAAGTGCCATCATGCAGATGAGGATCAACCATGAAGAGGTCCCAGAAACTCCTTTCAGCCCTTAGGCCAAATTAATAGTCCAACTATATTCAGACCCCCGGCAAAATTCAGGGTAGGGCTTCAAATAACAAAAAATTGCATCCCACATGGTGACGACTAATATATAAATATACTTCACATGAAATAAAAACACTGTATAAAGTGCAGTGTTAAAAGAAAATGCATTACAAATGTAAATGAACACTGAGTCACACACATATTAACAGTAACATTGTGTGAGAGTACTGAGTATTGAGTGAATACAGTTATTACATATTTTACAATTTACATAAAATACACATGTCAAAATAGCAGTTATTTGAGCAAATCTGGCTGGAGAGCCCCTAAACATGCCAAGAGCATTAATCATGTTGAAAAACTTTGTAACACAACTGTCAGTTTTAAATGTATAAATCATATCCTGTCAGTACCCCCCCCCCCCCCCCCACGTTTTGTTTTTTTTCTTCCTGTGACCACTGATAGTAAGAAAAATAAATCAGTGTTAGATATCAAAGTGGCTGATCCCAGAAAGACTGAATATGAATTGATAGCCCCCAGAAATATAAATCTTGATTCTACTGGATTTTTGACTATGACTAAATGAATTTAAAATTATTTTCATGTTGCTGTATCACTGTTCTTTTTATTTGCACACTAAAGCATTTCTTGCCGCAGCATTCATGTTTTTAATTATAACTGTATTCCTGTAAAGTCTACCTTTGTCAATATCTTCAAAGCTAACAAGAACACCAGAGAAAATTATCGAGGAACAGGGGATGCAAATTAAGACAAGAGGAATCCCAAACTCCTAAAAAGTAACATAAAAGTAACAAGACCTATATGATCTATGTAATTTCATTCTCTGATGCATAAATGACCATTAGCTGAAAAGGGGGTCTCCCAACCTT
This sequence comes from Candidula unifasciata, assembly GCA_905116865.2. Classification (NCBI taxonomy): domain Eukaryota; kingdom Metazoa; phylum Mollusca; class Gastropoda; order Stylommatophora; family Geomitridae; genus Candidula; species Candidula unifasciata. Next base: position 39,968 of record CAJHNH020001085.1, on the reverse strand, counting down.
TTTGTTTTAACTGTTCTTTGGCTGAGCATTTTATATTTACAAATTTAAAGCTTAATTTTTTTAATATATTATGAGTACATCAGTCAAAAATGTACAAGGTCTATTCACATACAAATATTTACAGAGAATACATTGTCTAATGCTAAACTGTATTTTGTAAACACAATATAAAAAAAAAAATGTGATTGAAATAAAAGAAATCTGCATTAGGATAAAACAAACATATTGTGATATGTTGTGATAAGATAAGCAGCTTAGTAAACAACAAACATCACAGCATTCAGGGCATTTCCATTAGTGTTCTATTCTCATCTTCAGCACAAAGCACAGAATTCAACTAGCAGTCAAAGAGTGACAGTTGGCTGCAATGAACCTCCTATGCCCTTGACTCTTTTAAACTATCTCCTTTTAATCTATCTGCTGGTGTTGCCCTACCAGATACTATACTGCTTATGTTCTCCTCTCTGCCATTAACTTTTCCACCTAGTATGATTTTTACAGAAGTGTTCAAACTGTTCAACCTTGAAAGTAAGTAAGTAAAATAGTAAAGGACCCTTTTCCATGCCTTTAGGGCATATAGGGCTAGACCTATATTTTTATAAACCGAACAGCACAAGACGGGTGATGTGGTCAGCATCACGCCAGCCACCCATACTTTCTGGGACTGCACCCGGTACCCACTCAAGGTTCAACCTTGAAGAATATTGTAATTTGAGACTCCATGGACACACATGACTAGGCAGGGGAAGTCTTTTTGTGTGTGACCGATACCTGACAATTTAACCTCACCCTGGATAGTAAACCAACAGGCTGAACCTCTAAAGAAGTATGATGACTGTGCCTATAGTATCCTGCAGTCCGTGGGTTAGGATGTTAACCCATCAATGGTCATGATACAGATAACCTTTTATTTCCTCCGAGGCTGCTACCTCCAGGTTTGAGACTTCACAATTTCAAACTGGATGGCAGACCAACAGGGCCAAAAAAAAAAGATTTCCTTTTCAACCTCTAAAGAAGTTATAACTGGCTTCAATAGCGTGGTTAAACTTGTGTGGTTTTTTTTTAATTTTTTTAAATAACATATACCGAGAATTATTCAGCTTAAGGCTTAGCGAATATGGTTGACTAATTTTCTCTATTTTTTCCAGGTCAAATAAAACTTTGTCATCTTTCTCAATTACTGTTGGGTCAGTGTTACTGTAAAACTTTGTAATATCTCCCTCATTTACTGAAAGGTAGGTGTTACTGTAAAATGATGTACTCTCTCTCTCTCAATTACTGTTGGGTCAGTGTTATTGTAACACTTTGTAATCTCTTTCAGTTACTGTTGGGTCAGTGTCACAGTAAAACTTGTAGTCTCTCTCTCAGTTACTGTTGGCTGGGTGTAACTGTTTGCCGCCATGCCTGGAAAGATGCTGCAGCTTGCCTGTTCATCCATTTCACTGAATCTTACCGTTTCACAAGCACAAAGTCTGGATGTTCCTGATAAAATTCATGTCCTATATTGACAACTGCTGGTATTTCAATATCCATCTTGTCAAAGGTGTAGCCCTCTGTGAGAAACTCTTTAGTAGAACTAACCATCTGGATATCTATATCAACTTCAGGATGTTCTTTCTTGATACTTGATAATACTTTACTATTTATTTTATCAAAGACTTGTACCGCATTAGAGGACCTCTCTTGCAATACTGTGGGTAGATGTGTAGTCTAGATCAACTTCAGACTGTTCTGTCTTGCACTTGCTAGTATTTTACTATTCATTATAAAAAATGTGTGTGCGAGATCTCTTGCAGAAAGGGGAACACAATTAATCTTTAGGAACACAATCAATCTTCATTCTAAGCTTAAGTAGCCTCAGTAAGCGCTGACTGTGGGAGAAACAGAGAAACAATTCAAAACTATTTTTTTTTAAAGATTTTTTTTTAGATTTGTTTCTTTTCTTGTTTTTTGTTGTTCAGGTTTTGAAACAGTCATACACAGGCACCACCATGCAGTCATGTGCAAGTAATAATTTTGTAGTGATTAGAGATAACTGAGTTTTGCATAAAATTTCCAGCCATTAGACAGAAAGATTGTTGCATAGCACAATATGGACATTATATATGATTCATCAAGAACAAACTATGGAAAACCAACACAAAAATTGCATATGATAAATTTACATGATCACAATTTATACAGCTGGCACATACATTTCAACTTATATGAAATATGAACACGACTAACAGAGCATTTGGCATTTATTTTATAAGAAAACACGGTTATTTCCCTTTGTCCTTATTTCCTAAGGGCTACTAACTGGCATAAAGGCCTGACCACCCTTGAGACTTGAAGAATCTTTTCCTGGATGGCAAACCAACAGTACACATCCCAGATACCCAGTTCAACTTACAAGTTATAACTAAGGTGCCACTAGTCTTCAGGTAGTTTATAACTCTACAATTGCATCCTTTTGTTTTATCAACAGCAATACCAACACTACAAATCACAGATATCCAGTTCAATTTAGAAGTTATAACCCAGTTGCTGGTAATGACTTAACTAGTCTAGGGTGGTTTGTACCTCTACAATTACACCCCCCCCCCCCACCCTTTTTTTTTTTTTTTTTTGGGTGCTATCTGACAATTTGACAATTCTGAGATTACAAAATCTCAGTCTGGATGACAAATCACAGGGCAAATCCCAGATACCCCATTTAAACTCCAATTATAATTACAGTGTCTGTGGTGGCTACAAAACTTTATAGTACCCTGCAGTCCTTGGGTAAAAATATTAACCCCTCAATGTTATTTAATAAAGATGACCTTTCCTTCTTTCCACCAGCTTCATGTTCTCCACAGGATGATACATGAATCTCTGGCCACCCTGAGTATACAAAAAACTTGATCTAAACAGCAAGTCAAAAAAGCCCCTCTCCCCCCCCCCCCCCCCCCCCCAACCTTTGAAGAAATTATAATTAGAGCTCCCATTTCAACTGGTATCATCTGTGGTCCTGTATGGGCAAGAACTTAAATCCATAAACACATAAAGGATCACAGGTGTCTATTATTATCTAACAAACTAAATAGTTGGATTAAGAATAAATCATCAGTAGAACAGATTACCCTTAGCATCTCCCAAACTACACATAAAGTCTTCCAGAGTTGTATTACTAGTATGGATGACAATACTGCTAGAAGGCCAGCTAGTTTCGAGCACACTTAGCATGTTTGTCTTCTTTTCTCTATCAAGCTAGGTAATTCTTTTCTCTATCAAGCTAGGTAATTCTTTTCTCTATCAAGCTAGGTAATTCTTTTCTCTATCAAGCTAGGTAATTCTTTTCTCTATCAAGCTAGGTAATTCTTTTCTCTATCAAGCTAGGTAATTCTTTTCTCTATCAAGCTAGGTAATTCTTTTCTCTATCAAGCTAGGTAATTCTTTTCTCTATCAAGCTAGGTAATTCTTTTCTCTATCAAGCTAGGTAAATGGAAAAAGGTTAAACGATCAATCAACAGAACATATTAACTCAACATATAAAAAACTAACATGATCAATGCCACACATTACATCAAAAATGAAAATAAAGCCATATTTTCAACAGAACAGATTAAAACTAAAACTGAACAGAACTTGAAGATAGAACCATACATAAACAATCTTATGTGTGTGTGTATATATATATATATATATATATATATATATATATATATATATATATATATATATATATATATATATATATATATACACATGCTGTGAATTGTCTATTTTTAATACAAGAGATGTAACAACAATTTTCTTTTATGCAAAAGCATTCATGGAAATTATTTATGTAGGTACAGGCATCAAAAGAATTATTAGTTCCATGTGTACTTTTTAATGTAAATTTCAAAGTCAGACTAGTGCACACAAGATGGTATTGACAATATGTTTAAAACTCCCAAGTTTAGACACATTCTTTTAAATTTTTGTACAGCTGGAACAAAATAAATGCCGGTTTATTAGACAACAAAAAGGTTTGCATTTTGCAAAATTATTAGATGGCAATATCAATTAATATTATAATCGTTCACTGGCAAATAAATAGGAAATCGTGTGAATAATACTACCTCGTCTAGTACCATTAGATGCATAACTAATGTATACATGAACATTTTGTAGAACCATTGGAACATTAAGTAATGTTGCTTGTATTGATGTTTGTAGGCCCATTAAGGTTAATAGCTAATCTTGGTCACATGGGAATTTATGGAACCATTGTAGGTTCAGCTATTTGTTTAAATAGACATTTGTAGAACCATTGAAGGTTTAGCTAGTTGTTTACATGGACATCTGTAGAACCAATTTAGGTTTAGCTGGTTGTTTACATGGATATCTGTAGAATCATTGGAGGTTAACTAGTTGTTTACATAGACATGAACCATTGTAGGGTTAGATTTTTGTTTACATGGGACATTTGTAGAAACACTGGGGAAGGGGGGGGGGGGGGGGTGTTAACTAGTTGTTTACATGGACATATATTAACTAGTTGTTTACATGGACATATGTTAACTAGTTTTTACATGGACTTTTGCAGAACCATTGTGGGAGGGGGGGGGGGGGTGGTGCTAAATAAGGTAAATGAAAAGTTCATACATAACCAGGGAGATAAATGTGTAGCACAATTATCAAGAAACAACTGTGTGCACCACCACTAGAGGAAGCCAGCAAAGTGTAGTGGCTATACAGTCATCTCAGACCTGAAGTTTGTGGGTTCAAATCCCTACCAGGCTATAAATATTTTTTTTAATGGCCTTGGCTCCCATGTTAAACCAACCTAAAATGGGTACCAGGTAAAGTCTTGGGAAATAAAGGTAGCAGGCATGAAGATGATATCACCCCCACAATGTGTTGATTGGTTAATAACACACTAGTCTAGCCATGCTGATATTATCAATGCCCTCAGAGAAATGGGAAGGATAGAGGACTTTGGTGGCAGTGAATCCACATCACTCGCCAGAATGGCAGACTTGGAAATTAAGATCGGCACAGCAAAAAACGAGACGCACACCAGCTACGCCAGAAGACTTGTTAATCAACATAGAACTGGTACTATTAGCCATCGGACGTTGGGGTTCATACTGAGGGAAGGATCTGAGCACCTATGGACATGTCCGGAGTGCAATGAGGATAACCCAACTAACTAACTAACTAACTAACTAACTAACTAACTAACTAACTAACTAACACTAGTCTAGCACTATATGCCAAATAAGATTAATGGCACGGAAAAGGGTCCTTTTTATTGCTGTAGAAATAGTAAGCAAGGGGCATTAGCTCAAACTGTTTGAAAACCACAGGCTTTAATGGGCACAAATAACTACCTATTAATGGTTTAATCTTTGAACAAAGAAGACACACAAACAATGAATTGCACAATTTAATGCCTTATATAATTCACTGCATCTTATCACTGTAGAATGCACCTGACAAAATAGTTAAAAATAGCAAGTAATAAAGTATGCAGTCTGTTGTTTGTGTCTTCTTTGTTCAAATTTACAATGGAGAAACATAAAAACTGGCTGTTAGAAAATGTCCTTTGATTTGACACAAGTCAGAGCTAACCCTATATTTTCCATTTCTTTGTCTTGTGCCCTTGTGGTTGTTGCCAGTAGCACCTGTAATGAGAAAAAATCAACATTTTATTGCAACTTCTATTGAATTTACTTAGAGGCAATTCTGTACACAGGTGGGCTAATAAATATACAACTGGTTTGTGAGCCGTGTGATTTATGTATGAAATGTTTTTACAAGAAAAGATAGGTATAACTAACGAATAGGTCAAAACAAAAGACTTTGTTTGAACCACACACAAAAAACCCAGAAATAATGATAAGCACAAAGAAAACATGTCCTCAGGAATGCAACAACAATGAATAACAGTTCTCCCACCCCTATGAAATGGTTTATCAATCGGTCTTTTTGTTTGTCCCCTCCAGGCTCCTACCTGACAGTTTGCTGCCCTGAGATTTAAAAAAGAAACCTCAATCTGCACAGCAGAACAACAGCACAGATCCCCGACACCCCAGTGAACCTTCAGTTATAATTAGGGCACCCGTAGCAGCTTCACCAGCCCGCTTTAACTTGCAGTCCTGTGTGTGTAAGGACCCTGACGATTCAACATCAAGCAGTGTATCGTTCTTATAGTATATTCAGTGTGTTGTATTTTCTTGTAGAACTTTTAAACAGAGGTATCTTGTAGGCTGCAAAAACCTGTCAAAGTCAGACTGTCTAAACTTGTGTCTGGTAAAATGTTCCCCATATGTCTCTTAAACTATTTAAGACATTATGCTGTTCACATGTAAGATAGACCAGGTGTAAGGACCTTAACGATGAAACAACAAGCAGTGTATTGTATTTATGGTATCTTCAGTGTGTTGTTTATTGTATTTTCTTGTAGAACTTTGAGACAGAGCTATCATTATCTTGTAGGATGCAAAAACCTGTCCAAATCAGACTGTCTAAGCTGTTATCTGGTAAGATGTCTGCATTTGACAACTGGTAGCTGAATACTTGTTACTCAACTGTCTAAATCTGTCTGCATTTGACAGCTGTTAGCTGAACACTTATTACACAACTGTCTAAATCTGTCTGCATTTGACAGCTGTTAGCTGAACACTTATTACACAACTGTCTAAATCTGTCTGCATTTGACAGCTGTTAGCTGAACACTTGTTACTCAACTGTCCTTATGTTTGAAATTCATAATCTTTTGGTAGGAGGAAGATGGTAACGTAGTAAGGGGTGTGGGCATTAAAAAATGGGAGGGGTTGTATAATTTAAATTCTCTTCCCACGCACCTTTTTTTTCCTGAAACAGGCTCTATTAAGCTTTTGTGAAAACTGGAAGTTTGGTTCAGAAGATGCAGATATCACAGCCTAGCTATGATCTTCAATACAATAAGCTCTTTTAAAGACAAACATGAAAGAAGAGAAAGGAATTCAAAACAAGTTCAGTGCTTGTGCCAACTATTAACACAGTAGTTGAAGGGTGAAGACTTGATTGTTTTCCCTGTGCAATTACTGCTTTGTAGAAACATTATAAATCATAGTCAACTAATTAGGGAGGTATCTATCGTAGTCAGAGTGCATATGCCTAGAGGCAAGGCACCAACAGTCTTCATATAAAAAGAAAACAATTTTTAAAAACAGTTGTGCAAACAAATCTCAAGTTCTGGAACAAGACTAAATTCCAGAAGTGAATGAACAAACAGAAGGTAGGTAGGTAGTTGTACCCCACCAGGACATCACACAAGCGATAAACATCCTGTGACACAAATTGCCACCAAGTGGATGAGGATCACCCATGGAGAGGTGCCAGAAATCACTTTCAGCCGTTAGGCCATATCTATGCCCACGCTATATTCAGGGCCTCCAGCAGAAGCCAGGGTGGGACTTCAATCCCTTCTCCATTAGTGTTTCCAAAATAAGCAAGTGCAGTTTCTCAAAGATGGGCTATTTGTATTTTTAGTGCTAATTTTTTCAAGTAAGACATAAGAAAAATGAGAAAGAAAGTCTTTTTACAAGAAACATACAGGAGATGCAAAACATCAAGTATTTTTTCAAGAAATATATCCGAAATGTGAGAAACAGAATATTTTCAACAAGTGACAAAAAACATTAGAAGTTTTTTCATAGCATAAAAAGATGTCAGAAATAAAAATCTGCTTGAATGATAAGATGAGATTTTATTTCTTTTTGATCTATCTAAATGTATTTTTTGGTAAAGATCTCCGCTTCTTAAACCTTTGATTTTGCTGTATTAAATAAACTCTTGAAAGTTGACATACAATGAATGGAAAGTTGAGGAATTAAAACTGTGCATTAACAAGAAACCAGAGAATTTAGGGTATAAATCTGTGCATTATTCACGCTTGGAATTATTTTATCTCTTGTGCACTTATTAAATAAAATAGGGTAGTTTCTGAATGTCATTGCAATATAGAAAAAAATGAACTGTAGATGTAAGAGATAAAATTAACAAACTGTTTTAAAAACAGTTACATAAGATGTAATTAATGGAAAGATGCCAACAAAATAAGAAATGTACACTAGTGTGGGGAAAAAAGATAATTTTGGTTTGGTTACAACTAAAAAGCACTCGACAAAATCCAAAGCAAACACAAAAATATTTAAGAAACTACTACATCACACAGGCATTAGGGGCCACCCATATTAGCAAAAAGAAGACGAAACAGAAAAAGCCAGTGGGTGGCATAATCAAATGTCCACATCAGTCGGCAGACTAATCTGATTTGTTACTGAAATAGATTCTAGTTTTGCAATATGCACCAGGGAAGTTGCAGATTTTCAGCATACCAGTTTTATTTTAATATGATTCCCAAAAAGAGTGTCGTAGCGCCCCAGGGAGCTGCAACCTCTTTACAGGGGATCAACGAAATATTATAAAAGCTTCATAATTGATTTAACCAAAACAGGAATAGTCATACTTTTACTTAGGTTAGGGCGCGGTCGAAAAATTTTAACTGAGAAAAGGTGCCACGACCAAGAAAAGTTTGGGAAACACTGCCCTACAATGTTAGGTAAACTATCTCAGATCTATGGTTATACTATCTGTGACTGACAGTCTACCATTATGCTATCACCATCACATGCTTTGCCACTGGCTGTGAGGTTTGGGTCACAATCAATCATATCCTGCAATCTCCAGCAGCATGTTGGTATGCTGTTGGCTTTTCCCTGAATGCAGTCCATCTTTATATACTTCACAAGGGACAGTAATATTCATTTTGTGTGGGTTTTCCCTGGCACAGGGACCAAGCAAGTACAGTTAAAGGATGAACCATGCTTTTATGAACAATTATGTCTAACAGCATAAGGTCTTGGAGAATCTTCTCACATTATTCTTCTTCTTTGTGTTCACCAGCTGTACACTCTGGCGTAAAGTTTTGGTTGTTCGTCCACTACTGAATTGCAGTCATGCTCCAGAACCTGAGTGTTGCATGTGCATCAGTTTTACAGATCTGATTCAATTGAATGCAGACTGCTGGTTCCTTGCCTCTCAGGCAGATGCACTCCGACTTCAAAGGAAGCTCCCCAGTTAGTCGACTCTTACGACATGCTTTTGGGGAGGCAGTGGGTCTATTCTTGTTTTCCCCACAATAGGGCCCCGGAACCCACACGGGGGTTCTCACATTATCTTTCTCTGTCTGTGTTCAGTTTAACACATCACACCCATAATGTAATCTGAAAGATCCAGGCAGGTTCTGTGTGAAGGCAGTGGATTGAGCCATTACTTTACTGTGCGTAAAGTCATCTTTATCTTCATTCCAAGGCATGTATATGGGCACTGATGGAAACGAAAGGGCTGATAAGTTGGCTGGATCCGCTATCACTGCTGAAGGTCAACCCATGGATCATGCTGATATTATTAACACCCTCAAAAAAGTGGGAAGGGTGGAGGACTTTCGAGACAATGACTTCACATCGCTCACCAGAATGAGAGACTGGGAATTAAGATCGGCATAGCCAAAGGCGAGAGACACACCGGGCATACAAAAAGACTTATCAATCAACAAAGAACTGGCACTATTAGTCACAGGACCCTGGGGTTCCTTCTCGGGAATGGATCTGAGTGCCTCTGGATATGTCCGTAGTGCAAAGATCATATCCCAACATACTAACTAACCCAAAATGTAGCCAATGCCTTCAAAATTGCTGGCAGTGCCACAGTAGTCACACAAAAAAACAATGCACCAGGCAGACATTCTCAATGCTCTCACAAAGGCAGGATGAGAAAATGATTCAGGAGACGCCACTGAATCAGCAACACTCAAAAGACTACCAGAACTTCAGGTCAAAAGAGGTGTAACCAAACATGAATACTATATGTTATGTGTAGCCAAAGAAGAATAGTAAAATAACACAGAACTTGTGTTTTCAGTCACCACACACTCACGGATTTGTCCGATGTACAGTGAAGATAAACTACTGATTAACAAAGGTGGCCAATGAAACAGCATCTGCTACTATTTTTGGAGAGGTTTCTGAGAAGATGTCTTTGCACCGAGACCACTTTTACAACTTTCAGATTACTTATTTTGGAAGTGAATTTTATGCATTCTTCTGTAGAACATCTATAAAGCCCTAATGAAATTTCCTACTAGTTTTCTAATAAAACAGGATACAATATTATATTTCCAAACAGTTTTTTTTTACATCCAACATTAGAGATTTATTGCATGTTTATTCTATAAAATGCAGTTTATGCTTGCTTATTCTGGTCTTTATCCCTGAGACAACAAATCTGATGAAACTATATAACTAATTTTGACTATCCTAAAATCTTTAAAAATTCTTAGCTGCCTTGGCAAAACTCAGTACAGAATAAAAGGAATAAGTGAACCAAATATTTCAATCAAACATTGATAAAATACTCTATATAAATTCTGGGAGTCGACATGGGGTTGACAGCTAGACACCCGCCTGCAGATTGGAAGGTCGTGGGTTTGCGTCATGACGTAGCTAGAATTTTATAAAAATGACCTTGACTCCCAGGTCGACCCAGCCTTGAGCAGGTACCAGGTGCTGTCATGGGAAGTAAAGGCGGCCTGCATGATGCTGACCACATCCCCCACCAAGTGCTCATTGGTCTATAAAAATATAGGTCTAGCGCTATATTCCCAATATGCCTAAAGGAGTGGAAAAGGATCTTTTCATCGAGGAGCCATATTAGTCCAGTGGATTGAATACTTGCCTGCCATCTCAAGCATCTTGAGTTCAGATCCAGACTGAGTAAGATTTTCAACAAGTGACCTAGGCTGCCAGGGTGACCATGCTTAAAGTGGATACCAGGAAAGATAAATGTCCTGGGATATATAAAGCTAGCTGGCACAAGGTTGTCCTTGATATCTATCAAGAGCTGATTTTCTACAAATATAACGAACCACCATTATATGCCTAATGTGCCAATGGTGTCAGTAAATTCATTTATTTAATTTAAAAAAAAAAAAAATCATTATCAGCAGTGAGAACATTATGCACCTTTAGAGCTACACTCGTCTAATCATCCTGTCAGTTTAGTTTAGACCCCCTCCCTAGCTAAATAACACTGAATATGAGGAGGCATTTCCGAATGACGGACGGTTATTATTTCATTATCTATATATGAATAATTTATGTAAAGTGCTGCTGGATTAGATAAGCTTCTGTGTTAAAAAAAAAAAAAAAAGCAGAGCAAATAATGTTAGTTATGCAAATGTAAGCTCTAACAAGTGATCGTTTGTCTCATTTCATTCTCATTTTACCAAGGACTCTTTGCAACTATTGAGCATCCCTGCTGTTCCCTTATTTTGGCATTTCTATCTGCTACATAATCCACGTTTTGAGGACTCATGTGTCAGCCTGTTTCTTTCTAAAACGTTTGTTGCCAATATTGATTTATTCTTCTTTTATAAATATGTTTCACAGCAGTGTAGTAGAAATAAATGGAATGTCTGGGCAACCACTAGTATCAACATTAATGAGACAGAGACGACAGCACTATATTAGACATATAGACTTTTACTTTCTCCTATCAAATATGCTCTTGCCATCCTCACTGTCAGCCATAATCAGATTGAGAAGGTGCAAAATGAAGCAATGAGCATTATTCTGGGGTGCACTGGAGACACCTCTTGTGTAGCAATGAGGTAATTTCTTGACTTCCCTACCATGAACTACAGGATCAAGATCTGAAGGGTTCCTACTAACCTCAAGATAAGCTCAGATCTGAAGCACTCTTTGCACCACATGCTCTTCAAGAAAAGGTGTAACAGGCTTAAACGGGGTAAATCATGGCTGGGTAGGGTAGAGGATGACATCATGCAGGTTTGCAGCCTTCCAGGTGAGGAGTGGATACCAGAGTCTAAAGCGCCCAGTCTCAAATTCTCCTGTGTCAAGACACTCGATAGGAGTTGTCGGGAGCAGAATCCAGCTGCTGTCAATGCCGAGGTATGCACACTTATCAGTGACAACTCAGATGTGGTGATCTTCACAGACGGGTCCGCTATACAAGGACATAAGAGTGCATGGGCTTTTCAGACAGTACAGTTCAAGAAGCCATCAGTGCCTTCTCCATGACTACCAGCAGCATGACAATGGAGGTGATGGCACTGACACAAGCTTTCATGTGGCTTGAATCACAAGACTATTTCTGCCTGTGTGTGCTGAGCGATTCTTTGAGCATTATTTGGCAGATTGAGGCAGGCTAGTTACGCAGACAGTGGTTTGAGTCATTGCAAAACTCTCCTGTGTGTTCAGTTACTTTCAAATTCATTCCAGGACATGCGGGCATTGTTGGTAATGAAAGAGCTGATAGACTGGCAGGTGCTGCATTAATTGAAGATGGCCGGCTCATGGATCATGCAGACATGGCCCTTAGAGAGATAGGATGTTCTGAGGATTTTGGAAGCAATGTGTCCACATCACTGCCAGAAATACGAGAATTAGGAGTCAAGATAGGCACAGACAAGCATGAGAAGCACACCAAGTGCACACAAAGTCTTTTTAACCAACTTAGGACTGGCACTATTAACCGTGTGATGCTGATGAATATGTTGAGAGGGGAATCTGAGAGCTTATGGATGTGTCTGGAGTGCTGTGAAGATAATCTAACTCATAACTCATAGACACATTCTGAGAAGAAACTAGTACAGAATCACCAAATGGGCACTAAAGTGGATGATAAAGAGGGACACGTCAAGGATGCACAAAAGTAACCCTAAAACGAATGGCGAGAGAGACTAAAGGTGCTAGATGGGTTTCCATCCATGAAATCGAACTGATTGCATAGGATAAAATGAAATGGAAGTGTAGACTGTGAGCTCTAATTGACACATAATGGCACAAATAGATGATGAATGAATAAATGAATACTACGGTAGAATAAAACTTCAAACACTCAGTGACAACTTCAAGATGTGAAGTCATTCCCTTTAAGTAAAAAGATAAATTTTTTTCCTACAGAGTCAATGCTGTATGAAATTTAATTTGACTGCATTGTTAGTGTCTCTGTGCAACAACAGCTTGAAAAACACTGAATACATTTACCAGCACTTTGCTATAATACTTTAAAATGTGAATAAACATAATTAAAAGATTTATAGCCACATTTAGTTATAAAAGGGAAGTAATTATTTGGTTTTGCAAAAATTATAGGGCGGGAAAGAAATAGAAGAGAACACAAAGGCTAAAGATATTGCTGTATAATTATACGTATTTCAAACATAATTTATAAATAATGAGTTTATAGATTTCTGTAGCATTTTAAATTTAAAACTAGGAATTTCATAAGCATACAATTAGTGTGTGTCTTTCTGCCACTTAAATTAGATTTCAGTGCCTTTTGTCTCATCATAACTGACATGTCTATTTTCAAGGTAGATAATCAAGTCATCGTCCTATGGGATGCCATTTTTAGGTGTTTTAAAGCCCCCCCCCCCTTTTCCCTGGCTTTTGCAGGGAGTCCTAAATATAGCCTTGTTTCTGGGACCCCTCCACGGGGGATCTCATCCGCGTGGCGGCATCTTGTGTCACCGGGTGTTTAGCGCTCTGTATATGTCTTGGTGGGGTTGAACGTCAGTCAGTCAGTCAATTTTCCAGGCTTTAGTTAACTGGACAAATATTTCCATTTCACAATGTTAGCTGCACTGAAGTGATTTTTTTTTTCTCCACTTCATGTCATATTTCAGTGATATAAACCCTTGGTAAATGGTCTCTGAGTTGATTATTAATGATACAGACAGAAGATATGGAAATTTATTCAGGGCTGTGACGTCAGCTTCTAAGTCAACTCATTAAATAAACAAAAAATTCAACTGGTAAAACAAATTTTTTTTTTCAAATATTCTATAACATTTGACTGTTCTTGTGGGGTTTTTTTGGGGAGAAAAAAAATGGGGGGGGGGGGGGGAGCGATACTAGAGTTATTCCAGAGAAGAGATTAGGCCCTCAACACATTCTATTCTCAAAGATAGCTAATGTGCATTGTGAAAATCGCATATAAATTAATATGAAAGCCGGATTTTTAAAAATCACCTCAATAATACTGAACTAAAAGTTGTGTTGTACCAATGATGATGATACCAAGCTGAACTAAAAGTTGTGTTGTACCAAGGATGATGATACCAAGCTGAACTAAAGGTTGTGTTGTACCAAGGATGATGATACCAAGCTGAACTAAAAGTTGTGTTGTACCAATGATGATGACACAGCAGAAACAACTTCTTTGTATAAAACTAACACAATATGTCTATATACTCATCTTAATTACACAAACAACTTGGTATGCAATGTCAACTCATCTGACACACACCGGAAACATTTCCTCTTCACAGAAATCAGTATAACTTTCATTATTATAATGAAATCGTGTGTTTGCAAAATGTAACAAAATGATAGAAAGTCAAGAACTTAAAAAATGTTCTTTCTAAAAAAGAAAAAGAAATGATTTCTGCCCTAAAATAATATTCACTAACGTACCCATGAATTATGAGACCCTGAGACATCACATCAAGTTTGCGAAGCGACACCCTGGGGAGCTACAACCTCTTCAGAGAGGCGCCGCAAAATATTCGAAGATACACGCTTTTTTATTTTTTTCTTCTACAAATGAATAGTCATACTTTTACTTTTAGGGCGCCGTGGAAAAATTTTAATTGAAAAAAGTGCAGTGACTAAGAAATGTTTGGGAAACACTGCATTTAGGTAAATGTAAAGACAGCCCATGATAGATACTGACATTTTCATGGCAAGTGATGGGTCCTTTATATATTTTATTTCAAGGAAAAACGAGCTGAAATGACCAGTTGTCTTTCTCACTGCCTTTCACAATTTCAAATTCTGAGAACCATCTACTTATGTTATGAGACTGCTGGTTGACCTTTGAACAGTGCTAACTAGAAACAAGAATTCTGGATTCAACTGAACTTGGACCACTATCTTGTAGCCATTGCACTAAACCACTATTTGCAGCTCTAGCATGGCATACCTGTCTAATTATATGAGGGGAGTGTAATCTAATAGAATTGCTAGATAACTATTTACTCAGATTTCACCATTATGAAACTCCCAAAAGAACAAGCAATAGCATTTTATCAACTTTACTACACACAAAACCACTGGCATCAGATGGGGGAATATAATTCTTGAGTCATCTGAGGCATGATCTTTAGTTATTATTCAGAGAATTTATCTGATATATTTCATCTCCATTAGTTGGATATGATCTTTGGTTTTTATTGTGGGAATGTATCTGGAACATGTCATCTCCACTGGTCAAACTAATACCGTTAATCACTCTTCAGAAAGTCTGCTCAACATGATGCTTTAAAGACCGTGTATTATACAATGTGTTTTCTTTTGAAGAAGACACCAAAGCAGCCTCTGAACACTCGTTGTTTGGGAACACAGTAAATACACCTGAAACTTTGCTCACCTGCAGAATGGCCAGGTCTGAGCCAAGGTTTCAGGCACATTCACCATGAACCGATTTCTGTTAACAGTCCCTGCTGTATGGTGCTGGCCATCATGTGGTCCCCTAGATACTGTCTTGCGTACTGCCATTCATTGTTTGTGGTTAACAGATACTGTCTTGTGTACTGCCATTCACCATTTGTGGTCCATGGATACTGTCTTGTGTACTGCCATTCACCATTTGTGGTCCATGGATACTGTCTTGTGTACTGCCATTCACCATTTGTGGTCCATGGATACTGTCTTGTGTACTGCCATTCACCATTTGTGGTCCATGGATACTGTCTTGTGTACTGCCATTCACCATTTGTGGTCCATGGATACTGTCTTGTGTACTGCCATTCATCATTTGTGGTCCATGGATACTGTCTTCTGTACTGCCATTCACTATATGCGGTCCATGTCTTGTGTACTACTGTCTTGTGTACTGCCATTCACCATTTGTGGTCCATGGATACTGTCTTCTGTACTGCCATTCACCATTTGTGGTCCATGGATACTGTCTTCTGTACTGCCATTCACTATATGCGGTCCATGGATACTGTCTTGTGTACTGCCATTCACCATTTGTGGTCCATGGATACTGTCTTCTGTACTGCCATTCACTATATGCGGTCCATGGATACTGTCTTGTGTACTGCCATTCATCATTTGTGGTCCATGGATACTGTCTTGTGTACTGCCATTCATCATTTGTGGTCCATGGATACTGTCTTCTGTACTGCCATTCACTATATGCGGTCCATGGATACTGTCTTGTGTACTGCCATTCACTATATGCGGTCCATGGATACTGTCTTGTGTACTGCCATTCATCATTTGTGGTCCATGGATACTGTCTTGTGTACTGCCATTCATCATTTGTGGTCCATGGATACTGTCTTGTGTACTGCCATTCATCATTTGTGGTCCATGGATACTGTCTTGTGTACTGCCATTCATCATTTGTGGTCCATGGATACTGTCTTGTGTACTGCCATTCATCATTTGTGGTCCATGGATACTGTCTTCTGTACTGCCATTCACTATATGCGGTCCATGGATACTGTCTTCTGTACTGCCATTCACCATTTGTGGTCCATGGATACTGTCTTGTGTACTGCCATTCACCATTTGTGGTCCATGGATACTGTCTTGTGTACTGCCATTCACTATATGCGGTCCATGGATACTGTCTTGTGTACTGCCATTCACCATTTGTGGTCCATGGATACTGTCTTGTGTACTGCCATTAATCATTTGTGGTCCATGGATACTGTCTTGTGTACTGCCATTCACAGTTTGTGGTTAACAGATTCTATCTTATGTACTGCCATTCACCATATGCTGTCCATAGATAATTTCTTGTGGACTGCCATTTTATTGTTCGTGGTTCACAAATTGTCTTGTGTACTTGCCAACCACTGTTCTGCCTATTCCTTGATCCCTCTGTCAGAAAACTTGTACCAGGAGACCAGTAACCTTGATGAAGTATATCAGGCAGTCCCATTTACCATACAGCTTTGTCTTAACTCTCTCAATCCTCAGCAAACAGTTTCACAGTAGATGTTAAATGGTTACCTTAACTACAGTTTGGTTGAGGGGGAGGGGGAAGACAGCATGAATAATACTTTTAAAAGACAACACATATTATATAAAAACATCTAGCCAGATTTAGATACTATGTTCAAAGCACAAGGAGCAGCTGGCTGAGTGATTACAATGTCAGGGTGACATGCTGGAGACTTGGGTTCAGCTCCAAGTAAGCTCCCAGGAAGCTGGCAGAGTTTTTCTGTCGGGGGCAAACTCAAACCTCCTAACCTGCACAGTCCATGGCACTAGCCATGCGGCTCTAAATCCTCAGGCTCACAACACCCCCCTCCCCCTGTCTACACTGTCTTAAAATGAGGTAAAAAGGGGCAGTGGTGACAGTATACAGTTCAGACCATACAATGCAATAGATAGCAAAGGATAGGAAAACTTTGCATGAGTTTGTTGAGGGCCTATGCTCCACTGGGGGATAAACAGCAGAAGAAGTATTGCTAGTTTTGACTTCTGTGGACTATTTCATTCCCAGATGGTCATAGCTGATGTCAGAGGGAGGTAGTAAGTACAATACCAAATACATAGTTGTTCTGCTTTCACATGGACCAAATTCACATAACCCTTGTAGGAGATGCATACACTGTCAAAGCTCTGTGGTATCTTTGGCTAAACATAAGATGTATAAACAGACATTATGTGCTGATTTGAACATGTGGATTCCTGGTGCAGGACCCAGGGTTTGAACAAGTGGATCCCTGGTGCGGGACCCAGGGTTTGAACATGTGAATCCATGGTGTGGGACCCAGGGTTTGAACATGTGGATCCCTGGTGCGGGACCCAGGGCCCTATTTAGGTGTAAGGGAGTATAGACACACTGCCACCCCCTTCTCCAACAAGCAAGTATTAAATTTGGCAACAAATTAGAGTCTGGTGAAATTGAATGTGTCACCTGAAAACGTATACATATCACAGCCCAGCTGTAAACCACAAAATAATATACAAACCATGCTTTTAAAGGCAAATACAGCAGAAGAAGTAGAAGCACGCATGGATGATATCACATCCCACATTGTGCATTGCTCGGGACAAAAAGAGTTGAGAACTGAAAACACTAAAATGTCTTACCAAACTATATGACTCCTGAATCCTGCGAACATGTTATCACTCTCTGCATTTTATCATGGTAGAATTATCAGCTGGGCCAAGCTGACATCCGGTCATATTAACAAGAACTAGAAGTCATCAAATTCTGCAATCAAAATGAACATGAGAATAATTCATAGTGGCTACCAGAAGGCAAATCAATATTCCATCCTGTCCTGACATAGTCAAATATGGATATCCTGGTGCAATTTCCAAATATTGATTGCTTGCACAGCCGGCCACCAAATAAATTGAGCTCTTCTTTTTTTATATTTTATTTTTCATAACTGATGCATGCTTGATATATTTTATCTATGTATGTAATAACTGTGGTGTGCTTGTATGTATATACCTCTGTATGTATATGTGTGTATGCTTGTATGTAAATAATATAATATAGGCACTAAAACATGGGGGCTTAGACACGTCGAGGCGAGAAGAGAACAAGAGGCAGACAATGATATAAATGGGAGGACAATTTCAAGAGATGGACAAACAGCGGTCTGAGAAAGTGTGCAACTAAGAAAAAAGATAACAGCATTTTGGGGATTCATTGCAGCCAACTTTCACTGAGGGATAGCACCTGACTGCTTTATTTAACACATGTTGAAAAATATGAAAGTCCTAGTGCAAAACCTTGATCATACTGGGTATGTATATAGTCCTTCTTCTTGAGTCTATGCCAAGTGGTGGTGGTGGTAATCGATGACTTCTACAACTTTCTGTCCAGTAAACTTTCAATCACTTCTGAAACACAGATGATCGTCCATGCAAATGATATCAAACTGTCCATCAGCTTCTCTGTTGGTATCCCACAATCACTTTTTCAGTTAGACTTTCCTAGAGTTAAGATACACTAGTTTTCTCATTCTTATAACATGAATGTAGACTGTTTCCTTCCAATATCAGCAATCAGTTCTCTCTGTGAGTCATTCTATTTAGTTTGCTCACCTCTTTTTGTTTTTTAAAGACCAACAGGCACTTAATGAGTAAAGTGGCCAGTCACCAGTCACCTTTATTTACTTAGAAAATGTTCTGGTACCCATTTTAGTAGGTCAAACAAGGGTAGTAAAAAATGAGTTTTGCAAGTCATTACAGTTTGTGCTCGACCTTGTCATTATACTGTTGCATCTTTTTTGCAGTGTAGACAGACACATAAATATTATAGATAAAATAGTGAACCTTTCACTAAGTGGGTGTCACAGCTATGTTAAGGAAGGGGAAAGAATAGAGGGAGAAAGAAAACAGTTAGCTGTGTATCCTTTACAAAATACTGCAGAACCAACCCCATTTTTTGGCTGTTTGTGATTTCACTAGGCTATGATCCTATGTTCAGTAGTTTGCCATTGTTGGCTAAACAGTCAGCTCTTGAGAGCACTGTCAAAACCAATGCAAAGTCTGCTGCCAAAATGTCCACAACTGGAATCACACCCAGCACCACAGAATCACAAAGCATGTTATGCCTCAGCCATAGATGCCTACTGACATTGGATTTGAGAGGCCAAAATGTGCAGATATCAAAGCATAGCTATAAACCACAACACAATGTATCAACTGTCCCTTTAAGTGCAAATGCAGAAGAATAAAAAACAGGGAAGATAACAGCAATCCTGGACTCATACTTGTATGTCAAAGTGCTTAGGCTGACGAATGAGCTTGCCAGTTAGAATGTCTAAGCATCAGAGGTCACACCATCAAAGCAACTAATGGAAAAAATAGATCAACCTTTGATGCTTTTTTAATATCCTACCCCAAACAGGGAAAATCCACAGGTCACAGGAGAGTCTAAATATTTCAAGGGGGTGGTAGTTAGGCTGCATGCAGTCGTGGGACCAAGGCTACACTCTCTCATGGGATATAGGTGGGTTGGGGTTAGGGCCAGTTCTAGATATTTGGGGGTCATTAAAAGCAGCAGAAAGCCGGGAAACCCAGTCTTACCGCCCTCTAAAATGTTGGACAGTCCTTTGAGGTCATCTGGGGTAGGAAATTAATACAGAACCAACCCTTTATATAACCTTAATAAAGAACCACAACCCATTAGGCAGAACATTACTGTTGCATATATTTCCTAGGGAAACTGCCACAGTGACCTTTCCCCTATTTATATTGGAATCCTTTATAAATGTTACATGCAAATATCCATACATTTTCTGTTGTCATTTTCCATGGCTTATGACTCCCAAGAGTGCTTCAGTGAATGATCATGTGCCGTTTCAAGACACAAGTAATCATCTACATTGCAACTATATTTTATAAAGAGTTCCCCAGATATTCTTAAAATTATGAGATGAAATCAATTGAGCAATGTCTTTCCTGTGATTTTCTGCACTGACTTTAGATAACCATGGAGCCAAACTTTCAGCAATTCTTCACGTGATATGCTTCTACTAACATTATTCTTCTTCTTCTTCTTAGCATTCACAGGCTGAAAACTCTGGTAAAAGTTATGCTTGTTCATCAATTTCTGGACTTTGTCTTGTTCCAGAACTTACATTCTGTGTGCCTATCTGGCTTATTTGTATGCAGAATGTTGGGTCTGGCCTCTCAGGCAGATGCACTCTAGCTTCAAAGAAAACTCCTTAATTAGTCGCCTTGTACGACATGACATGCTTGTTAACTCTTTGAGTCCAAGGGGGTTTAGCATCAGAGGCCCAAGGGCTAGTCAAAAGAGATGTAAAATCGGCGCATCTTGTGTTCATTGGGCCTCTAGGCGGGAACCTATGAACGTATGATGTGTTCCTTGGGACTCAAAGAGTTAAAGAGGCAGTGGATCTATCCCCCCCCCCCCCCACCCCAATTAAGTCCTGGAGCCCATACAGGGAACTGATATTATTCACATGTGAAAGTATTTTTTTAAAGCTTTGAAAGCTGATCTCATGTATATGTGGAAATCTTTGAAAGCTTATCTCAGTCATATGTGAAAATCTTTGAAAGCTGATCTCAGTCATATGTGGAAAGACAGAAACTGCAATGGTTTCTAAATGTAACAAGATCTACTTGCCTCTCTAAAATGATATTATAAAATTTGGTTAAGGGGTTAGAAGAGGCGTACTTCAAACATGCAAACATCAACTATAGAGGTGGGGGAAAATGATCAGACTGCAGCTGATGACACCCAACAGCATGCAGCAGTATGAGACTATGATGATGCAGATAACCTGTCCCTGGTGGTCTGTCTTCAAATGTTTCTCCTGATGGTAAAAAAAAGTGCCAGTAACATATATCTATTGAGCGCTGTGTAAGAATTTTAGCCCCTTTTTTGTAACAGTTCTGAAGCATAAAAGTATCATCATTATCAAGTGCCCTGCTGCCTTGCGTGGATGATTATGCCTCTCCACAATGTGCGATCATCAACAGCATGTATCACTTTGTGTATTCACACCCCTCCATGCCATGACAAAAGACTGTTAGGAATCCCCTATTTCCCCACAGATCTCTCCAGCAGTCAAGATGAGCCATTTTCTTTGGCTTGCGCTTCTAGTTTAAAAGAAAATGACTTTAAACATTTATGACTGGTGCTGACATTTAGAAACTTTTGGTTTCCTTTTCTGTCACTCTTTTCCTACCTTCTAAATCTGTATGATTTGTTGCCTTTCCTGCCACTCTTTTCCTACCTTTCTAAATCTGTATCAATGTCATCCCTTTGTAAGATGCAAATTTTCATTATTTTGCAGCTCCACCCTGGCTCTTGCCAGGGTCTGCAATATAGCCTGGCCATAAAAATGGTCCAATGGCTGAATGCGGTTTCTGGGACCTCTCCACGGGTGATCTTCATCGGCATGGTGGCACTTTGTGTCATCAGGTGTTTATCGCTGGTGTGATATCCTAGTGGGGTAAAATCTACTACTACTCTAATGTGCCATTTTACACTGGCAATTTTTAAATCTGTATCACTTGAACAAGAATTTCACTTCCATTTTATGCCATTTTGAGATAGTTAATACAACATGTATTCAATACGGATTTCAACTCTAAATAATAAAGACATGTTAAACTTTTGTTGTACTGAATATTCTACATATGTGGCTGATGTAAAACATCTCTCTCTCTCTCTCTCTCTCTTTTTTTCTCTCTCCTGTGAGTCTAAGTCACGGCTAAGTACCTTGTACAAGTACCTATTTAGTACTACCATCTGTTTTTCCTAATTTGCTGGCCAGAATCTATAATTCAGTATTTTTAAACTGATACAAAGATAACTGACTAAGCATTATATTTCTGTATGTTGTAATTACAGTTATTCTCTTAAAGGATTGAGTTCTGCAGCATTGTGGCCTCTTTGCTAAGTCAGTTTTTGAAAATTATGTAACTATTTTATGAAGCTCACTGATATCAGGTTGTTTATTCTACTAATTTAGAATCAGTATTAATTACCTCATTATGGCACAAAATGAATTATGTTGTGTACAGAAAAAAAAAATATGTCACAGAAATTTAGCAGGAAAGCAAAAAAATTTAAAAAAAAAATAAGAAAAAGCAAAAAATTCATACCTTTTTTCAGTATGCATGTGTAAATGCATCATGGAATGGTACTTGTATACACAATTCTTGGATGATCACTGCTTTGTTTAAATGGTGTTTCACTAAAGGTATTCCCTGAAAAAAACCAATGAATTCACATATTTAGTAATTTAGCAGTAATATTTGGTAAAGTAAAAGTAAAAATCCCTTTTCAGTCCTTTTTAGGTGCATTGGGCAAATGGAAAGAGCACACATACTTGTACAGGCCAATCATAAATAGGTGGGTAATGTGGTCAGCATTACGCTGGAGTAATATTTGGTAGTGACATTACTAATTCAAATTAAGATTAATAGCCATGCAATGTGTCAGTACAGCACAGAAGATGCCAGTTGGGATCACATATGTGATGCTAACATTTGTATGATAAAGTGTTCGGAATGTTATTGTCAACATCTCTGAGCCAATATTCTGGGATAGAATGAAAACATCAAAGCACACACCCTCTGGGAAGCTGCAGTGGCATGATAGCTAGAAGCTCTGCCTTCATTTCAAGTTCTTGGGTTCGTATCTGCACCGAGTCGGAATTTTTTTTTTTATATATAACCTTGGCTCCTAAGTCAAACCAGTCTAAAATGCGTATCAGGAAAAAGTTATGGGAAGTAAAGGTGGCCAGCAGGAAGCTGACCCGTTCCTCTGTCAAGAGCTGATTGGTCTATAAAAAACATGAGACTAGTAACAATGACCCTTTGCGCCTTTGGCATGAAAAGGGTCCTCATATCACACTATTAAAACATCTGTGTGCGGCAAACATACTAAGTATACATATGCATCCCTGTGTAGGTCACATGACCCCATTGGGAGGGGGAGGGTGAGAAAAGGACCCGCTCCTCTTTACCACGCATGTCATAAACGTATAATTAGGGGTTAGCTGAAATCTGATGTTTTAGGATGAAAGGCGCAGATACTGCAGTCTAGCTGTAAACCACAAAAACAATTCCCCAACTACACATTTAGGATAAATGAAGAGGAAATATACATATTCTGCCACACATCTAGTCATTAACATACTTTTATTTATGTAAAAATTGTTATCTTGCAACTGACCTATTGCATGCACGCAAACATATATACACTTAAAGGGTAATTGTGATTAATGTGTGCATAATGACTTTGTCAGATAATTTATCAATCCTTTTCATTTCTTTTCATTTTAATGTATGAAACAAGCTATCATACAGATTACTAAAATAATGAGTATTACTGCTTCGTTAACTTATTTTCTCTTTCATAACTAGGAGAGATAAAAACCAACTGCATAATTAAAATATAATTCTTGGGTTACGCACTGTGACAGTAATTAAATCAAATTAGCTTGTGTGTCAAGAAAGTTTAAAAACCATGTGCTATAATCTATCATTTCTGTAGTTTTACATAAAAAAAAGGTTTCACCTTACAGTCTTAGTGTAAGCATGATATGCAGACAAGGATAGGATTACTAATCAGTTTATGAAGAATAATATAATTTTCATTTTAACTAGTAAAAGAGGCAGGGGCCATAAAACACACAAACAGAATTATCCGCTATCCTCTGAATAACAGTCCTAAATTATCGAGGCAGAAAATATACCCTAACAGGGCCTCAGTCAAATGGCTGGGACTCACGAGCAGCAGCTACCTCATCTCCTGCAGCTTCCTTCATTTTATTTGCTCGTGAGTCCTAGCCATCTAGTTTAGCCCCAATCCACGCCATGTGAGCGGTGTGGGGGATACTCTCGGCGGTGGCGGAAGTTCGCAATTCGGCGGTGGTGTTATAGTCCCCAGAAGTGCGCAATTGACACGTGACTGAGGCCCTGTTAGGGTATATTTCCGCCTCGATAATTTAGCACCGTTATTCGGAGGATAGCCGAATTATCATTGGAAGGCTTTTATAAGACTTAATTCAGTCAATTTGAGGGGGATGTGTGGCCTTGAGGTATGGTGTCTGTCTCTAAAGCTAGAGGTTCCGGGTTCAATATCTGGTAAGGGCTGGGATTTTTTTCACACAGACTTGGACTTCTAGTAATTCTGCTGGTCTCTGGGTAGTGGTAGTTAAAAAAATCCCTTGGCAGTTGGAAAAGAGTAGCCTAACGGCGCTGCCCAGGCAAATATTTGGAGTTGAAAATCTACCCAAAGTATTTCAGGATCCTCGCCGGTGCTACAGAGCCTGTGCACTGTGCTGAGCTTCTTCGGACTCAGACTTGTGTTAGAAAAAGAACAGAGCACTTATGGGTTACTACCTGTGTGCCAAGATGTTGATCTGTTGTTCAAACTTCAAACCTTCAGTCAACATATGTAGACTAATAATTTCAGAAATGTTTTCAATAAATAATGTGCAATTAATAGACCTATGTATGCTTCCATACTGATACTTTTCTATTGTTTTTTCAAGTTAACTAGCTAAACAGAGGGAGACTTAGTAACATATAAAAAGATTAAAAGACAGAAAGGACTCCTATTGGGAGGATATCAAGTTAACAGCAACAGATAGTCGGTGTGACATGAGATAGTCGGTGTGACATGAAATAGTGGATGCGACATGAGATAGTCGGTGTGACATGAAATAGTGGGTGTGACATGAGATAGTCGGTGTGACATGAGATAGTCGGTGTGACATGAAATAGTGGATGCAACATGAGATAGTCGGTGTGACATGAAATAGTGGGTGTGACATGAGATAGTCGGTGTGACATGAGATGGTCAGTGTGACATGAGTTAGCTTAGGAATTATGCTTTCATTAAGAAATAAGGGCAGCAGCTGGAAAAAAAATTTAGTTAGCTTTCTCCCAGTGTAGGTTCACAGATCCTGTTTGGGAAAGGGAAATTAGGAATGGCACACAGGGTGACTAATAAGATTTTGTTCCTTGGGTTAGAGTATAGCTGCCTGAGAAGTGAGAAACTATTTGTATGTTTACAGATAAACCAGATCTATTGTATGGTTATACACATAAAGCAAACAGGTAAAACCTAACTTCTGGAAAAAGACTAATGTCCGAAAACTGACGAACATCTAGAACTTTCTGTTGGAGTTTATGAGCCAGTAAACATGAAGAAGAGATGAGGTGATATGTTTATGCAAATTATTGCTTATCTTAAACTGCTTTTCAAAATGATTGCATTATTGTATGAACCTATTCAGTCTCAAAAGGGTTAGCACCTGATTTTAAACAGAAAAGCTTGAAAGGAACATATGAGTGTAAGTTGGTAAATGCCTGAACTAACACAGCAAGTATATCAAGCAGATTAGAAAATATGCAGTAAAAATTGAACTTTACACACGCCTTATAATAGGCAAACATTAAGACACCAACTTAACAATGGCTTATTTTTACTATAAAGCATCAACTTAAACAGTGGCTTAGTTTTATTATATAAGACAAACAATTGCGTTGAATTTAGAAACATGATATCCAGCATGGTTTACTGGAGTGCACGAAATATATACTTAGGATATCCCTTGAGTGAATATATGAGCCACTGCAATTAGCTTATGACAATAGAAATTATGTTAAAGATAGCTCTACAGCAGTGTTTCCTGAACTTTCTTTAAGGGTGTCATGCCCCGCGAAAGCGTTTCTAAAATTCCTAACCCGAAAGAAAGGGGCAAAACCCTCTTCCCCAGATTCCGTTGCCTATGACTGACACATCACCGGCACCAATAATTACAAGTAGTTAGTTTACCAGAACTAGAATAATAATACTTCTACAATACTTCTCAGAGCTTCTAATAAGTAAAGGACCCTTTTCCACGCCTTTAGGCATTCAGGGCATATAGGGCTAGACATATATTTGTATAGACCAATCGGCACAAGATCAGTGATGTGGTCGGCATCACGCCGGCCACCTTTACTTCCTGGGACTGCACCTGGTTCCCACTCAAGGCTGGGTCAACCTGGGAGCGGCAGCCAGTGTAAGGTAACTTTGCAATGGATTCCATCCCACTGTGGAGTTTCCGGAAATGAAAGAGCTTCTAAACTAGCTAAGGAAGGTACAAATAAAGAACAACCTGACACACAAAAGAAGAGAATAATCAAATCAATCAGAAAGCCACCAAAACCGGAACAAGACGATTACTATTTTATGGACAGACCAGAGCAAGCTATTATTCTATGTCTTAGACCAGGACACAAGCCTTAGAACAGGTCACAATCGAATTCTCATCCACATGTACACAAAATTCAAAATCAGTGAATCAGCCATGTGCACACGTGAATTGGCTGGCACCTAAGACAACAGATCGTGTCCTCTAAGACTGTCCTTAAATACAACATATCAAGGAAAAACTGTTGGCCAAGAGAAACATTGGTGGAAGTTAAATTATACGGGTCACTGAGTGAATGACAAAAGCCAGTGAAGTTCATCCTAGAGACAACATTGCAGATATAGATCTTTATTTCAACCAACTTATGAATGGCTCAGTTTTTTTACTATACAAGAGAGGCATCTGTACTTAATTCTAGAAACGGGACTGTGTACCTCCAACCAGAAGCCTACCTACCGTCCACATTTACTTGCAAAAACTGTATCTATCAAATAAATCAATGACCGAACAATAAAACGAATTATACAACATCGCATACAAAGCAGTTGTAGGGTGATCAATGTTCTGATAGACTGAAACCCAAGTCAGACTGAGACAAGTGACGGACAGACGTGGAAAAATCAATACAAATTGTGTAAATGCACAAGATCGATGCTTCTCATCAACTTATTTGGGGAGGGAAGGCTTCAATCAATAGACTGCTCTATCCGTGGGACTAAGTCCCCTTATTAGGTTTATATTATAGAAAGTGTCACCCGGTGCTGTTTCTCATTAGCCAAACAACCGGCTGATATTTTATACAGTACAATTATGCTGATTGTGTTTATCGGCCGAAATGTAATAATAATAACTTTTGCCGCGTTACACGGCAAACGACTATCTTGCTGGCAAATTTATATTGTGGTAAGGTAATAAGAGATGATGGAGTCGTTGAGTAGAGTAATTAGCAGAACTAATTGCTATTGGTAACATCGGAACTGAAGTTCTGCACTTGCTATTAAAGATGGGGACGGCGTGCATATGAACATGATCACAGTGCTGTGGTTTTGTTTCATAACTAATTTAAGATCAATTATTAGAAGCAGTCTACAATAGCACGATGTGCCTATGGTCGAGGCAACCAGAAAAGCTAGAAATAGAACCTTATATCTCCCTCGACACCCACAGCGGTAAAAGAGGAAGTGAAGAAGAAGAAGTCTTAGTAGTAGTCGGCTCTGTGGCTAAGTCGATGCGAACGCTTCGTAATGCCGGGTCCGATCCCAGCTGCGGGCCACGCACCTCGCGTTGGTATCGACAGTGGTATCAAGAAAGCTGACCGTCCAGAAGCAATGGCAAACTACTGGACGTAAATTTGCCTCGTAATGAAAACTAGTAACCCCAAACCCTGTACAAGCTATAAACGATTACGATATGAAACACCAGGAAGGATCCATCAAGTTTTCATTAACAGGCGCCTTCTAAACAATAATTTCCCTAAATTTCTCTACCTCCTCCTATTTCTATGTGTTGTGTCAGCATTTAGTGTGTAATCAAGGTAAACTAAATACAATTGTTAATATGTTTTTATTTATTTATGTTAATATTCAAATATGATCACTATGCGTTTACAGAGTACTGTATTTAGGAACATACATTTTAAATTTTGAGTTTGCTAGACCCTGGAACAGACTAATTTATTTTCTATCACTTTCAATAGGAAAAACTACTCTGGAAGTCAAACGATTTGGAATTCGAATGCCGTCGCGTAACGGACAATTTTCGAATCCTAAAGTACCACTGTACAATCGTGTTTAACTCTTTGATTCCCAGCGGGTTTAGCATCACAGGCCCAAGGGGTAGTCAAGAGAGACGTTAATTCGGCGCATCATGCGTTCATTTGGGCTTCTAAGTACGAATCTATGAACGTATGATGCGTTCCTTGGGACTCAGAAGAGTTAACACAGGATTTGTCCTGAGTACTCTCCGCTTTAGAAAATAATATGTAAGAAGCAAGATAAATCCCGTAGTGCATATTTCTTTAATGTAAATAAATTTATCTAGGAACAAACAGACAATAACAAGAAAAATGTGTTTTATTATTAAAACTTTCACATTCTTGCAACTAAAACTGCTTTATTGATTATTTATTAAGTGCTAAACTATGAAAGCACAATGGCTGGAAAGCCGATGAGCCATTAAAAGAACGTGTAGTCTTTGAATCCTGAAACTTTTATTTAAGACATCGTTAATGCACGGCTGATAACGGAAAGAGAAAGGTGGGGCAAAAAACGAAAAAACATTTTAAAGGCTTACATTTCAAAGACACGGCATCAAGTTTTGAGCCTGTCACAGTAAAATTCCATTACGGTTCCTGCAAAAATGTGACCGGAGATGATACAATTCAATAAAGGAGACAAGGGAAGACATAAAACAGGCACAAGCACGGAGCAATCAATCAACAACACTAACCGGGTGTATTCTAAGCATGGGCCATGGGACAGTGCCAGGCTGGCTGAGATTTGATGCCACCGAAAGCGACAGCAGCTTCCAGACCGAAGAAAACCAAGGAATCAATGAACATGGCCCAAGAGTCCATTGCTTTTGACACGAAGACATGTTTCCCTCCCGTTTGCCCATTTTCCGTTCACCAGATTCACATTACTGTCCGAAAGAGAGAAAAGAAAGGGAGGACAGAAGACTGATGGAATATGGATCCACTAGTGGTTTATTAACTGTAATATAGATCAAGACCTCACAGAAGTTATTATTTTGGAAGGATGTAAAGAATATGTATTGAAAAATATGCCCCGGCAATACTGTACGAATAACGGCGAAAGCGGAAAAGTAAACGTGGACAGAGAAGATGATCACACAAGAGGAGAGTAGTTAAGGATGCAATAAAAATTCTGACACGAGCTGAGGCAAAAATAATACATAAAAATGTCTTCATTAAAAAAGTATATTTAAACAATTTACAACATAGGGTTAGGATGTTATCAAATGTATCTGTCCCATTTGATAAATTGAGGATTAGAAGGTCGTGGTTTCGCGTCCTGACGAAGACAGACATTTTTCAAAAAATTACCTTGACTCCCAGGTCGACCCAGCCTTAAATGGGTACCAGGTTCAGTCCTGGAAAGTAAAGGCGGCCGGCTGCTGCTCACCACATCACCCATCAAGTGCTGATTGGTCTATAAAAATGTGGGTGTGGCCATATATCCACAGTACGCTTAAAGGCGTGGAAAGGGACCTTTAATAGATAAATGGTCATTTTCTACTGTTCAGTTTGCTTACTATAAAAGCTGTTTTTTAAGTTTAAATTTCTGTTTACAAGTTATTTGCGATTCCTTTACAGTAGTGTTCCTGATCAACCAAACAGGGGGAATAGTTTCTCGGTCCCACTTTGCTCTCTAGCCGTACAAAGTTCAAACATTCTAGGTGCCAGATCTGGAAGTATTTCTAGGTGATGAGATACGTCGACGATCCGGACTCCTTTCGGTTTTCTCCACAGCGTGTCATACTTCTTCTACAAGAAGAGCCTACCCTTATCTTGGCTGGATGGGTTTTTGTTTTTTTTCCTCTTCTTTGACTTTTCCACGGTTGTTTGGTTTTTGTGGCTATTGTTTTTACAGAATGAGGTAGCCAACCACAAATTCCAACCATACCCGTAGTCGCCTCTTACGACCTGCCTGGTAGGTAGGGTGCAGGGTCACTATTCTTTGGCAGAAACAAAATCTTTACACAGGACGCCATACTGGATTGACAGCACTGCAGTGCAGAATCATATAGCCGTTTAAATAAGTGTTTGCACTCATTCCCAGCACACCCTGCTGAACCACAGCTTACATAACGGTCGGGTGCCAAAATATGCCTTTGTGGAGTCCTTTACACAGAATTCGTGGATGAAACTTCTCCTTCTTTCTTCTCCTCTTCTTCTTCTTCTTCTTCTTCTTCTTGTGGTGGTGGTGGAAAGTCCTGGTTGTTCGTTCACTCTTGATTTATTTCTATGCAGGCAGCAGGTTCTGTGTCTTTGTGTGTGTGTGGTAAATGCCCTCTTTCACTTTAAAGGAAACACAAACAATTAGGTATCATTTACGTGCTTGTTATGCGGTTGTAGGTCTACAATCCCCCAACACCACCACAAAAGGGGCCGCGAGCCAATTCACACCAAAACATATGCAACCCAAAAACGGCCAGGAAAGTCCACATTTTTTAAGTGTTAAGGATTGAAATATACACCGACTAACCCTAACACCCCTATAATATTGGACATTCCCGGGAATTTCGTGGTTCCATGTGTTTTGGGGGAGTTAAAACGAAAGTACCTGAGATTATAATAGTGTGAGTTATAAAAGACGTTTGAAATTTTTATGTAAATACCATAAGGCAAGTCATCGTGATTTTAAATCAGACCAACACACACACACAAAAATGTAAATATTGGCAGATATAAAGCTACATATTGTGTGAAAATCAAGTTTGGCAAATGGTGTGTATGATGAATCTATAAACGCCTTCCTGGCACACACACACTCTTACATAGACCGGACTTGCTAATTGTTTACAGACCAATGGGAAAATCAATGGAGCCGCTCATAAACAGGCGAGAATGACTAATGCGAATCGAATAATAAATGGTTTATGAAAGCTGGCATCACTCAGAAAGGTTTTGACCCCATTAGGTTGTCGG
This sequence comes from Candidula unifasciata, assembly GCA_905116865.2. Classification (NCBI taxonomy): domain Eukaryota; kingdom Metazoa; phylum Mollusca; class Gastropoda; order Stylommatophora; family Geomitridae; genus Candidula; species Candidula unifasciata. The sequence goes on along the minus strand of CAJHNH020001085.1, from coordinate 8,601 downwards.
TAAAGTTATGGGCCCGACTGCTCGCTTTACTTTATGGAGTTATGTAACGTACACGAGTGACACGATGATTACTCTATTCAGTTTGCAAGGAAATGGAAGCGGTGATAGCGCCATTTGTTTCTGCACTTGGAATGAGTTTAGTTAAGTATCGACATTAGATAACTCGGGACATTCCCATAAGCGCGACGTCGCCATCTTCAGCAACCAGCGCACAGCTCCAGTTTCTATAGAACCAGTAGCCGACTGGCTGTGTGTCCGTCTTGTATTTTTCGTTGAGTGTTGAGTGTCGGACTAGATCCCTTGGACACTTCCCGCTGCGCCACACTGTTCAGTCAGCGATTATCTAGTTCACATTGCACTGTGAACTCACTCATAACTATCGCCCTCAGAACGATGAAAATCAAAATCGGCTAGTGTGTCCAAGTTCAAGTTCCAAGTTCACTGATGAATAAAAACAAAATCGACCACGTTCAACCACACCATCTGGAGGGGAAAGGGGGGGGGGGGGGTTTGGATCTATCGGCTATATTGTTGTCTGTTGTTTATCTGCGCCATATTCATGGCTAAATGTTTGACACCCCCCCCCCCCCACGGCTCTTGCAGTGTTGATAGAATGATAGCCATCGACCAGCTAGCTACTCGACCGGCGACTAAGTCGTCCTTTTGGCGGACCAGCAGGCCACCCGGGCGTCGATGGGGTAGTTGTGTAGCCGTTACGGGCACCCTAATTATTACTATCTTGGAGACTGATCTGTGCTTGTCTTGTTAGTCTGTGGTGTCAAACCTTCAGCTTCTGTTGCTCTGCCATCCGGACTGAGATCATATAATCTCAGGGTATCATATTGTTCAGGTAGCAGCCGGGAGGAGACAAAAAGGACGCACGCACTTGTTTCTAAACAGCCTTTTTGAGGAGGGGGGAGGGAAAGGTAAAAAGGCCCTTTTCCTGAGAGATAGCAGAATGGCAAGTTGGCATTAATTTGGAAACCAAGCTGTATGTATCCGTGGAAGTCAGGCATCGTGCCATAATTTGGAAACCAAGCTGTATGTATCCGTGGAAGTCAGGCGTCGTGCCATAATTTGGAAACCAAGCTGTATGTATCAGTGGAAGTCAGGCGTCCTGCCATGAACTTCATACAGCCCTGGGTGGTTCTAATCTGAACAAACCACTGGCCAGGAGATGGAAAAAAAAGTTTACTATTACTGGATAAATTGGGTGTGGAGCATTTGAAATTGTATACACTCAGCCAAATGGTCGCCTGCACCATCTGGCACTGCAACCATCTGCCACTGCAACCATCTGCCACTACAAACATCTGCCATTGCAAACATCTGCCACTGCAAACATCTGCCACTGCAAACATCTGCCACTGCAACCATCTGCCACTGCAACCATCTGCCACTACAAACATCTGCCATTGCAAACATCTGCCACTGTAAACATCTGTCACTGCAACCATCTGCCACTACAAACATCTGGCACTGCAACCATCTGCCACTGCAACCATCTGCCACTACAAACATCTGCCATTGCAAACATCTGCCACTGCAAACATCTGCCACTGCAAACATCTGCCACTGCAACCATCTGCCACTGCAACCATCTGCCACTACAAACATCTGCCATTGCAAACATCTGCCACTGTAAACATCTGTCACTGCAACCATCTGCCACTGCAACCATCCGCCACTGCAACCATCCGCCACTGCAAACATCTGCCACTACAAACATCTGCCACTGCAAACATCTGCCACTGCAACCATCTGACACTGCCCCTGCAACCATCTCACCCTGCAACCATCTTACACTGCAGCCATCTGCCCCTGCAACCATCTACCACTGCAACCATCTACAACTGCAACCATCTGCCCCTGCAAACATCTGCCCCTGCAAACATCTGCCCCTGCAAACATCTACCACTGCAACTTCTGACACTGCAACCATCTGCCCCTGCAACTTCTGACACTGCAATCATCTGCATCTGCAAACATCTGCCCCTGCAAATATCTACCACTGCAAATTCTGACACTGCAACCATCTGCCCCTGCAAACATCTGCCCCTGCAAACATCTACCACTGCAACCATCTGCCCCTGCAAACATCTGCCCCTGCAAACATCTACCACTGCAACCATCTGCCCCTGCAAACATCTGCCCCTGCAAACATCTACCACTGCAACCATCTGCCCCTGCAAATATCTGCCCCTGCAACCATCTACCACAGTTAAAATGCGATAAGTGTCTTTCTATAGGTATACTTCCTGCTAATTTTAATATTAGAGACTTTTTTACCCTTAAACATTCGCAAGAAGACATCGATTTCCCGGGACGTATTGGAGACAGCTGTGAGTTCATTTAACTATCCTAGTACTACAGGCAGTGAAAATGCATCCCGTTATCTACTCAAGACAAGTCTTTGAGTCATAAGTCGATCGGTTGGTCGGTCCTGTGGAAGGGGGAGGGGGGGGGGGGGAAAGGGGGTTATAGGTAGAAATATAGACAGAAATACGGACAGAGACAAAAGAAAAACTAACCCACAAGATTCACTTTTGAGAAAATGTCCTACACAGTGTGGATGTGGCCTGAACAAGACACCACTGACAAAATAGCGATTGATCAAACTGACTTGGGGATAAAGTGTCATCCTGTGACTGTTCCACGCTCTATTTCAGTAGCCGTACCACTGTGCGAGCGCTCCGCACTGGATTAACTTGACACAAGCCCGACTCAAGAAGCTCAAAAATATACAAGATTTTTGTATATGTATACACACACATGCACGCAGGCACACACACACAGGCAAACACACACAGAGTTTGTTCGGACACAATACAAAAAGGCAAGAGAACATATAAGGCTAGAGTGGGAATTCAGCAGACAGAGTGATTCACCCATCATGCGCTGTTTGGGACTTTGAAAGCTAAAACTCCACCAGCCAAGAACAAATGGAGGAGAGGGTGGTGGGGAGGGGAAGGTTCAAGGAGCGAGACCCTCCCCCTCCCACCAGGTCCCGACGCCTACGCTAGTTAGGACATACATACCACTGGCCGTGCAATCTTTCTAATTATGTTTGTTCAGGAGGAGAACGGACTATTATTTCCCCCGGGAGCTGTCAGCCAACTAGCTGGGGCTAATGTCATTAATGTTGCATGAGATTCGGCCATATGGAAGGCTGCTCCGCTGGGCAACCAGCCACTAATACTGAATGATGTGCGGCAGTCACAAAGTGAGGAGAGCTGGGACAGGAAGGATGTCGGTATGTCTGTCTGTTTGTCTGTCAGTCTGTCAGTCCTCGTTCCGAGTGAACATGGTGCCCTCGGTGCATGTAGGTGTCAAATGATATAATTTCCGTGTGTCATAGTGGCGTTTCGCGACGAACAAGGCGATTCGTTCTATGTATGACTCTAAAAAAACGAAAACATCGGTGCCCGGAACTTGGCGATTCAGCTATCTAAAGCCCCTCCACCCCCCCCCCCCCCCCCCTCGTCCGCCGATGATTCTAAGAGTTGTACTTGGTTCCCTTTCCTTCGGACACCTGTGTGTATTGTTGCACACGTAAAAATTCCTTGGCAAATGGAAGTCGAAAAAGAGTAGCCTAAGCGCGCTGTCCGGGCTAAATTTTGAGTTTAAAATCTACTCTAAGTATTTCACGATCATCGCTGTGCTACTGAGTTGGTGCATTGCGATGAGAATCTTCGGACTCAGGCTTGAGTCAGATGTAGAAAGGAGCACATACAGGTTACTACCCTTGTGTCAAGATGTTGATCCGTCGTCTAAACCTAAACCTAACCTAAACCCTGATCTGATCTATTGATCAGTTTGTCAGGTCTGGACTGCTACCTTTAGGTTTACCACAAAATCTTGAAACTGAAAATCTGAACGGCAGACCAACCAGGCATATCCTATATACACCTTTCAATCTCCACCCGTTAGTAGCGGCTACACTTGCAGGTAGAACCTGCAGTCTTAGGTGAGCAACGACTACCTGCCCCTGCTCCCCGCAGAACATATAAAATGTGGGTAAGTGCTCACTCGCCCCCCCCCCCCGCCCCCGACAACACACACACACACACACACACACACACACACACACAGGATGCACATACGTATGATTTCAAACTGTTGGTACCAAAAGGCTCTTATCCATAAGGGCACTTTTCCCTCTTTCCGGACGATAGTTTTCTACTGAGCTATGAGAAGACAAGGACTCACTGCAAACAGCAATGGCGAGTATGACGACCCGCCCACGACAGACAGACAGACAGACAGACAGACAGACAGACAGACAGACAGACAGACAGGCAGGCAGGCAGGCAGGCAGGCAGGCAGGCAGACAGACAGACAGACAGACAGACAGACAGACAGACAGACAGACAGACAGACAGACAGACAGATAGATAGATAGATAGATAGATAGATAGATAGATAGATAGATAGATAGATAGATAGATAGATAGATAGATAGATAGATAGATAGATAGATAGATAGATAGATAGATAGATAGATAGATAGATAGATAGATAGATAGATAGATAGATAGATAGATAGATAGATAGATAGATAGATAGATAGATAGTGCATAGACACAAGAGACCGTTTTGAACTAGGTCCTTACCAACAACAAAACAAAAAACATAAAACCCCAGCTACAAATGTGGAAAGGCTAGAAACGCGTTACGACAATTCTCTCTACACCAATGGTTGATGTAACTCTTTCTTTAGTTTACTGTAACTCTTTCTTTTGTTTACTGTCATTACTACATCGCCTTCGTCCCATTCAGTTCTTCTTTTAAATAAAAATTGGTAACACGAATGACACAAGTAAACCATGTCTAACTATAACACTGCCATGTACACAGTTTTAGTCATGTTCAGTAAGCGTGCAAGTTTGTTTAACATCTTTCCTTCCCAGATGCATTCTCAAGCGGAAGGTTCCAGAAACACAAACCTGTCACTACGTATGGTCGTAATGTAATTTTACGGTGAAGTGCTACTTGAAGAGCGCGAACAAATAATCCTGTGTTGGGCTTAGAAATACCACCACGTTTGGTGAGTAGGGCTTTTTCACTCAGCTAACACTATAAAATCTTCACCGGTACATTAATAATTATGTGCTAGCGAGCTCTTGAACAAACGCGAATTATATTCCCCCCCCCCCCCCTTCCTTTCCCGCCCACCCCCGTTCTTTTTTTTCCCCCATGAAAACCATTTTCAGTATAAGTGGAATTTCCTTCCCATTTTTAATATGCTGATAGTGCCTGTTCCTGTTTCTTGGTTCGACTTTCTTGTAACAATGCTTTCACGCCCCGGTTACCCATATGGAAAAAAAGCAAGATATTACTACTAGCATTTTTGTTTAGCGTATTAAATCTTACGACATGCTTCTTGACATTCTACAGTAAAGTAAAAGTATCATTTTCCATGCTTTCATACATAGGGGTGTAGGGTTAGACCTAAATTTTATAAGACCAATCGGCACTTGGTGGCTGAGTGGCCAACATCACGCCGGGCTGCTTTAGTTCCCAGTATTTTACTGTACTTGGTACCTACTCAAAGCTAGGTCGGTCCTGAATATTCTTAGTTTTACTTTTATTTGCTTTTGATAGGGGTCCCAGTAACATCTCGGCGTTTGATTTTGCGGAGTCCTACATATTAATGCTTATCTTTAATACAAAAGAAGTCTCAACAACATAAATATATAGAGCTCATCATCATCAGCAAGTAGCTGGTCCTTTGCAGAACGTCGCTCTCATCACAGTCTGCCTGAAAGAAACTCGGTCTCTCGCCAGTTCTCCCGCCTCATGTACTTTTATACTCAAGCAGTCACCAATATCCTGTGCCCATCTTCACGTTGGTCGGCCCCTGCCCCCTTCTTGGTACCATGCCTTCTACTATACTATTATTTTCATATCCGTCGTGGCGCTTGATATGACCAAAATATTTCAGCCTACAAGACAGGATGCTGTTTATTAGCCAATCTTCCTTGATGTTCAGATCTTTCAAGATGTCAGTATTTCTCCTCTTCTTTGTCCAAGATATTCTGAGACCCTTTCTATAGCATTTAAGCTTGAAAGCCCCTATTCTCGATCTCGGGGACTGGAAGACAGTAGACGTCTCACATGTACAGCTATTGACAGTAAATAGGAATTCACACTAATCTGCACCTTTCATGTGTGTTGCTAGCTTTTATGTGTGGTGCTACCGTTTTATGTGTGGTGCTACCTTTTATGTGTGGTGCTACCTTTTATGTGTGGTGCTACAGTCAGGATCCTTTCCCACCAAACACAGAAGTGTGGCTAATGGAAGCAGGCGCCAAAAGCAAGAATGTCATAAAACAAGATATTTTATTTTTGGAAGAGCTGGGGGGGAAAAAACCTAATTATTCACCGCGGTAAAAGAGTACAATGTAAAGAAATAAGATCTTTCATTTTCTCCTTTCTCACTTTTCCCTTCACTGCGAGGAAGCAACAGAGTGGATGTGTGTTTGGGGAAATGAAGAATAAAGAGACATGGGCGGCGAATCAATATAAAGAAGGGATATCTGTTTACGTCAATATTTTGTCTCCTGCCCACAAAATTGATCGTGGTGGTAAGGGAAACATAACGCAATGCATGGAAGGATCTGTCACAGACGCTTTGTTTACTTCTCATTAAATCCGGGATATTCCTAGGCGCGCTTGTATGTTATTGTCCACAACTACCTGTTTGTCATACAAGGGACGTATAAGGAATGCCACTTAGGCTTAACTGGTATCGGAACCTGTAATTTGACTTAGGTATGCCACAGACGTTGCAAGCCCACGGCACAGAACTTAAGCGCTGCACTGACTTTTGCGGTAATTACACTGGAGTCTTGAGTCTCCCCGAAACTTGATCCTGTCCCCCAGAATGACGCCTCCCAAACCCAAAGGTGAAAAGTACAGGAAATGAAAAGCAAACAGGGCCAAAGCGGTACGGATTAAGTGGGGTAAGCCTCCAGAAGATTTTGCCAATATGGACGAGTTAGTGTGGCCAATAAAGCTTGGGGAAAGGGTGCACTGGAGGTGCCTGTATGGCCGCGAATGTCTTCTGCAAAAATATAAGCTGCTTTCGGGCATTCCTCTTCCTCTGCCCTCGTTTCTAAAATTGTGATTAACAAGCTGTGTTGTGGTTTACAGTTAGGCTTCAATGGCTGTGCAGTTAGGCCCAACACACCCTATTTCAGCAAAGCTTTAATTAGTCAACTTTTACGACATGCGTGTATAAAAAGGGCAGCGGAAACACGCCCCACCGTTCCACCAACTTTTCCTTCCCATTAAAATTTAGCACAGGACCCACACAAGAGACAAATCCGAACAACGTTTATTTTTTTTTTTTTAAATGTACTTATCCTTTACCGGCCGTTGCAGAACAAACTGCATCATTTATTGTTGTTGTTGCGATTTCACTAGGAAATCTGACGTTCAGTAGTTTGTTAATGCTGCTAAGCGGTCTGCCGTCGATACCGATGTTGAAGCCAAACGCAAAGCGGTCTACTGTCCAATCGCCCGCATTTAGACTCGAACTCTAAACCTTGGAGTTGCGAACAGCGTTTGCAACGCCTAAGCCACGAAGGCTTTACAACAAATCTTGGCAAAGTATTTTTTTTTTAAGATGTACAGACGGCAATTATTCGATCAAGTGCCGACTTCAGAATGAAAGTGGCAATAGGTCTCATACAAGCTTATCTATTGTCCTGGATGTAAATTTTTCGAGAATCCTGTTTAATCAAGTCTTCAGATAATTCCCTTATGTCTATCACTGACTAGCTTTTGCCCACTTGCCTTCAATTTATCTGTACAATTCATTAACTTATTTAGTACCAAAGAACTCCCATGCGTTTATGGGTAATGTCGCATGACCGCATCCACACATCTGCCACAGCAGGAAGGTCCATATAGCTGACCACCCTAAACTCGTCATCGTAACTATGTAAATAGAATAGGCCAAGCATAGTTAGATAGTTCGTTTGTTGTGGGGGAGTCCTGATAGGAGAAAAAATCCATATAAAAAAAAAAAAAAAAAAAAAAAAAAAACCCTTTGATAATGACTCTTTTTAGGCTTTGAGTGTCGAATTGAATGTTAGGACACATTTTCTGCGCCTATTTCTAAATAAATTGTCTGACCACTGCACTGCATTAGTGAGCGCAATTCGTACGCTAACTGCTGTTTTTTTTTTTGTTAGGGGACGTGTTTTGTGTGCGTCACTCTCTACAGTCCGGTCTTGGAGGCAGGCGTTTTTCCTTGTGTCTCGCAAATTGACCGTTATAACAGGGACAAGATTCCTTGTTCTCTTTTTTTATGTTTATTACAAGGGGTGTAGTTTTCTTTCCTTACAAGGGGTGACTTTTTTTTTAATTGAATAATTGAGTTCATAGTGTCTGTGATGTAGGTAAGTAAGGTCAGCAGCTGGATATTATGCGAATCTGTTTTCCTACGACTCTTGACAAGGGAAAGGTGGCGAAAGGAGCTCACAGATCGGAATGCACTTTTCGGTTGACATTTCTCGCAGAATGCTTTTGAAATGTGTGGTCTTTTAAAACTTTTCAATTCATCAATCTACATATCTGGAGTGGGTTTGTAGT
>CAJHNH020001084.1:138375-201182 GCA_905116865.2 Candidula unifasciata | reverse complement strand
TGGAATTCTCTCCCAGTCTTAAGCAGGTGTTAAAATTCTCTCCTAATCCCAGACAGGAGTTAAAATTATATCCTAATCCCAGACAGAAGTTAGAATTCTCTCCCAGTCTTAGACAGGAGTTAGAATTCTCTCCCAGTCTTAGACAGAAGTTAGAATTCTCTCCCAGTCTTAGACAGGAGTTAAAATTCTCTCCCAGTCTTAGACAGGAGTTAGAATTCTCTCCCAGTCTTAGACAGGTGTAAGCATTCTCTCCCAGTCTTAGACAAGTGTTAGAATTTTCTCCCAGTCCCAGACAAATGTTACACATTGACGATTTCCTTTGTTTGTGCTGAATTAAAAATAAACGAAGTTAACTAACAACCAAAGCAGAGCTGATTCGCTTAACAAGTGTATGCAACACTAGATTTAGAAAATCTTTTATTGAGTTAAAGTCCAAGGCGAGGGGACCCAATACATTGCCACACGTTAGCCCCCCCCCCCCTCTTTTTCCCCACATGGTTCAGTCTTTCTCCACAGAAAGGCTAGCCGCCTGCTGAGAGCGTCACTCAATGCATGAACTCCGCAGCTCCAGCCACGATCCCTGTAAAAAATTGCACGCACGAACACACAACGCGACGGGAAGACGAATTAAGTACCTTCTCGGCGCAAGGCAAACGCGTTGACCCCCTCGCCACGAATATCTTTAAAGACGCAAGGTCAGTTGTTTTTGTACCTAATAAGTAAGATTTCTATTTGTGCATCTGCTTTTAGAATCCAGATTTAGAAATAATTATATTTTCAGGAAAATAAAAAATAGCAACGATTTGGTGCTTATGCTTCCTGTCTTGCTGACGTCGTTCTTCTATAAATGAACTCCCTTGGCGCTCTCTTCCAGAAGTCGCGAAACATCATTTCCTACATAAGATATTTTCATTGTTCTTACCGTTGTCCGCTTGGTTACATCTGAAACATTTTTTTATGTTGAAAAGTGTTCTGAGATTGCCATAGTTCGATTGAATTAGAAGTATTCAATTAGTTGTGCATGCATATCCAGAACCCTGAAATTTATTGTCCGTCCTTCTCTTTTGCTTCCTAGTAGCCCTTTATTACTCTTATGTTTCCACCTCTTGCATTTTTCTTTCTCTTTTCTTTCTTTTCCTTCTTCGTCACCATCGTCACCTTTTTCTGCTTTTGTTTTGTTTTTTCTTAGGTGTCTTTTTCGTCTATTCTTCGTAGTAAGTAGTAAATATGTATGCGGTCTTTATTCCCAAGAAAATTTTGGTCACTATTTCATGGAACTACAAGAAAGCTTATGTCTATTCAAAAGAAAAGCTGCCTTAATGTAAAATAAAACCATTGTGCGCAAATTGGTTAGGCAAAAATGCCAGTTTGTCCGCCACAGAGTTTCTTATACACAATACGTTTTTTTTTTTAAATCAATCACCTTTTTTTACGACAGTGCTGTTGAATTTAAATTCTTGTAGACCAACCAGCTGACTGGATGATACAGCCCTGACGTCCCAAGACATTAAGTTGTCCCACTTTTAGACCTAGTCCACCTGGGAGCAATGTCAGCTGGCATGAAGATTATCAATGTTTACCCCCGTGTGGGTTCCGGGGCCCCATTGTGGGGAAAACAAGAATAAACCCACTGCCTCCCCAAAAGCATGTCGTAAGAGTCGACTAATTGGGGAGCTTCCTTTGAAGTCGGAGTGCATCTGCCGGAGAGGCAAGGAACCAACAGTCTGTATTCAAGAGAATGACATCTGTAAAACTGATGCACACGCAACACTCAGGTTCTGGAGCAGGACTGTAGTTCAGTAGTGAACGAGCAACCAGAACCTTCCGCCAGAGTGTACAGCTGGTGAACGTGAAGAAGAAGAAGTTAAAAGACCAATATATTGAAAATACCAATAGCAGATCAAGCAGATGTAATACTAGAGGCACAGAGAATGAAATTAACAGTTTAATTTACTTATCTGGGTAGCAATTTCGATAGTCAATTAAACTCAAAGAAAGAAATTAACTTCTTCTTCTTCAGCATTCCGAGCCCTTGAGCCCATTGCTGCAGATATCACCCGCCGCCATTCATTTCTCTGGTTGGCCTTCTCTTTCCAGTTGGTGACACCAAGTGTTTGCAGGTCTGTCTGGATATTATCTCTCCATCATCTTCATGGTCTGCCTCGTGGTCTACGACCAATCGTCTCTCTTGTGAATACAGTTTTTAGTTCTCTGTCACTGTCATTATGCCCCAAAAATTTCAGTCTATTAGCTCTCATGATGCCAGTGATCAGTGGTGATTTAAACAGATTATGAATATAAAAGTCCTTCAGCGTTCCAGATTCGTTGTCCGTTTAAATCCATCCGAAATAGAGGCTTAGATATATGTTTCGTGACGAGATGAAGTTTTACAAAGGTGGGAGTGTCGGTGCCACGCTTCAACCCCCAACCTGGAGGAGCAGGGTGTCTCTCTTTGTCTGTTCTCTAACCTTCGACCTTTCCAGAAAAAAAGAAAGAAATTATGACACGAATAAATTAAGTTCAACCGCACCAGAACCGCACGACCAGCAGTAAACTCCCAGTGACACAAAGTGCCATCATTCGGATGAGAATCACCCAGAAAGCCCGTTGAACCGTTAGGTTATATTAGGGCCCCGGCATCAGCTGGAGTAGGGCTTTAAAATAACGAAAAATTGCGTCCCATATTCGGACGAACAGATAATATAACCGAGTAAATTTGGTATGTATTGGCACAGCATAAGCAGCTTTCAAACGCCAGAATCAAATATGGAACTCTAATTTATTTAGTTGTATAACAAAGATACATGTTTTTAGTTCTTATAATTTTTTTCAGTTTCCACAAAAACCAGTGAACGTTGGAGAATAACTAAAGATATGGAACGAATACTAAAATCCTTTAAAAACAAATGCCCTGGGGAGGAGAGGGAGGGACAATTTCTTCTTCTTCTTCTTTCGTTCGCCTGAAATAAGTTATCTATATCAGCAGTTTTGTCTCTTGTATAAATTTCACTGTCGTTGTTAGTTCATTCAGTGGTCCATAGAGTTTACGTTCCACTGTTGTTCTTTCTGGCCAAAAGGTTTGCCTTAATGTGTCAAAATCGGTGCAGTCCTGGAGTACATGCTCTGCGGTCTGGGGCACATTTCCACAGGTGCACATGGCTGATACACCTATCTTGAATTTTGTGTACATGTGGTTACGGGAGGGACAATGAACTTAGAATGAATTCAAGAGGAGTTAAGAAATAAGAAAAATATCTGGGCGACCACTACTAACAACAGTTGTTAGACAGAAAAAGAGTGTGCTATATTGAAACTGGACACATTCTGAGCAGTGAAGAACAGAGAATCCCCAAACAGTCACTGAAATGGGCAATAGATGGACTGAGGATACGAGGATGTCCAAGAGAAACCCTAAGGCGAACGTTGATAGGAGAAGCCAAAGCTGCTAGACTGGTTCCTATACATGATCGAAGTGATTGCACAGGACAAAACGGAATGGGGAAATAGACTATGTGATATATAATGACGCAACAGTATAGTGAATGAATGAATGAATGAATGAATGAATGAATGAATGAATGAATGAATGGTTTGAAATAAAGCGAAGACCTTTTTTACGCCAGTGGCAAATCCGATATAAATTATAGACATATATTTTTATAGTTTATATACTCTCGATGGGCGAAAGGTTTAACATTACGCCGGCTATTTTTACTTTACATAACTTTTCTTGTACCAGTTTTAGACTCAAGTTAAACTCTGATATTAACGCCCAGAATTATCCAGGGTAAAATTAATTACATCTTTTTTCAGTACCTGGAGGAATCAACAATTATGAAGTAATAACGCTTACATTGGTAATCCTACCGCGTTTGTCACAAAATTGATCCACTCTGGTCCTATTTACCACGCACCCACGATCTTCAATGGCGCTCTGTAGCCGCTAGCTCTGATCTGTGTAGAGGATGATGATATAAAAGAACAAAAATGTTTCCAATATCGTGAAAAGAACGAGGAGAATTTGGCCAACAACCTCGGGCACATACGTGAAATCAAATATAGTTTTTCCTGTATGCCAAAAGCAGACGCTTTTGATTCAGTGAAAGTGTTTGTGAGAGCGATGTCTGTCAAAACGTTTAGACGCTTCTTAAGCACACACACACACACACACACACACACACACACAAACACACACACACACACACACACACACACGCACGCACGCACGCACGCACGCGCTCACACACACACTGACACACGCTCACGCACACACACAAATCTTGGAAATCGACAGAAATTATCATCATCATCAAGTACTGTGCCGTCTGGTGTGAGCGACCAAGCATGTTCACAACTGGCTATCTTCAACGGCATATGTGAGTTCATGTGTTGGCACTCTCCATGACATGACAAAAATTTCAGGATCTTTTCGCTTTGTCATCCTTTCTCTCATTCTACAAATCTTTCCAGTCGTCACACGTCAGTTTCTTTCTTCCCATAACGGGGTCAAAGAAATGATGACTGCCTATTTCGGGTCATAGCCTCTTTCAAAACATAGATCACTCATTTTTGGCTCTGCAAGAAATTGTAAGCATTCTTTTTTAAAACTACATCTCTGAGGCCAGGACAAAATTTATTGGCTTACTAATTGTCCAAGATTCGCGCCGTATATTAGAACTGGCTCTTTATAGCCTGCAAGAGATTATTTTTCTAAGCTGCCATCGAATAGATTTATTGCAGGAGGTGTTCGTTTTATCAAATGCGGTTTTTGCCTAACAACTGTTGTTCTTTTTATGGAATAGTCCATAACTTTAAACGTTATTTTTTTCTGTACCACATGGATTCCCATAAATAAATAGCTGGGGGATAAATGAGATCATGTAAATGGCATAATACACAAAGTAACGCTGATTGGCACTCATAACAAGGAGGTATATGCGATATGGTAACTAAAGACAACATGGGAGTGGAGACTTGAGGCACCCAAGCTCCCATGGCATTGGAAGACAATTTGTAAGTGTGAGGAAAATTCCAGAAAATAAAATCTTAAATGTTAAAGTCGGAAAATGCCAACATGGGTTTAAAAGCGTGCTTCAGTGCATTTGTCTTATGACCATGGTGTATATATAAAAAAAAAATTACCGACTCTAATGTATGAAAGTAAATAGTGGACAAACTGTGGTCAAAATTACTGGTTTTGTACAAGAATTCCGAGATAGACTTTCAGCCAAAATAGCCGTTACACACTGATGGGCGACGCTCTGAAAAGTTGTTTCCAGTTTTGCTGTTGCAAATTCCCCATTTCAAGACTGGCAGTCCAAAAGTTCCATCGCCTAGCTTCTGAACTGAGTGCTTAGTGTGATACTGTGAGCTAAAGATCTCTTGAAGAGTTGTCATGGAAGATGCATTGGCTTTTAAAGGACAGGGGGCTGGAAAATTGGCTAGAGAAATAGACTTTCAGTCGTGTGATGAAGACAGCGACATTCTGTAAAAGATAGGCTGATCGACTGAGAATGGTCACGGTATGTTTGAAGAATCATTTATGCGTTTGTGAGTGTTTTCTTCCAGGTAAAACAGTCAAATTATCCTTTATAACTTGTAACGAGTACGCCTACGCAAAGCAGTTATGTTTTTTCTAAAAATCGGAAGAATTTCCCATGTTCGGGTTTCTCAAACAAGAGAGAAACTCAGCCAGTTAATCTACAAGAGTTTTCATAAAGTAATCAGGAGCCCCAACTGTGGCAGCAGGACCAGGTTGGGTTCTTGCACTGACCTTTCCTTAATTGAATAGCAGCTGTGAAAAAACGCCCAGCTGCTCTGGTTAACAAAAGGGTATTGGGTACAGTGTGTGGAGTTTATTTATTTATTTTCTTTAACGAGGAAAGAAACATTCTTGGCGTAAAGTTCAAATAGAGAGTTGCAGACGGTTATTCTTCGTTCTGTCTCTAAAAAACAGCTAGCCGCAAATATGGATTGCATAGAATATTCATCATTTTCTGAAATGCTGGCTATGCCTGAGCTATTCTGCATTTAACTTATTTAGTAAAGGTTTATCCGCTGTTATCGGGATACCTAAGCATGAGTGAAGGGGGCGGGTATGTTCTTGTGATGAATAAATACTAAACCGCAACAAAAGAAAGAAATCACTCTCGCCTAATTATCAGAATCAAGCACAGTCGAGAGTTAAATGCAACATCATATTCTTAATAAAGGAAGCAATCCAGTAAATGGAGGTGTGTCTTTTGGCCCATTTTACCTCAATAGGACATCACACAAGCGATAAACACCCGATGACGCAAAGTGCCACCATGCGGATCACCGTGGAGAGGTCCCGGAAACCGCGTTCAGCTGTTAGGCCATATTTATGGCCGGGCTATATTGCGGCCTCTGGCAAGAGCCAAGGTGGGGCTTCAAAATAACGAACAATTGCATCTCACAAGGGGATGACTGCGTATGTAAGCAGATAACATGCATCTACAATAATAATTATTATATTTCTGAATAACAAGGTGGAGACAAATAACAGGAAAAAATATTGGAGCAAAGCGCACCAAGAACAAGTTTAGAGAAATAAAAATTAACTTACTATACCCATTAAAAAGAGCACATATAATAGCATTATATCTGACCTTTACTGAGGTAAATGGATGGTGAAGAAAAAAAATAAGGAGGAAGGAGAAGAGGAGAAAAAAGAAGAGGTAAAAGAAGAAGAAGAAGATGATGATGAAAAGGCAAACTGTAAATGTTTTATTACTTGCTGAACCTCTTTACTAAATCTAGTATGACAAATGAATTTATTGTGTAATGATCTTTTACTATAATCGTGTATATTTAACTGTGTTTTCTGAACACACATCGTGGTCTGTAGTTCTAATCTAAGACTTTTATCTTTTTCGTGTATGTTTTTGTTTTTGTTTTTTTCAAAATGTCCCGATAACTTCAGCTTTGTTAATAAAAAAGATATAAGGTTCTGTTTCTTGTTCTTCTGGCTGCCTCAATCACAGGGACTTTTTTTTTTCTATTGCACAGTCGGTTATCTTCCCACGTTGTTCTTAGTCTACTTTGGACTCTGCATCCTTCTCCTCTTTTTATATATGCCATCTAAGGGGGCTGCGAAGTTCCTGGTTCAATGCCCGGTAAGGGCTGGGATTTTTTTCACGTAGACTACGACTTCTAGTAATCCCCCCTCGTCTCTAGATAGTGAGATCGGACGCCCGTGTGCAGCGTTGCGCACGTAAAAAAATCCCTTGGCAGTTGGAAATCGAGTAGCCTAACGGCGCTGCCCGAGCAATATTTGATATAGTTAAAAAATCTACCCAAAATATTTCAGGATCCTCAGACTTGAGTTAGAAGAAGAACGGAGCACTTCCGTGTGCCAGGATGTTGATCCGTTGTTCAAACCTCAACTTCAAACTTTCTCGATCGTACGAACAGCTACCTTAGTTTTATCAAGTAGATATTTTCAGTTCGATACATTTGTAGTTATTTACTTTCCGGGAGTCGCCGTGGGGGGGGGGGGGGAACTGCTAACGCTCGCCGCAGATAGAAAGGTCGTAGGTGTCAAGGAATGACAAGCCATTACGCATCACCCCTAAAATAGTCGAGACCTGTATTACCTGTGCTCGACACAACTTTCAAACTTGGACTCGTTCGGGAAGGTATATAGTTCCTTATATCGATATATGCCTTTATCGGACAAAATTATAATATCTACATCTTCTAGTTGCTTTGACTTAGTGTCATTTTAAAATTTGCAACTATATATTAAATATTGCGGGAGTTAATTGAACATTCTTGGAAACCGGTTTACTCCTTGCTCATGTATACACGGAACTTCTTCTTACCGACGCCTAAAATTGAATTTTTGCGGCATTCTTTCTGCCGGCTTTCCTAGCGTTCAGATGTATGCATCGACGCCAGAAAATTTCACTTTCAGAAGGCGATCTGTAATGTCGGGGACTTTTCCTATGCTTGGGTAAGTTAATTATAGTCTACGAGTACCTTAAATGATGTCTGTTAAAGTGGTCACTGCTGTAGAGAGATCAGAATCGGCTGTGGGATCACACATAGTTCGACCGTTCTTGATTGCTAGAGAAGCGGATTGATTCGAACTTAGACCTTCCTCTGTACAGACTAAAAAGCCTATGCCCTAAATAACCCACACATACTGGTAAAAATAATGACCTTACAAGTGTGTACCATTTAAACTAACAACAGAAGTTTGTGCATACGAATGGGGACAGAGAATTTAAGTCAGTACTTGGGCAGACATAGCGCGTGAGTGTGTTTGACCCAGATCAATGGATGTGTGGAAATGACTTGAGAGTCATAGGGAATAGGGGTACTGACGGTAAATAGTGGTGTCTGTGTGCGAATGGGAGGGGGGAGAGATTGATATATGTGTGAGAGTGTATATCTTTCTCCACTATATATCTGACTTTACATCTCTTGCACTAAACAGACAGATGAATGATAGGAGACATTGTCTCCTGGTCTTGAGAGTGCACTCTGAGGAATGAAACAGAGGAGCAGAGGTGAAGTAGGCTGTTGTGGGGTGGTGATTGATACTTATTCTGTCTTTCCTGTCAAGATGATACCCTCTGGGTGATGACTAATTCTGAGTTCTCTCTTGACAGGATGAAACCTATGTGAAGAGCTGGCAGAAAAATCACAGTCCAACCAACACCCACCAACCATCAATCAACTAATTGTCAACCAATTACCACTTGTGAAGTCCAGATATCAACACCATGGGGTGCCATATACCCCAAACATCCTACAGTGCCAGAGCATGTGTGTAGCTCAGGGACAGTGTTATGACCTGACTTGTGGGAGAGATTTGCTGAGTGCCTATCCAGTTGCAGTGTCCTCTATGGTGAGGTACTTCCCCACCATCTGATCCAGAATTACCAAAGACAGTCAAATCATCAGGAGCTGAGGGAAGCATTAAGGATAGAAAGAGGATAAGTGCTAGTTTACCTCTATAACATGCTTTATTCCCCACAGCTCCCCTGTGGTCCTATGATGAAGAATTGAAGAGGTGATACCTCCAGGACTTTCTGGCTGTTTGGTTGTCTTTGTAATCTGGACATTGTATTCTGGAATCCATCTATTGAGATCTGGCATCTACTTCACTATTATATATATATGTATATGTTGTATTGATTACATGCATTCATTATCATGGCTGACTTAGGTGTCTCTATTTCACCTTTTTAAGTGTTTAGCATTTGTGTGTGTATGAATTATAAATATTATATGTGTTAACATAGTTATGATAATGAATTATCATAACCTGGGGGCTTTCTTTAGTAAGTAGTGGAGGTGTCCAGCCAAGTGTGCCTAGGAATATTATATTCATATACAGATATATTTTGTAGTGCCAATACTTGAGTTGCCCTACTCCAGAAATAAGTTGAGCGTATATTGGCCACGGGGAATCCCTTAGACCAATACGAGCCAAACGACTCAACATAATTATTTCTGAGTGCTGTTGGTTCTGAAGGAGAAATCCTTATATCCGGCACGTGACAGGAGTGATATGTGACAGTGGGTTCGCTCCCAGGTCGACCCAGCCTTGAGTGGGTACCGGGTGCAGTCCTGGGAAGTGAAGGCGGCCAGCGTGATGCTGACCACATTACCCATCTTGCGCTATAAAATATAGGTCTAGCCCTATATGCCTTAAAGGCGCGAAAAAAGGTCTTTTACTTTTTTTGTTATTTACTTTCCTGAAATCTTATTGAATACTGAGATATTCTCTAAAATAAAAAAAAAATTTTAAAACGGAGAACTTATGGGTTACTAATAGTGTGCCATGATGATCCGGTGTTTGAACCTTAAATTTGCCATCTTCTGCAGCTCACTCCATGTTATTTAATAATGACAGAGCAAATATCTTCTGTGTTTTCTCTTCTCCTCGCACTGAAATAATCCGTCTAGCTTTTTATGCTTTGTGAATTCCAACAAAAGACATGATGGTCCTACTGTTATTATATTGTCTCACTTATCTCCTACAAAGCACAAGTGTCTTTTCTTCATGTCTTGAAATGCACAATTTATTTAGTTTTACCTTCTTCTTCTTTCACATTCACCCCTGGGTATCTATCCTGTTGTGTTGTAGTTTACAGCTAGGCAGTGAGATCTGCACCTATGGGCCAAACGCAACCAGTTTCAGCAAACTTCTTATCAGTCCCCTTGAACAACATGCTTGTTAGAGGGGGTCAGCGTCTGTGGCTTAGGCGTTGCATATGTGCTTCATAATGCAGCCTAGCTGTACACCACAACATAACATGCCAACCACCCTTTTAAAGGCGAAAGTAAAAGAAGATATGGAAACATTCCAAAAGCCTCACTGAAACTGTGCCTTGTTATTTTTCCTCTCACTGTGCAAGCCCATATAAAACCTTTTTTTTTTGGTCCTGGGTTTAACCCCAGCTGCAGCTGAATAGAAAGCAATAGCAAACTACTGAATGTAAAACTGCCTAGAAAAATAGCAACAGCCAAAGGAATGATAGGGTTCGTTCTGCAACATCCTGTAAAGGACATACAATTAACTTACCTGTGTGAGGGGCAGTTCTCAGAGATACTGCCAGCTGGCATATGTTGACCACACTGCCCATTTAGTGAAAATAAGTCTATAACCTATGTTGATGAGCCAGTCATGTAAAAATGTTTTTTTTACTTGAGTTGAGTTAAGAATTGACATCATAGCACTCAGGGAATTCCAATACGCGCAATTTTTACTTATGTTATACATCAATAAATGATGTAGTCAATGACTGAAAATTAATTTTTTTTTTAAAGTCAAGATAAGAAATTAAAAACAAACAGTAGAATAGATACTTGAGATCGATACTTGAGATCTTAGCACTGACTAGCTGTAAACTCTGGCAGAAAGTTCTGGTTGTTTGTCCATTTGTTGACTTTGGTCTTGATTCAGAACTGAGTTTTGTGTGTACATCCGTTTTGAAGTTCTGGCTGTGTTGTATTACTACTCACCAGAATGGCAGATTTGGGAATTAGGATCGGCATAGCAAAAAAACAAGACGCACATCAGACACACCAGAAGACTTGTTAATCAACATAGAACTGGTACTATTAGCCATGGGACGTTGGGGTTCATACTGAGGGGAGGATCGGAGTACCTATGGACATGTCCAGAGTGCAATGATGATAACCCAAATAATTAAGTATGCAGTCTGTTGGTTCCCTGTCTCAGGCAGATGACTTTGAAGGAAATGTCATTAAAAGTCGCCTTCTATGACATGCTTGTCAGGATGTGGGGTAGTAGGTCTATGATTTGTTCTTTAGAATGGAACCCTGCAACCCGCAGAGGCTCTTTAAACATCATAACCACACAAAAGCACTGTTTTAAACAAGTAAACGAAAAAAAACCCCCCCCCCCCCCCCCCCCCCCCCCCATGGCATGATATAGACGATAATTTTTTTTTAACGATTAACCAAAAATGGAATTGATACAGATGAAAGGATAAAAATGTGCATAACTAACAAGGAGAAGATTAGATACAAGATTAACAGCAAAAAAACAGAAAAACAGAACAATAAACAATGGAACTTATACAGACCAGAAAGAAATCAAATACCATGACAAAGTGGCGAAATTCAAATGAAACAGTTTAATGGGATCTATTTACAAATGCCAATGCATGACAAACAACTAAGAAGACAACAGCACAGCACACACTTTAAAATGCATTCAGATATAACCACCAGTATTGTTAATGTAGGCACTGCAGTGTTTCTTGTGGTTCAGGCCGCACTGATCTCTGTGATTGCCATCTTGTGCTTTCCTAAATGATGTTTCTTCACAAACGGTAATAACATATGGTGCTATGGATAAATTCCACTGATATTTCCCCATGCCTTACATGCTTGAAAAGGCATCCTCTATTATTTCTCTTGGCTCTGCCTCTTCTGTTGCTGATTTTTCCAGTCATTACACAGTTTTAAAATGTCTTTCTTCGCCTCACAAAACTACTCGATCTTGTTTCTTGTTTTGTCATCTAAAGTAACAGGCTTAATGTCCAGAAAAACCATCAAAGAACACCTGCAAAGAAAAAAAAATATGGCTAACATTATCAATGTAATACCCCCCTACCCCCATGTGGGTTCCCGGGTCCTAATGTTTGTGTGTGTATGGAGGTGGGGGGGGGGGGGGGGGGGGGGGGGGGGGGGGGGGGGGGGGGGGGGGGGGGGGGGGGGGGGGGGGGGGGGGGGGGGGGGGGGGGTGTGAACTGCTCCCACTACTCCCCCATCAAAAGCATGTTGTTATAAAGTGGACAAATTAAAGGTGCTTTCTTCAAAGTCAGGGTACATTTGCATGAGAGGCAGCAACCAACATTCTACTTACAAATCAGCCAGATCTGTCAATTGGATGTGCATGCAGAACTCAAATTCTGGAATAAGACCAAAGTCCAGAAGTGGATGAACAACCAGAACTTTCCTCCGGAGTTTATAGTCAGTGTATGCAAAGAAAAATGTCAATGTAATACCTCAGACCATAAGGGGCTTACACAAGGCATTCTCCATCTGCTGGGCAATGGCACAGCTGAATAAGAAGCGTTTTGAAGCGTTACCAAGGCTGTGGCGCGCATTGCCAAGGCTTGGGGGTCCTTCTTGTTTTCGGCAGCGTCTTCTCTCCCGCAACTAGTGGTTGTCTCCAGCCACTTGTGTTTGTACATTAGCAGTATTATAACTGAATATAGAACACTTGATATCGCAAACAGCTGGCAAACAAGGTTGTTTTTTTTTCTGGGTAGGACCTTTCAATTGTAAGGCAGATGTGATGATACCAACTACACCAGACATCCACATGAAAATAATATCTGAAAACAGGACCAGTATTTTACACAAGCCAATTGTGCACCAACACACAGACAATTACACAGCAATAACCAGCAAAGGAAGCTCACAAAACTCAAAATTTCACGGCAAATGACATGATACCACCCCCTGAAATAGTTGACTGTCCCGTCAGCTGTTGATTTTCCATGGATTTCCCGTGTTTGGGATGAATAATTGTGAAAGAACTGACAAGAAGAATACTGCTAACATACTGGGTGGACATGGATAATATTGCAAATATACTGGGTGGACAAGACAAATACTGCTAATATACTGGGTGGACATGGATAATATTGCAAATATACTGGGTGGACAAGACAAATACTGCTAATATACTGGGTGGACATGGATAATATTACAAATATACTGACTGGGTGGACAAGGATAATACTGACAATATACTGGGTGGACAAGAAGAATACTGCGAACATCCTGGGTGGACAAAAAGAATACTGCGAACATCCTGGGTGGACAAAAAGAATACTGCGGACATCCTGGGTGGACAAAAAGAATACTGCGGACATCCTGAGTGGACAAAAAGAATACTGCGGACATCCTGGGTGGACAAGAAGAATATTGCTAATATACTGGGCAGGCAAGAAGAATACTGCAGATATCCTGGGTGGACAAGGATAATATTGCTAATATACTGAATAAAAAAAATAGTTGTGTATCCTTTACAGGATGTTACAGAACCAACCCCAGCATTTTTTTGGCTGTTGTAGTTTTTCAAGGCAAACTTACATCCAGGAGTTTACCACTGCTTCCCGGAAGGTCAGCTTCTCGATACCATTGTCGAAACCAATGCAAGGCACATGCACACAGCTGGGATCAAACACAGCACCCCAGCATTACGAAGCGTGCGCGCAGTGTCTAAGCCACAGAGGCAAAATACTTAAAGGACAAGGATAACATTGCAGATATACTGGGTTGACAAGAAGAATATTGCTAACATACTGGGTTGACAAGAAGAATATGCTAGTTGAGCTCACTAACAAATTTTCAGCTGATTATGTGAATACATATTTGACATTACCCAGCTAAAATGTAAGTAGTTTCTGTTGTACTTTCTGTTACTGTGCTCTTCTTTCTCTCTCTCTCTCTCCCTCTATATATATATATTTTTTTTTCAACAATATCTTTAGCTGAAAATAGGACGACCTAAGCAAGTCAGCCCACCCTTCCCCCCCCTTCCCCCAATTTTTTCACCTCCAGTATCAAGTATCTATATTCAAGGCATGGCAATAAAAAAAAGACAGTCAGACAGTTCAACTACTTCTAGCATGATACTGTCTTAGGCGCTCTTGTATGGTTGGCAAAACAGAAAGCAACTCACATATTAATAGTGACAGACTCAGTGGACTGCTTGAGAAGATTCTAACTGGAAAACTCTGACTAGAATGGGCTGACAACATCCAGAAATGCTGCCTCAAGAAACCAACTTGGCTGTACATATCAGGGTGAAAGGAAATTAAGAGTAAACAGTTTGGCCGCGTTGGCATTTGTTAGTGGCAGAAGAAGTTTGAACAGAGCAGACATACTGAATGTGCGGTGTTCCAGAGACACTGAGCTGCCACCTGGAGATGGGTTTTTAATGAGGACAAGCATGCAGAAACCAGCTGAGAGAGAAAGACAGAAGGTATGCCAGTCAACCCCTACTGGGTATGCCAAATATGCAGACACTGAGATGGCTGCTGCATCAGAGGATGGAGCATGAATGAGTCAGAACAATGTGCTAGGATGCTGATGCGTACAAGTAACAAAGTAGTCATAAGAGTGAGAAACATAAACTCTCTGTCTGTAACAGTGCATTTCTAAACCACACGCTTCAGAAATCAAATTCTGGCACAACTAAAACAACTGCCATCTGCAACTGTGGGATTAACCCTGTCCCATTGAGAAAAGTAAACCAGTCCCCAATGGCTGTGACAGTTCCGTAAATATCGATATATCACCATGCCTGCGGTGACCTGTTCTAAAATGTGTTGCTAAATTCCATTGGTTCTATGTGAGCCTATGCAGTGTTTAGCAGAGCAGTATCTGAATACAGTAATTAAATACTAATGTAGCATTTAGGGGAAGTTTCCTTATGACCCCAATTACGTTTTAAAAGCTGATGTCAAATTTTCCTGTAAGCTTCAGTGATTGAGGTCGTGGCATGAGTGGTACACTAATAATTCACAAACATAAATAATTTACAAATAGCAGAGTAAAATGTGATATAAAACTTACCCAAGAAATCATCCATTAGTGTACCAATCGCAAACTGAAAGAAAATGGTTTCCATTATTACACAAACGTTGATTAGATAATTTCAAATGTTGAAAACACATACAAATTGTACTTAAATTTAAGTTTTAAATATACAGACATTCACTTCAATCAAGCAGGTGCGCCATCTCCACTACACAGGCTGGCTAAAATGAATCTATAAGCCACCTGTCTCTCCCGCTAGTTGCATAAGTATCTCAGACTGCTGCTCCTCCATCTCTTTCTGTTAACTTCTCACTTGCATCTCTGCCTACCTCTTGCTCTGTTGTTTTCGACTGTTCTCTCCGGTATGGTTTTTATAAGAGCGTTATCTCTTTATGTGGTCAACACATTTTATTTGCTGTTTTTAACCTCTTTTAGCAACTCTTGTTCCATTTTCAGTCTCTTCAAACCAAACAACTCTTTAATTAGTTACAATCATTTAGCACAAAATGACACTTACAATGTCTTTAGCATCAACTCTTGTGCCCACAATCCTCAGTCGGATTGTATCTTCTTCCTGTATGACAACATCCTGTACAAAATTGAGAACAGAGTTCATATAACACATGCAAAACTCAACATTATGATAACTGTAAAACTGTGAAAAGGGACATATTAAATCATTTAACAGTGGAGACCACAGCAGTATTCCCAGATATCTTATTCATTCTTCTAAGCCAGGGCTATTTAAATGCCAGCCCGCTGACCAAACTTGGCCCATGGAAGCTCTGCGGATCATCACAAGTTGTAACCTTTCTATGCTGGATCTTGGAACTCTGGCCCATGACAATCCCCATTTTCAACATTGTGGCCCTAGAATAAACTTAGTTGAACAGCCATGTTCTAAGCTGTCTCCACTAATGACGTACAGGCCAACTCATGTCATTCTATCCTTTTTCATAAATTTTAGCTCAAACCATGCCATCTGATATTTATTCAACTTTGTCTCCAATTCTTTCTCCCTGTGTTTCTAAGTTTCATTTTTATTTGTTTGGTCCTGTAGATTCCAAAGCAAGGACTTTCTAGCTACCTGTAAATTTTGTCAATAAAATCCTATAAAGTGCTTCTGTTTTTTTCTCACTTCTTGATTAACTGGAATGTAACTATTTGTCAGAAATTGCTATTATTTATCAGGGATCATCGCTGGAGCCAGAGTGCATAATTCGCACAAAGCTCTTGTGGGCAGCCAGCGGTTCTAAGAAGAAAACACCTGGTCATATGTGATTTGTGTGGGTTCGAGGGCCCATTTCAAGGAAAACATAACAGACCCCTTATACGCATCTCATAAAAGCCAACTAATAAGGGGTGTTTCCTCTGAAATTGGAGTGCATCTGCCATGAGGAAATAAAAACTGTGTATACAAATAAGCAAAATCTGTAAAGATGATGCACATGCAAAACTCCAATTCTGGAACAGTCCAGAAGAGGATAAACAACCTTTTATTTTAGTATACTAAAGTTAAAAGTTGCGGGGGTTTTTTTTGGTCATGTGACAAGGAGAAAGGCATTGCAAAACACACTGATCCAAGAAAAGATGACCGAATAGAGTCAAAAGACATTTAACAAATTTAATTTGACAATATTTAAAGCTTTAGAGATCTGTTTCATGACTAACTGGAAAGACAAGATGAATCACACACATGAATGGAGGCGGATGTTATCTACAGCATTGAACCTCAAGGGGTTCAGAATACTGAAGAAGAAGATACTTAAAGCTACACATCTGGAATATCCAGAACACAAAATTTACCTTCTTTGTGTAATGCTTCAAAGTACAAGCAGTAGGTAAAAGAATTCAGAGAAAGTAGTCTAGTTAGTCTTCAAATTAACAATACCTGTTGAGATATGACAGTCTGGTGGAATTTATCTAGAACATCATGAACCAAGATCTGTGAAAAGACATGAATGCCTAAGCCATCCAGTGAGAAAAATGAAGGAATCAAGATAAGATGGGGAAAATTAATATTTATCGGAAATCCATACCTCATCTTTCGTTTTGTAACAGGGTGGAGTTGAACTTGGATCAAATTCCATGTCTGCTGGAATGGACTGTTGAGAGAAAGATAACAAATGCTGCAGACTTAGGCATGCTAGATTTTCTAAAGTGATATTATTTTGCACTGAGTGCCTGATCATGTGTGTGTGTGTGTGTGTGTGTGTGTATGTGTGTAAATCATATTTGTCAGCTTGCTTTGTGAGGGTGGTAAATCACGACATGAATGCACAGCTGGTTCTCACGCTAGCAGAAAGCTGCAGAGACTTGTCCCTGCCTCTACTCTCAAACCAAATGTTGTGACATCATATGCTAGGTTTTGTTGAATTAAAGGCTGTTCGTTCCCTCTTCTATAAACCCACTTGTACTTTTATGCTTCTCGAACACAAGGTCATCTGTACAGAAAATCACAACATCCGGCAGGAATTGTCAGGAATCAGTTGCTGAATACTGGGAAGACTAAGTCGGACAACAGAAGCTGGATGTATCAACTGAAAGACGCAAATACCGCAGCAATGTTGTAAAAGGGCACAACCATTTGAGTCTACAGATGAACACAGAAGAAGAAGTCGCCAAATTCTAATTCTGTGATGACCTCAGTCCCTTGAGTTCCAATTCAATGAATTAGAACCCTGCATTAATTGTATTTTTGCTCAGACTGTCGGACCCGCTCCTCTCCTCTCCCAATTTGTTTCAAGTATCTGCCTATGTCAAATAATGTCTTCAACTTGCACCATTCAAAACTGTCCTCATTTCAATCTGTGACCCTGAGCTTTTTCCAGGGCTTAGAGCAGAATGTGTTTCTTGTCTGCAACTATTCTGACGTATGACCTAGTGTACAGCACTTTGAGCCTATCGTTCAATACGTGAATGCAGATATTTCACAGATCTTTGGGGGTCATCTCTGGAGTTAAGGGGTTCATGTTATGTGTGATTCTATCGTAAGCAACCAATCTCTCTGTGGAGAGACCAAGAAACAGGGGTTAAAACCTGGTACAATAAAGTTAATATTCTCACCTTCACTGAAATAAGCACTTCCAACATAACTTAAAGCTATATTTACCTGTTTCATTTATTAAGTATTTCCCCTCCAGGATTATAGTATGTAGGATTAACATCTCAAGGATGAGAATCAAACAGGAACAAATCATACAATTTATATCAAAATGGTACCATACATGTTTATAAAGTTTTTTTTTTTAAAATGGTATTATTACACACTGTCTAAATTCAGCTTTGAATGAGCCAAATAAATTAATATCGGCTCTAAATCCAACTGTGAATGATTTAAACAAAATTAATATCGACTCTAAATCCAGCTGTGAATGATCCAAACGAAATGAATATCGACTCTAAATCCAGCTGTGAATGATCCAAACAAAATTATATCAACTCTAAATCCAGCTGTGAATGATCCAAAAAATTAATATCAACTAAATCCAGCTGTGAATGATCCAAACAAAATGAATATCGACTCTAAATCCAGCTGTGAATGATCCAATTAAAATGAATTTTGACTCTAAATCCAGCTGTGAATGACCCAAACAAAATGAATATTGACTCTAAATCCAGGTGTGAATGACCCAAACAAAATGAATATTGACTCTAAATCCATCTGTGAATGATCCAAACAAAATGAATTTTGACTCTAAATCCAGCTGTGAATGATCCAAACAAAATTAATATTGCCTCTAAATCCAGCTGTGAATGACCCAAACAAAATGAATATCGACTCTAAATCCAGCTGTGAATGATCCAAACAAAATGAATATTGACTCCATGTCTCCCCCCCCCCCTCTCCCCCTCTACATTTAAATAAAATATACAAATGGTAGTAACTGAAACTGATTTGCAACTACTTATGTCCATTAAAAAACATGTGCCCCATGAAATCTTTTTTTTTTAATGTATGTAATGATGTTTTATCTAATAAAAAATACCTAATAAAAAAAAAACTGCAAGGCTTAAAAACTGCTTAACCCTGGCATCTCAGTAATGGTACCTAAAAAGGGTCATGACCCTGTGGGAATTCCCCAAAAATCTGTTCAAACAATTATTTCACAGGATACTAATAACTTTTACAAACATTTATTTCTCTACACTTTTTGGTTACATAAATAGTTATCATAAGAAATGAAGAGAGTGAAGTATTAAATGGAATAGTTCCCTCAGCCTAAAAACGCAGTATAACCCTGTGACCTCTATTACTAAGGCTTACAGGAAATTCTGATGTCAACCTGGCTTTTAAAATGCTAACTTGTTCATAGGAATACAACCATAAATGTTATTTGTAGCTAATATATCTGATCCTGACCTTCTAAATGTTTGTGTAGGCTCAAATCTGACGAATAGCATTAACTATGCAACTCGTAAACACATCACTATAGACAAGTCGGAAAGTGACTTTTATGAGAAAATGGCCAAATCAGAAGTGTCAGTTTTGTGCTTCTCAAGGCGAGTGGGTTAAACTGTCGTAAGATTTTTATCAGTAGTAGAGTAAATGAAAACACCTGGGTTAAATACATCAGCTAAAAAAAAAAATTACTAAAAACACTATCACTACTCACATGACGAGAAATAAAGCAGGAAAGTGGTCCAATTTCTGTAAACAAGCCAACCTGAAATATTGAAATGCCATGTCAGAGTTCGTGGTCAAATTCACCAACCTTTTCAAGCATTTTTTTAAATGTATTTTTGACTTGTCCAGAGTGAACGGGGCACATGTGGTACTTTGTGCACAAACAGATACAGTATTTGGACACACACATAAATTCTAGACCTGGTGGCAGAGGGAAGGGAGTAGAAGGGTGACCATTATAAACATTAGTCAACCTGGATGCTTGGAAGTTTCAATGGAAACTAAAGTTCTGATTTGATTTATATAATTTATGACTGTATGAATGTAGGTCCTACTTGTAGACTAGTTATGTTCTTCACAGTTCACCGGCTGTAACTCTGGCATACAGTGCTGGTTGTTTGTCCACTTCTAAACTTGTATTCCTCATGTTCCAGAACATGCACATTCATTTTTATAGATCTGGTTTATTTGTATGCAGACTGTTGGTTCCTTGTCTCTCAGACAGATGCACTCAGACTTTAAGGGAAAGCCATAATTAGTCATCTCTTACAACTTGCTTGTTGGGAGACAGGGGTCCCCCCTCCGCCCTCAATGGGGCGCAGGAACCCACACAGGTCAAGATGACATTAATTAAATGACAGACTGATTTACCTTATTAACTTGAGTAACTACTGCATCAAGAACTTCTCCTTTGAATGGCCTGAAAACAATGGCCTTGTACTTGACAGGGTAGACCACAAACCCCCGACTGGGTTGTATCAGACCCGCTCCAATATTGTCAATGGTGGTCACAGCAATAACAAACCCATACCTAAAAATAAATTCATTATAAATCAATAGAATCCACAGCATAAAAGATAATCAAGTAAACATCTTCCAACATTGTAACATTTTTCTGGTACCAGGATTATAATGCACTTTCATCATTTCCTTAGTACCAAAAAGAGTTAATTTACAAATCAAATCACACTGGAAAACATTCAATGAAAGATAACCAACCAAGTATTTTTACTCTGGTAACAGAGGCAAATAAGCAGGACATCAAACCACTATAACATAGCCAAGAAACTTAAATAAAATGTGGTTCTCCAAAATGTATCTCTGAAATTAAAGAAAGAAAAGATAATTACAGCAGAAAAGAACAGAAAGACAGAAAGAACATTTCCAGGAGTTACTAAAAACTGCCCAGACCTGCCTGTACTTTCCCATATACCTGAGGTCAAGGACGATCTTCAGATATGCTTACAGCAATTTTCAGAGACAGAGGTTGAGGAGGCTATCAAAGCCCAACATTTTAACAAAGCACTTTGTAGAGATAGAACTTGCCAAAAAATGGTGAAAGTGGAAGAGACAGAAACACTAAAACCGCTGTGCAAGATTACTACCATTTTTATCTAGCAAAAAATACTTACTTTCCTGTGCAGGTGCCCTCAACTTCAGTGAAAAGCTTCTGTTTCACAATATTCAGTAAATTTGGTCCAAAGTAACGTGGATGCAACAAAATCTCATGTTCAAGGGAAACCTGCAATCAAGAGAACACAAACCACTCTATAAAAGATCAAACACATACACAGGTTTTATCTAAATCATTTCACTTTTGTTATGCTTTGTCTTCTCTCACTTTCTCTTTTACTACTTTGGGTGTTGAGTGACATATTGCTCTTTTAGTCAGCTAGACGCTCTACCTATGTACCAGTCCTGACCTATGGGTGTGAGTCATGGGCAATGACAACAGCTCACAGAAGCCAGCTGCAGGCCTGGGAAATGAGATACCTGAGAGAGGTGGTCCAAGTGACAAGAAGGGACAAAGTCCGCAATCAGACAATACGTCAAGATCTTGATACCCAGCCCTTACTAACCCGAGTAGATCAGTCACAGTTACGATGGTTTGGACATGTATGCAGAATGGGAGAAAATCGGCCACCATGGCAAGCATGGGAGGCTAAGAACCAGGGAACCAGACCTCCAATACGACCCAGGTGCGCTGGGAAGACAACATCCGACAGTCCCTAACTGACAGAGGACTGGAATGGAACAAAGCCAGAAAGAAAACTGCTGATAGAGACGTCTGGCGAACTCTCTGGCAAACCTCTACACCCCAAGGTAGAAGAGGAGCGACTAAGTAAGTCAACTAGACTACAGACACTTTGAGTATTACGACTCGGCAAAATTATGTGCCCAACCTTGTGCCACAAGACTGCTATGGTAGCCATGAATACCAACTTAGGTCACCCTAAAATATTCTGGCCTACTGTTGAAGTTGTGACAGAACCAGCCAGCAAGCAATAGATTTATTATGACTATAAGAAACATACAATCATTTTCTGCATCTGTTCAAAGCATCCCCTGGCTTTCAATTCTCAATACAATCATTTTCTGCATCTGTTCAAAACACCCCCTGCCTTTTGATTCTCAATACAATCATTTTCTGTTCTTTTCAAAACATCTCCTGCCTTTCAATTCTTTATACAATCATTTTCTGCATCTGTTCAAAACATCTCCTGCCTTTCAATTCTCATATACAGCCTTTCATAATCAGCTAGACGCTGAAGCTTTCTCTTCAGGAAGAGGTAGCCAGGTTCACATCAACCATCCATTGTCTTCTTCTTAGATCCTTCTGTCATAAAACTTAAATCCGGAGGCCGGTAGCCTTTATGAAAGCTATTGTGCAGTCCATATCCTCTTGTGTACCATACAGTTTTGTCTTCATTGTGGTTGAAACAGGCCAGATTGCATCTCTGTTGTCAGCATACAGTTGACAAGATTGGAGCTCAGCATTTTCGGGTGCCACGCTGCAGGGACACATCTCCATGTTTCCTACACCGAAAAGTCTGAATATAATACATGGTCCCTTTCTAGAGAGGCGATGAAGCGAGTCTTGATGAGGAAATTAGGTGTGGGTATCCAGCCACCTTTCTCAGATACTAGATAGTATTAATGTCTTAGTCTCTTGGTGGGTTAGGTCACTATTTGGTTGTACCGTGTCACTGCCGCTTCTGATCAGTCTGTCCGCTATTTCATTGCCTTCCAAGCCACAGTGACCTGGAATCCACTGCATTAAACTGTTTCTACTGAAGAACCTAAGTGAATCAGCTGTTGCATCAAGTCTACAAACTGAGTGTCTTTTGGGTTAGCAATTGCTTGTAGAACTGACATAGCATCAGTCAGAAAGATCACTGGCTTTGGAAACAGCATCTGCTGTGACTGTAAAGTCTGATGCGGGAGTGGCAGTCTCTGACAAATAGGATACACACAAAAGTAGATTCTCTCTTGCTATCCTATTGATTTTCTCTCTGACATCTCTCTCTAAAAATTGCTGTATTAGGTTTCTTTCAAAATGTGATAAGCCGTTTTTCATTTTGTGTTGCAACAGTAGTCGATTTGGCCAGCCAGAGAAACTTTCTCAAAAAGATTTAGCCATTTAGGGTAAAACCAAGTGCAACGAAGTGGATTTTTTTTTTCTACTTTAAACCTGTTGTAATCATTGAAGCATAAAGTGCCTACTTAAAACTAGTGAGCCAGTGACCATTTTTTATGTTATTTAGATAATATTGCTTAATATCTGCATTTCGGTGTGTTCCATATGTCCACCTCATCAGTAACCTCTTGCCAGGCTTGTTGGCAAATTACCATAAATTCATATGGTGTTTACTTACAAATAGCGAGCTGGCAAATATTTTTATTTTTTGATTAGACCCAAAGTGCATCATTCTCATCAGTTGTATTTAAGCAATGTCATAGTTTAGCCTCACAGCCATGACTGCAATGATATATAGTTGCTAAGAGATTCGTTAAAAACAAAATAGTTATTGCCATAAAATGCAAACATTTAGTCATTTCCACCCTACAATTTTACTGGGACGCAGGACCAGAATCGATCTTTTGTCAGATTACATTATAAATAATGTTATTTGTCTATGGTGATATATTATAGTATATATATAATATTAATAATAAAATAATATCTACGCTTAGAACTGACTTACAGGCTTCGTTGAGATATCGTTGGATAGACATTTTAATCTCTATCTTTCCATGATGGTTTCATAAGTAAAAATACCAAATATAAAACTTCACTAGCATCCCTATTAATTATTGTAATCAAATCAAATCAGAATTTTTGAATTTTAGTTTTTGTAGTAAAAAATAAGTAGGTAGTTGTACCCCACCAGGACATCACACAAGCGATAAACACCAAATGACACAAAGAGCCACCATGCGGATGAGGATCACCCGT
Source organism: Candidula unifasciata (assembly GCA_905116865.2). Lineage (NCBI taxonomy): Eukaryota > Metazoa > Mollusca > Gastropoda > Stylommatophora > Geomitridae > Candidula > Candidula unifasciata. The sequence continues at coordinate 177,258 of CAJHNH020001084.1, read as the reverse complement.
GGAGAGGTCCCAGAAACCACTTTCAGCCGTCAGGCCATATCTACATATCTATGGCTAGGCCATATTTATGACCCGACTATATTCAGGGCCCTCGGCAAAAGCCGAGGTGGGGCTTCAAAATTAAGTGAATAAGATTTCAGGAAAGTAAATAACAGTACAAATTTATCGAACTGAAAAGCATCATCATCATCAGGTGCCTTGCCGACTGGCGAGGGCGATCATGCCTCTCCACAATCTGCGATCTCCTGCAGCCTGTATCAGTTCGTGTGCTGACACACCTCCATGCCATAAGACTGTCAAGAATCTTCTCTCGTTGTCTTCCTCTGTCCCTCATTCCAAAGATCTTTCAAGTGGTCACAACATGTTCTATTTTCCCCCTCTTCTAATAACTGGAAGTATGTAGCAAAATGAATTTGTCTCCTGATGTCTGTGATAAAAGTTGTTCGGGCTCCCGCCTCTTTAAAATGCTCTTTTGCTTGTCTATTCTGTATCTTATCTCAGGCTGCCTCTGAAAGGATATCTTCTGTAAAACAAACCTTCTCTGAGGCCTCAGTTGTGAAATTATATTTCCTGCAACGAACACATCGCAGCAAAATTAGGATTACTTGCCAAGAGATGGCAGACGATAGTAGCAGACGATAATAACTACGGATTGTCCAAGTGATGCAGATGATACTAACGACCGTTTACAATTTGTTAAAACTGGATGTATTTCAAGCACTCCGTCACTGCACAAGAGCAGATTTTTTTTCTAACACAACTTTCACATATAACGTTAATAATGGGTAGGTGACAAGTATATAATCGGGCATATGGGAAGAGCGCCCATAAATGTACAGACCAATCGGGATTTTACGCCAGCCGTCTTTAAAATTCCCATACAGTTTTTGTTTGTCCATTTGAGCTTCAACCTGTTTCGTTATCTCGATAGCTCAGCCTCTGAACTTCTACCCGATATTATGGTTGTAAAACAAATACCCTAACAGGGCCTCAGTTGTGTGTTATATGCGGACTTCCTGCGACGAACACATTGCAGCAAAACTAGGATTACTTGACAATTTCAGGAGACGCAACACTGCAGATGATAGTAGCAGGCGATAATAGCAACCGTTGACAATTTCTAGTGTTTCTGCAGACGATACTAACGACCGTTTACAATTTTGAGACACTCAACATTACTTTTCCATCATATTTATGTGAATTTCAATGGCGTCATGCCACAAAGAGCAGATTTTTGGGCACTATTTGCAACTTCTGTGCCACAACTTTCACATATAATAATGTTAATAATGGGTAGGTATTTCTCTTCGTTGTTGTCCTCACATTTTTTGGCATGCGCAAAATGCGATTAAACTCACCGCCAACAGTATCCCCCGTGCCGCAAGTAGCGGCGCAGATGGGGATCTAAACTAGATGCCTAGGACTCACGAGCAAATAAATTGGAGGAAGTTGCAGGAGATGCGGTAGCTGCGACTCGTGAGTCACAGCCATCTAGTTTAGCCCCAAATCTGTGCCACACGTAGTGGCGCGGGGATACTAATCCGGTGCGGCATAGTCGCAGAAACAGGTCCGCAATTAACATTCGCTGAGACCCTGTTAGAGCATTTGTTTCGTTATTCGGAGCCGATTCTAGTTTTGCCGCAATTTGTTCTTCGGCAGGAAGTCCGCATTATGCATAGTACTGAGGCCCTGTTGGGGTATTTGTTTGGCAGCCATAATATCGGGTAGAAGTTCGGAGGAGGGCCCTTATCTCAGTTAATTATGCATGATCTTCCATCTGATGTTATCCATGCATGCGCCCAGATACTTAAAATTTCTGGAGACGTTACTACACATTTAGGAATAATTCGTTTGGCGTTTCTTTAATACCACCATTACTTCTGTCTTCCCATTATTCAAATTGAGGCCCATTCTTCAACTTTCTAACACGACAATGTCTATCATTTCCTGTAGTTGTAGACTAGTACTAGTAGTTGTAGTTGTTTCTGACTCTGTGACTGTGTCGTCATGATGACGGAATAACGTTAAATTGTTTATTTTCATTTTGGTCATTTTGAACTGAAAAATCTACATTATAAAACTAAGGTAGCTGTTGGTACGATCGAGAAACTGAACATTTACCATAAAATAACAAGTATATATATATTTATTTTAAATAATAAACATACGTGATAAAACATCTTCGCCACAATACTCGCTTCCAATGCCGATGGCTGACAAAGTTGTCTACCTTACTTTTGAGAATCGAGAGTAGTCAAAACAAACAGGGGAAATCACTACTAAAACATGTATCATCATCATCATCATCATCATGCATCATCATCATCATATTCACAAATAACACTTTGTTTAGGCCCATCCCCCCCCCCCCCTTCTCTTTTTTTTTTCTTTCCCTCCCCCCTCCCCACAGAAATAAATGTTATTAAGTATTTATTTATATATTTCGCATTATTTCAAATAGATTGTTGCCTTTGTTCTGTTATTTAGCATATACATTTCGCATTATTTCAAATAGATTGTTCTAAGAATTACTCTTTACGTCCTTTTCAGGACGTAATTTTTCTCATTTGAAGCCCCACTCTGGCTTTTGCCAGTATAGGCAGGCCATCAATGTGGCCAATTGTCTGAACGCGGTTTCTGGGACCTCTCCACGGTGATCCTCATCCGCATGGTGGCACTTTGTGTCATCGGGTGTTTATCGCTTGTGTGATGTCCTGGTGGGGTAGAAAGTCAGTCAGTCAAATAGATTGTTGCCTTTGTTCCATTATTTAGCATATTATTTTTATTACTATATTATAATTAGTGATTAAATTATTATAACACACTTAAACGAGACGACCCACTAACATAGTTTTTATCGAAGTTGGCCCCTCGTGGGATGCAATTTTTTGTTATTTTAAGCCCAACTCCCAAGGGAGAATGAAAAGCAATAACAAAATTCATAATTTGCCGGGGCCTTGAATATAGGATGTGTGCTGTCGCCTAGCCTTTTCAACTTATGTACAGAAACCATTTTTGAAGAAATTGTAGAATTACCAGGACTCCACATCAATGGCAGAATAATAAACAATCTGATATATGTTGACGACATAGTGTTGCTAGCAGAGAGTGAGCAGGAGTTGCAAGACCTAGTGGAGCAAGTATACAGAAGGAGTGCAGCATTGTGATTAGATATAAATTTGAAAAAGACAAAAACCCATGATATTTAGCAAAGAAAATAATCCTAACAATGAATATCACAGTTAACGGGGTGAAATTGGAAACAGGTTAAAAAATTCCTTATATCTTGGACAAGTAATAACATGTGACAGCAGAAGTGAAACTATGTCAAGAAAAGAATAGGGATGGCCAAAAACATTTTCAACAACATGCAAAGGTTACTGACAAGATAAATAAGCATTTACATTAAAAATGAGAATTGTCAAATGTTATGTATTCTCAACCTTACTGAGACCACAGAGATGGACAATGAACAAACAAATGGAAAATCGTATCAATTCTTTGGAGATGTGGATATACAGAAGATTAGGTCGTATTTCAAGCGGAGTCCGTGGCTAAGGCGTTGCGAGTCCGACTCGTGAGCCAGCATACAGCGATCGAAACCCACTGCAGGCTGCGTGGATTTTTGTCGTGGTATCAGTTTTACAGGGACGTCGCAGGTTGAGCCAAAATGTCGGTCGGTTCCTTGTCCTGGGAAAGTAAAGAAAGCCGACGTCAAATGCTGACCACAATTACTCACTTACGTGCTGACTGGTCTGTAAAAATAGGGACGCTCTACCCATATGCCCGATGCGCCGAAAGGCGTGAAAAGGAATCTTTACTTTTTACTTTTTTTATAGGTCGTATTTCATGGAAACAAAAGCTTTCAATAACAGAGGTTCTGAATTTGCCGGGGAATGAAAAGAGAGTTGCTAGGTGAAATAAAAAAGAGACAAGTGAGATATTTTGGCCTAGAGGGAAAGGTTCAAGGTAGGCTAGCAAAAGGCAGACAGCATTACAAATGGGAGGATAACATCAAGAGATGGACGAACAGCAGTATGAGTGAGTGTACATCAAGGGCAAGAGACAGGGCTTGTTGGAGATCCATTGCAGCCAACCTTCATTGTGGAGACGGCACCTGATTGATTGATTGAATATAGCCGGGCCATGAATATGGCCTAGCCATAGATATGGCTGAAGTGGTTTCTGGGACCTCTCCACGGGTGACCCTCATCCGCATAGTGGCACTTTGTTTCACCGGGTGTTTATCGCTTGTGTGATGTCCTGGTGGGGTAAAACTACCAACCACCCGACGACCCACTAGAAGACATCACACTCCCCCAGAAAACCTTTCAAGGGGTGAAAACAACCATGCCCCCCCCCCACCCCCCTTTTTTCACGTTTCTGTCACCACTTCTGCGTAATCCACGTAGTGGTAAACATACACATATTATCAGATAGATAGATAGATAGATAGATAGATAGATAGATAGATAGATAGATAGATAGATAGATAGATAGATAGATAGATAGATAGATAGATAGATAGATAGATAGATAGATAGATAGATAGATAGATAGATAGATAGATAGATAAACTTGCCGGTTGAAAACTTGACGGATTGGCCTCCGATATTATTTCACATTATTTGGTGAATATTCGAGTACATAATATAAACATTTACAAACATATTAAATTATGTATTTTTTTATATGATGTAAATATTATTACACCCCAAAGAAAACTTGTCTTTGTCAAAATAAAAGAATTAAAATTTATGCAGCGTATACTTTAGTTGTCAGATTGCCAAAAATGAGCACTCACTTTGTACTTGGCTTGAAGACGTTTCGCGCGAACAAGAAGCTGCTCTTACCTCGAAATTTAAAATCTAAATCAAGCTTATTTTTACTCTATTTATATGGTATTTGCAATACTATGTTTGAAAAGTATAATTGTGATGTTTAATCATTGTTGCTGATGTCCATCAGAAGTTTTAGTTCATTTTTAAGCTCAGAAATAGTGACAGGTCGTGGCTGGCATTGTGTACCTTTTTATTTAAATTTCTAACAGTCACAATGGCCAAATAGTGAAATACCGTAATATTTTTTTTTTTTTCAAACAGTGTGATCTTAAAATTTGGGTAGCTCTTGAAAACTTCAACTTGATGTTATCTCCTGGAGCTTTTACATCAGTTCTAAGCCGAGATAATAAAATAATGTTTACAAAATTTTTTGAAATAATTATACTTTCAAATTTTAAGAAAAGACCGACTCAGCAATTTAAAAAAAAAAAAAACGACCTTTAACACATGATGAATTTAGATACTTTAAAATTGTGTTTTAATTTGTTTTTAAGTAATTGTTCTTCTTCCTTTCCCTCCTCCCCCTCCTCTTCTTCCTTACATCTCCCAGCTGAGCATAGGCCACCAAACAGTGCCTGACAACTATTTATAGACCATTTTCATCTTAACCTGCTTATCTGCAGTTGCTTTCCAGTACTGGCCTTGCATGCCTTCCTGTTTACTGAGCTTAAAGTGGGGTAAATCGACCTCTACTCTTTGACATATATAATTGTGCACTTAAACAAGGCTTACTGCAGTGGTCTCTAACCTTTTCAGGTCACGATTCCTTGAGTATATAGCAAGATACTCCCACCTCTAGTGTGGCAAGACCCCCACGTCCACTTTAGTATATGGCAATATAGATGTTTTAACTTTTCTGGACATGGATGAACTGAACGCCACTGTATCATACTTAAGATTTAAAATCCTCAGTCTTCTTGAGGATGCATAACCAGCCGATATAATGTATCCTTCTCTGTTTGTAGTTGGCACACTGTGTTGTGATTTACAGCTAGGCTGTGATATCTGCACTTTTGGGCCTCATCTATTTTCAGTAAATTCTTAATTAGTCTTTTTTTTTACATAATGCTCGTTAGGAGGAGGGGAGCAGTGAGTCTTCTGTTTCCCCCTCAAATGGGACCCCGGGACTTACACAAGGAATAAAAATGCATAGTTTTATTCTATAGCTCTTCAGTCCCTGTCAGCTATGCCAGACTGGTCAAATTCCCCCAAGGACAAGTTTACCCTGTGGGATCCCAAGTGAAATATTTCCCCCTTAAACATTAATTAGTGTTACCTGTGTTATTTTATAGCATGACAATATAAATGAAGCTGCAATATTATTATTGTTTACTAATTTACATTTCTTTAGATCAAATTTTAATGGTACATTTTTTTTACTTTTGTACCTTTTAAATTATTATTTATGAAAATTAAACAATTGTCAGTTCTAGTAACGAAGTCGGGCCCAGAAAGAGAGTGACTTTCCTTGACATTCATGCCTGGTTGTGTTGCAGGGCCTGTCCAATGTTGCGGGGGTGTCACACTTAGCGTCCAGCAACAGAATGTATTTTTATGCGCGTTGTTGTCTTAGGCTGCATGCAGTCATGTGACGTAGGCTGCACTCTCGTGGGACATGGGCTGAGGCTGTGGCATAGAGAGGTTTATGTTAGGGCCAGTTCTACATGTTTTGGGACCGTTAAAAGCGCTCACATTCATGGAATATAGAACACACGATATCGCCGGCTGCTGACAACAACGTGTAAAATTCATCCTGTTGCTAAGTGTGACACCTTTGCAAAAAAGGACAGGACCTGCAACATGACCAGGCATGAATAGCAAGGGGAGTCACTTTCTTTCTGGGCCCCACCCTGGCTTAGGCCGGGGCCCTAATATAATCTAATGGTTGAACGGGGTTTCCGGGACCTCTCCATGGGTAATCCTTATCCTCATGGTAGCACTTTGTGTCACAGAGTGTTTATCGCTCTGTGTGATGTCCTGGTGGGGGTAAAACTTACTTACTTACTAACATTTAATTTTTCAGTATTTCTTTGTGCCTTATCCAACATCTGACCAAAAATAGCAGATATCATCAAGACAAAACTATGCCAACCATCTCATTGATATTTGAACACTAAATTACCAGTGGCTTTAATTTTATTTGATACTATGATGTTTGTAGCTGTTTTATTGCAAGTTCTTATTAACAGTGCTTGCCATTTGTCTTTTTGCTGTCCTCTTTTTGACGACATTTGTTTAAACGTGGGTTGGAGAGAGGCATGGAGTTCTTTTCATATATTAAAAAAAACGGGGGGGGGGGGCGGGATCACCTGAAAAAGGTTGAAATCCACTGGCCAAGACAATTGCCTGCTGACCCAGAGATTTTGGGCTTTAGTTTACATCAAAGCAGATCAACTGCTACCAGGTCAGCTGACTCTCAGATTGGGACCAGGTCCTGGAAACCAGTGGCGGCCTGTGCACCCACCAGGTACCAATTGGTCTTTAAAAATACCAGTCTAGCATCATATGCCATGTTTTACACATCATCTATAATCCAATTTTGTCCTTTTTAGGACACATTTTTTTGTTATTTGAAGCCCCACCCTGGCTTTTGCCAGGGGCCGCAATATAAGCAGGCCATAAATATGGCCAATTGCCTGAACGCGGTTTTTGGGACCTCTCCGCGGCGATCCTCATCCACATGGTGGCACTTTGTGTCATTGGGTGTTTATTGCTTGTGTGATGTCCTGGTGTGGTAGAAAGTTAGTCAGTCAGTCATCATTCGCCTGATGTGCCTATGGCGTAAAAAGCTGTTTTACTTCTTACTTTCATTGCCTATAAGTTACTGTGTTGTGCTTTAAAAACATTTGCACAAATTTTCCTTTCTCTTAGTTAAGCTTTCTAATCATTGTTTATATTGTGTTTAGTTTCTCAAAGTAAGACTTGCACAAAACTGAAACAGTTTTTAAATATCATGATTTCCTTTTCTGAATTTTCAGAACATGTCTGAGAGTGCTCATATAAAAGCTAAATTTAGCAAGAGATCTATGAATCGCAGTCTACATACCTTTAATATGGAACATGTACATTTTCTTGATGATAAAGAAGATGCATGTACACAGACATGTACATGTGCAGCTACACCGGCTCAAGAAGCACCGGGTGTAGACAGTGCTTATGAAGAAATCAAGGTGCGTTCTTACTGTCAGAAACTGTGTCATTTTAATTATTTTGTACAAACCAACACAAGACTAGTTATCAGTCAAGATAAAACAGAATACATGATTATAACTAGACAGGGAAAGGATATAAACTCCGGCCACATACAAGTTGATAATATAAAAATCAAACAAACAGAAACATATAACTACTTGGGTGCAAACTTCAACTGCTCCAGCATGCTGAGAGAAGAAATACTATCTAGAATACAATCTGGAAATAAAGTATACTATACCCTTCAACATCTGCTAAAGTCAAAGTGTGTGTCTCGCAACACCAAGATCAAAATATATAAAACATTGATAAGACCAGTCGTGTTATATGGCTCTGAAACTTGAAGCACAGCTAAAAGAGATAAAGCCTATTACAGGTTTTCAAAAACAGAGTCTTTCGACGAATCTTTGAACCCATCAAAGATGCAAACAACGGGGAATGGAGAGTGAGAAACAATAACACAATTCATAATCTGTTTAGATCACTACTGATCATTGGCATCATGAGAGCTAATAGACTGAAATGGTTGGGGCATATTGAAAGTAAAAACTGTATACACAAGGGAGATGAATGGTCGTAGACCACGAGGCAGACTGAGAAGAATATGGAGAGATAATGTCCAGGCAGACCTGCAAACACTTGGTATCACCAACTGGAAAGAGAAGGCCTACCAGAGAGATCAGTGGAGGCGGGTGATATCTGTAGCAGTGAACCTCAAGGGCTCAGAATGCTGAAGAAGAAGAAGAACCAATACAAGGCATGTTAGTTAGTTTTCACTTACATATTTGGCTTCGTCGAGGTTTCAATTCACTGCAGTCAGATCACATCTTACTTGTTCCGATCCTGTGCCAGTGAAAATCAGATGAAATGTCCCTCAATGTGCCATTTGAAAACCTAGTGAACAAACAGTAAGTCCCAGCACAATGATTATGACAAATCCAGAAATAAGTGCATGCAGCAATAAAATTATTACATACGGTATTTCGCCAGCCCACATGTAAATCAGCCATATTGACTACCATGACTCAGCCGCTGCACAGATGAAAACATTCCACGTGAAAAAAAACAGTTCTCAGTGCGGAAGCAAGCTCTTGACTCTGTAGCTTAGGCAGCAAAACTGTAGACTTTCGTCCATGTGTGGAAATGCATTAGCAAAGCGCTGTCAGAAGCACAAATATTTTTGAAGCTAAACATTTTGTCATGCCTAGTCCTCCATACTAAGCCAGAAGTCCCACTTATGTATGAGGCTGTATGGCTTAAAAATGAGTTAAAAGGTGTCACAATGCAATTGTCAACATATAACATTAGTCAGTTTCCACACTGTGCAGTCAAGGGGGAAGAAAGGTATATTCTCTTGTTTACCCCTTTCCCCCCCCCCACAATAACCCCCCCCCCCCCCCCCCCCCCACCCCACCCCCTCGATTGATTACAGTTTATTGGTAACATAAATTAATGTATAAATTTGCTTCAAATGCTCACAGCACATTGGTGAGTAAGATCGAATATGTTGCAGCTGCTTACAAAACATTAGTACAAAAAATAGAATAACATAAATTTGCTTCAGCTACTTACCACTTTTTTGTATAGAGATTCTGAAGAGACTGGGAAGGAAAAGGGAGTTGCTTAAGGGAAATTGTAAGAAAGAGCCAGTTGAACTATTTTAGACATAACACTTATAAAAACCATACTTAAACCGAAAAGTTGAAGGCAAGCAAGCAAAAGACAGACAGTGATACAAGCGAGATGAAAACATCAAAAGATGAATGACAAGCAGTCTCAGAGAGTGCACAGCTAGCATCCTTTATCATTCATTATCCCATGTTTTCCCAGAGTATCTTTATAACACTTGGTATCCAGTCCTATCTTGACATTCAGATCTACCTTAGAGTTTTTTTCATGTTACTTCTTTGATTACCTCAGTACATGGCTGTTCAACAGGTGGCCCGCGGATCATTGCCAATTGTGTTGTATTAATATTCTTTCTGTGCTCGGTCCTCTTACATGAAATGATCCCTGTTTTCAACATTGTTACCTATGAGTAATCTTAGTTGAATAGCCCTGCATTAGTACTTTCAACTTTCTTTAATAACATTATTTGTTTTGAATAATTCCAGAATGTATTAAAAATTGTATCTTATTGTTTAATAAAGTCTTGAAGTGTTCTTGCACTTATTCATACAGATGTAAATGAAATATTGATTGCCTTTAGGAAACAGATGCCACAGACATGTCCTTCTATGAGGCTTCCCCATTGTCCTGGTCACCTGCTGCTCAGAGGACAAGAGGCCAGTACAAGGACAAAAACCCCAAAACTCTCAGGATGTTGAAAGAAATCCATAGGGAAAATGAACGGTAATCATCTCTTCTTATTGCCATGTATAGGACCCTTTTTAAAACATATTAGGCATGTAGTGCTAGACCTGTATTTTATAGATTTGTCGGCACCCGGTGGGCAATGGGGTCTGCATTACACCAGCCGTCTTTACTTCCCAGGACTTTACATGGTACCCATTTAAGGCTGGGTCGACCTGGGGGCCAAGATGATTTTTGAAAAAAAGAGAAGTCTGGCTGCCTATTGATTTAAACACATGACCTTCGAATACACAGATGGGCATCTAGCAACTATTCCACATTAGCTCCTTGCCATGTGGCATTGGTAATCATGTTTGTATACAGCCTAATGCCCCATTTACTGTCAGTCATTACTGGTACTAATGTACCTGCATGCCAAAGTGGCCAACATTTTGGCCCCACTCTGGTTTTCTTCCTCTTTAACTTTCTCATTATCATGGTAAAATTCTGTTGTCTTTTTCTCATGAAATGCAGATTATGGATAATATATTATTTATCGTAATAAGCAATATGGTCATAGAAATAAACAAAGACCTTAAAATAAAATGGTTTTAGAGAGTGAAGTTAAAAAGATGGGAAGGATACAGGCAGAGCTGCTAACTAACTAATAGGCAGAGCTGCATGCAAAGGATAGAACAACTTGGCCTGAGTTGGTTGAGAGCCTATGCTCTATTGGAGGCTAGTAAGGTCATAAGAAGAAGAAGAATAAATATAAAATTATGACAAATAACAATGAAAAGCAAGATAACAGTGAACATCACAGTAGCCATATTCAGCATGTTTATTTCAAAAACCTTGACGAGGTTGTTGGCATGTTGTGTTGAGGTTTGCATCTAGGTTAGGATATCTGCACTTTTCATCAAATCCCTAGTAAATCACCTTTTATGGCCTGCTTGGTAGGGGGTCAATGGGTTTGTTTTCTTTTTTCACTTACAATAGGCCCCCAGAATGTAATCTGGGATTTTTTTTAAATACGCTGGAGAGAAAATCAAAGATAAGACAGCAAGAGATAGACATCAAAATAAATGAGAGGACATGAAAAGATGGATAAGCAGCAGTCCGGGAGAGTATGACCAAGATGAGAGGTTGGAGTTTGTCGAAGATCCGTTGCAGCCAAACTTCACAATGGGGACGGCACATGATTGAACAACTGATCAACATCATGGCATCTGAGTAGTAACCCATAAATGCTCTGTTCTTCTTCTAACTCAAGTTTGAGTTCGAAGAAGCTCAGCACAGGCTCTGTAGCACCAGCGAGGATCCTGAAATATTTTTTAATTTTGCCTGGGCAGCACCGTTGGGCTACTCTTTTCGATTTCCAACTTCCAGGGGATTTTTTATATCCGCAACAATGTACACGGGCGTCCGATCTCACTACCCAGAGACTAGGGGGAATTACTAGAAGTCCAAGTGAAAAAATCCCAGCCCTTACCGGGGATTGAACTCGGAACCTCTAGCACTGGAGGTGGACACCATGCCTCAAGACCACGCAGCCCATTATGAAACAAACACAAACCGCACACTAGCCGACTCCCTACTGAGAGGACGTGTTTTTTCCTAGCTCTTACTATTTTGATTTTTTATTCTAATTGTGCCTCTGAACTAGAGACATTTTTACTATCGTTGTAATCGTTATTCCTTTAGACGTGCAGTGAAATATTGTTTCACGCAATTAGATGTCATGATTGCATGCAAATATGGTTTTTGTAGCATTCTCAAACATATTTTGAGCAGAAATGTGCCGATGATACAGACACATGAACCACGGATGCGAAGGTCAGTGGGCGTTTTGTCCGCGTCACTGAGATTTATCACCACCCAGAACACTGGCTAACCGAGTGACGTCCCGCAAGTGTCACACTGTATGAAACGAAACATGTGTGACTACAATAGGACTGAGCTTTTTCATAAGATAGTAATGCTAGAAGAGAAAGGGAAATGCTAGCTGCTGAACTCACTCACCGAACTATAGGCATCCGGACCATCCCATTCTCTAATGAAACTACGTAGAACATTATACGTGCGGTATTTCCAACGGTTATTCAAGGCGACTTGCCCGCTACTATCTGTGTGAGACAGAAAGAGGACAATAAATCTTACACCAGTGTTTGAACACCAGGCCATCAACGGTTCCTTCGGACACCTAGACGCCGTTTAACACTTTGAGTCCCAAGGAACGCATCATACGTTCATAGGTTCCTACCTAGAAGCCCAATGAACGCATGATGCGCCGATTTTATTACTTTCTTGACTACCCCCTGGGCCTGTGATGCTAAACCCCCTGGGACTCAAAGAGTTAATGGAGCAACATTTATTCTGACACAGGCGGGTTCACGAATGAAAGAACAGATAATTACAGACTCTCGGAATTCTCTTCTTTTGAATATTTCACCTTTCTTCGCGATGACATCTCATCAGGCTACACCAGATACACCTGAGAACACGACATTCTCTAAGCACCCAATTTACCTGCTACCTGCTACAACAGTTCCATCTGTAACCCCGTGGCCACCTAGAAATGAATGTAGAGACACAGCACTTGATTTTCTGTTCTCAGGCTTTGATCGATGCACGCAAAAACTGTATGGTTGACAACAAGCACCTTTGGATATCGAAACAGAAGACTCAATGAACGCTATACATTTGCTGTAATTAGATATGCGGTGATTCCCCCCCCCCCCCCCCCTCTCTCTCTCTCTCTCTCTCTCACTCTCTCTCCATCTCTCTCTTTCTGTCTACGCCGATTTATGTATGTATTAGCTGAGCGGTTAATGATTATTATTAGTCATCGCTAGTGTATTACTATTGTTAGAACCTAGAAAATGGGAATGCAACCCCTGATGGCTTGCAGAATACATTGTTCAAGCAATGTTACCCTGTCACAAAGTTTGCATCTCTTTCTGAAACCGTCCCTTGGGTGCACCTTCTTACGGCAGTCCTTTATTACAGCCAACTTTCTGTCACAGCAAGGACTGTGTCTGATCTGACTGAGCCATTTGAATTTACTGTCAACTTCTTGGAGCCAGTCATGCCGACCTTGTGTGCATAGGGAATTCCCTGTGTCAGTGTCTTACATATGTGTGGTCATTCTGCATGATTCTTCCATTATCACACTCTCTCCCTCTCCCGATATATATATATATACTTATATAAATATGTAGTCATGTAGCAAGCAAGCGGGTTGCAGGTAATGAGTGTATGTGTGTGTGTGTGTTTTTTTTTTAAAAACTACTGCGCATTTGAGTATGCGTGCTGAATTTTAGTAATACAGTTAGATCGTATTTTGGCTACGGGACACCAGTAGCACACATATATCTTCTTGTAGGGAGTCGGCAGTCCAAACCGCTTGCTGGTGGATGTAATGTCCTAAATCCCTTCCCCAGCTAATAGTGGGGTACTGCTGGGGTGACAGTTTATTAACCCTCACATAATGCTTCAGGTCCAAATGAACACTAGGCACCGCCACTGTTTTGCTTCTGCCAGACAGTGGCTGTTGCTTTTTTGCTCAATTTGTAGACTAGAAGTAAATAGTTTCGTTACCCAGCTTCTGAGTTGAGTGCATGACGTTACACTGTGAGCTGCTGATTTCATTTGGAATGTTTTTTGACTGACCAACGTGGTGGTGTGATTTGTAGATTCAGAAAATGGCGCGATGCCGGTTGTCGCAATATTGGTGGGGCCATTATTTGATTAAAATTGATCGCGTGTGCAACTGCTGATCTTTTGGTGACTTCTGCTACCATCAATGATGAACTGCATTTCTAACGTCAGACTGTTTGTGTTAGCACTTCGGATGGCTACCATATGCTTTTAATGCGAGTGTATGCTAGATTTGCTGACACAGTAGTTTGTCTTTCCACAAAGGACTGTGATAAACATTCTGTGTGTTTTTCATTGGCACAGGAGCGGAGCAAAGATGGGGTGATCCATTTGCTATGAAGCTGAAATTAAAATTACCAGATTACCAGAAACAAACATATTTACATCAAAGTCAGTTGATCCTTTGCCATTATTTGCAGCTCAACCTATGTCATCTCTATTATTTCCACCTCTGCCTCTAGTCATCTTGTTAAATCAGCAGTCCAGACTCCTTTTGGCTGTATCTTTTGTCTACAAGAACTTTTCCCCATCAGTTTTTTTGTGTGGCACCTTTCCATCTGTTTAGACAATATTTTATATTGTACTCCTGTTCTAAGCACAAATCCTGGGCAGTATTGTAGAGACTGTGTTGATCCCTTTATGGCCTGCCTTGTTCACAGAAAAGAAAACAAAAGTATGTTTGAAGCAAATCATGTTGCAGAAGAACACTGCTTTGTACACCTGTCAGAGCTTCCCCACTAGACCAACTGCCAGTCAAGGCTAAGGGCCTTGTCTGCCCTGCTATAATAATTATATTGATCTTTCAGGCTGCATTTCCTCTTCCCAGGATAGGGCTATTACCCCCTTTTTCCCCAATGTGCTCTTCCACCTGAAGCTATTGGTACAGTGTGAGGTCTCAGGTTTGGTATAAGCCACCTAGCATGCGGCATTAACAGAGAACAGGTAGTACTGTCTAATATTACAGTGCAGACCGCTTGAAGTGATCTCAGATTTGGCCATTTCTGTTGTGGACAATTTGTTTATCCCTGGCAGTTTTTTTGTTTCTCTTGAATTCTTATCTGGATAAGAGGAATTTCTAATAAAAAGAACAATTTCTTGGGTCTCCGGTGAGTTCTGCCTGCACGGTATGTGTTAATTGTTATCCTTATCAACATCTTAACACATAAGTCTAACACTATTCATGCTTACCCATTCATGCTCTGTCCTCCGATACAGCATCTTTGTGTTTCCATGCTCACCATAGCCAGTAGGTGTTGAATGTCATATTGTCTTTCTTTGCTCCCCAACCAATATCTGCATGTAGCTAAGTCATATTTGACTAAAACCTGACACCCCAGTTTGGTTGACTATTTAAGTTAAAACATTTCTTGTTAAGGCTTGTTTATAGCTGGTCGAACCAAGCTTTGGGCAGTTTGGCTGCAGACTGACATGCTTTGATGTCAACAGTGGTATGGAGAGCCAATTATTTAAAAAGCAGTGTTAAGCTACTGAACATACAGCCAGACAATTCTAGGGAGTTGAGTTGGGTTGATTCAAGAACCGACATTACAGCTCCCGGGGCATTCTCATAAGTGCTCCGTCCCCATCTTCAGCAGCCAGTGAAGAGTTCCGATACTGATGGTGCCAGAAGCATTCTAATTAAACGTCCGTCTTGCCTTTCCTCTGAGCCTCAAGCATCTGCCAGAACCTCTCGTCACTGCTCCATGCATCAATGTCACCAGACTGGTGATCCATCTGCTCCTCCGAACTGTACACGCTGTCCCACAAGGCACTAACCACATCTGCCTTATCATGCATCAATATTCCGCTAAGTTGTGCAGAGCCAGACAGTCTGTCCGCCTGTTCATTTCCCAACACACTGGCGTGACCCAGTGAAAAAATCCAGACAATACTCCTCACCTGTGTCCTTCGCAGTGAAGCATGCCACTCTGCAGGAAGCATGGCTGTCCTGACCTTTCACGGCATGCTTTCTGAGTCAGTTACAATCACAATGTGTGTGTGTGTGTGTGTCTTGTTCTCTAACTAACGGAAAGCTGCAGTGATGGTCCCCACCTCCATTCTTAAGCTGGATGTTGTGGTATCATATGCTAGGCTCTCCTGCACCAAACATCGACCATTAACTTTTGCTAAGAAACCCAAAGCACTTCTTTTGCCTCTTGACTCTGAACCGTCTGTGTAAATAATCAAATTCTCTGAGCGAGCATTATCTTGAATTAATTGCAACACAATTCTAGGGTTGGCTTTGCAATGTCCTATAAAGGATACTCAACAAACTTTTTTTTTTTTCAATGGTTATATTTTGTGGTTATGGTTACAAGATGGGGTAGTCACCCCTAAGCCCACAATGACTTTTCCACCACAGCTGGTAGGCTATAGTTCTACTGTTTGCTTCCCCCACAAGCTCCAAAAACATAGGAGTGATTGCTTGAATTAATTTGTCTGGACCAAGCAGCTAGTTCTAGCAGTCAGAATGAATTGAATAATTTCTACTCGCCCAAATAATATTTGTTTGTGTTGATAACAGCTTGCGTCACCATTGCCTCAACCAGCACTTGCGCCTGATATGTAGGAAAGTGCCCGGTTCTGCTGAAAGTGGTAAAGAGACCAAGGTATGTGAAATAAGGACTTGTTCTTTCTTTCTCTCTTTCTTTCTTTGTCTTGTCCATATTTCTTTTTTCTGTTGTTATTTCTGTTATCTATCCATTTTAAATAAAGGTATTTTTGATAGTTTACCTAACGGTCTTGACAGTAAATGACATGACACTACACATGCCTGCATGCACGCACACACACACACAGACACAAACATACATGTATACACATACATATATACATACACACACACACACATACATACATACATACATACATACATACATACATACATACATACATACATACATACATACATACATACATACATACATACATACATACATACACGCGCACACACACACAAAAACATACATACACTCATGCATATGTACATATATATGTGTATGTGTTGTCGGCCCCTTTTCATAAGACAATATTATGTAGTGCTATAGCAAGCTGCGGGATCAGTCCATTGTGGTGGTGAGTGCGACTAGCAAAAAAAAGTCTAGAGCATGGGATTTCAGGACCACTGTTGCCATTGCATCTATTTCATGGGCTTAATCTCGGATGCTCAGCTCTCAACCTATCAGTAATTATTTTTCTCCTTTACTCCTATTTCCTTGCTGATTTTCTTCTCCCTCTGTGCAGCATAGTCCTTGACACCCTCCCTGTTCCCATGAATCTTCCTCATTACACATATATCTGATAGAACTAATTAGTCAGAATGCTTCACACGGTGAACAAATTCCCGTGAAGTTCGATGTGTCGACTGAAAGGAGCAAATATCGCAGCTATGGTGTAAACAGTCACAACACAGTTACATCATTCAGACAAACGAAAAAAAAAAGTTATGTCACTCAAACAAACGAAAAGAAGAAGTTATATCACTTGGACAAATGAAAAAAAGTTATGTCACTCGGACAAACAAAAAAAAGAAGTTGCGTCACTCAGACAAAAAAAAAGAAGTTATGTCACTCGGACAAGCGTAAAGAAGTTATGTCACTCGGACAAACGAAAAGAAGAAGTTATGTCACTCGGACAAACAAAAAGAAGAAGTTATGTCACTCGGACAAACGAAAAGAAGAAGTTATGCCACTCGGACAAGCGTAAAGAAGTTATGTCACTCGGACAAACGAAAAGAAGAAGTTATGTCACTCGGACAAACGAAAAGAAGAAGTTATGTCACTTGGACAAACGAAAAGAAGAAGTTACCTCACTCGGACGAATGAAAAGAAGAAGAACTAATTAATGTTTGTGTGTCTTTCTTACAGGTTGTGATGATGCAGAGAATTATTAGCTACGTTGCATATCTGGAAAACACAGTTCGATTTATGTGCACTGAACTTGGAGTGAAGCCAGACCCAAGCTGGCTAAAAATTACTTCTAATTTACAAGACATGGACCAATCAGGTGAGATGGAGATTTATTTTCCTGCATTTTCTGTTAAAATGGGGAGGTAGAAATTCTGTCTTCTGCATTTGCTATTAAAATAGTGAGATAAACATTTCTTCTTCTGCATTTGCAATAAAAATGGTAAGATAGAAATTTCTTGTTCTGCATTTGTTATTTAAATTGTGAGATAAACATTTCTTTTTCTGCACTTGCTATTAAAATGGTGACATAGAAATGTCTTCTTCTGCATTTGCAATTAAAATGGTGAGATAAATTCTTCTTCTACATTTGCTATTAAAATGGTGACGTAGAAATTTCTTCTTCTGCATTTGCTATTAAAATAGTGAGATAAACATTTCTTCTTCTGCATTTGCTATTAAAATAGTGAGATAAACATTTCTTTTTCTACATTTGCTATTAAAATAGTGACATAGAAATTTCTTCTTCTGCACTTGCATTTAAAATGGTGAGATAAACATTTCTTCTTCTGCATTTGCTATTAAAATGGTGACATAGAAATGTCTTCTTCTGCATTTGCTATTAAAATGGTGACATAGAAATGTTTTCTTCTGCATTTGCTATTAAAATGGTGACATAGAAATGTCTTCTTCTGCATTTGCTATTAAAATGATGAGGTAGAAATGTCTTCTTCTGCATTTGCTATTAAAATGGTGAGATAAATATTTCTTCTTCTGCATTTGCTATTAAAATGGTGACATAGAAATGTCTTCTTCTGCATTTGCTATTAAAATGATGAGGTAAAAATGTCTTCTTCTGCATTTGCTATTAAAATGGTGATGTAGAAATGTCTTCTTCTGCATTTGCTATTAAAATAGTGAGATAAACATTTCTTCTTCTGCATTTGCTATTGAAATGGTGAGATAAACATTTCTTCTTCTGCATTTGCTATTAAAATGGTGAGATAAACATTTCTTTTTCTACATTTGCTATTAAAATGGTGAGATAAACATTTCTTCTTCTGCACTTGCTATTAAAATGGTGACATAGAAATGTCTTCTTTTGCATTTGCTGTTAAAATGGTGAGATATAAATTTCATCTTCTATATTTGCTTTTTAAATGGTGAGGTAGAATTTTTTTTTTTTGCATTTGCTATTAAAATGAGATAACATTTCTTCTTCTGCTTTTGCTATTAAAATGGTGATTGGCATTGGCACATTATGTTGTGGTTTACAGTAAGACTGTTTGACTCAGCACATCCGGTATCTGCAAATCCTTAATTACCAGTTATGTACAACATGCTTGTTTACCTTTTCATTTCATGTATGCTAACAAAAAATGGATTGTGAACCATTGCAATTTCTGGGGGAGGGGGAGGGATCTATTTAACAAAAAAGCTTTTTTACTCAGGCAAACTAAATGTTAAAAAATATGTTTATGTATATTGTTTTCAAATTTGTGTGTCAAAATATATAAAGATGAAAAAAGGGGGTAATCAATAAACAAACAAAATGCATTTCCTAGGCCTTAAAATAAGTGTATCAGGTGACATATTCTGTGACCTCTACCACTGAGGCTTAAGGAATAATGTTAAGTCAACCTTGCATTGTATAAAGTTATTGTGTTTACACAAAAAACTTCAAAATGCCAAATTTAGTTAAAACATTAACATCCGGGCCTCCTAAATACCACGCAGATGCACATAGAACCAGTAGCATTTAATGACGCTTTTTTTTGCAGAAATGTTGGTATTTGACCCACGTCAACTTGGCATAAAATGGGTACAAGGAAATATAATTAGAAGTCAAAGTTCCAGCATGATGTTGAGCACATCACCCTCCAAGTGACAGTGTTGACCACATCACCCTCCTTGTGACAGTGTTGACAGCATCACCCTCTTTGTGACAGTGTTGATCACATCACCCTCTTTGTGACAGTGTTGATCACATCATCCTCTTTGTGACAGTGTTGATAACATCACCCTCCCTGTGACAGTGTTGATCACATCACCCTCCTTGTGACAGTGTTGACAGAATCACCCTCTCACAAACTATGTTGACCACATCACCCTCCTAGTGACAATGTTGACCACATCACCCTCCTAGTGACACTGTTGACCACATCACCCTCCTAGTGACACTGTTGACCACATCACCCTCCTAGTGACACTGTTGACCACATCACCCTCCCAGTGAGTGTTTACCACATAACCCTTCCAGTGGCATTGTTGACTACATCACCCTCCCAGTGGCAATGTTGACCATATCACCCTCCCAGTAAAAATGTTGACCACGTCACCCTCCCATTGACAGTGTTGATCACATCACCCTTCAAGTGACAGTGTTGATCACATCACCCTCTTTGTGACAGTGTTGACAGCATCACCCTCTTTGTGACAGTGTTGACAGCATCACCCTCCCAGAGACTGTTGACCACATCACCCTCCCAGTGGCAATGTTGACCATATCACCCTCCCAGTAAAAATGTTGACCACGTCACCCTCCCATTGACAGTGTTGATCACATCACCCTTCAAGTGACAGTGTTGATCACATCACCCTCTTTGTGACAGTGTTGACAGCATCACCCTCTTTGTGACAGTGTTGACAGCATCACCCTCCCAGAGACTGTTGACCACATCACCCTCCCAGTGGCAGTGTTGACCACATCACCCTCCCAGTGGCAGTGTTGACCACATCACCCTCCCAGTGGCAGTGTTGACCACATCACCCTCCCAGTGGCAGTCTTGACCATGTCACCCTCTCAGAGACAATGTTGAAAACATCACCCCCCCCCCCCCCCCCCCAGTGGCAGTGTTGACCATGTCACCCTCCCAGTGACAGTGTTGACCACATCACCCTCCCAGAGACAATGTTGACCACATCACCCTCCCAGAGACATTGTTGAAAACATCACCCTCCCAGTGGCAGTGTTGACCACATCACCCTCCCAGACACAATGTTGACCATGTCACCCTCCCAGAGACAATGTTGACCACATCATCCTCCCAGTGGCAGTGTTGACCACGTCACCCTCCCAGAGACAATGTTGAAAACATCACCCTCCCAGTGGCAGTGTTGACCACATCACCCTCCCAGACACAATGTTGACCACGTCACCCTCCCAGTGGCAGTGTTGACCACATCACCCTCCCAGGACAATATTGAAAACATCACCCTCCCAGTGGCAGTGTTGTCCACATCACCCTCTCAGAGACAATGTTGACCACATCACCCTCCCAGTGGCAGTGTTGACCACGTCACCCTCCCAGAGACAATGTTGAAAACATCACCCTCCCAGTGGCAGTGTTGACCACGTCACCCTCCCAGAGACAGTGTTGACCACATCACCCTCCCAGTGGCAGTGTTGACCACGTCACCCTCTCAGAGACAGTGTTGACCACGTCACCCTCTCAGAGACAGTGTTGACCACATCACCCTCCCAGAGACAATGTTGACCACATCACCCTCCCAGTGACAGTTGATCTATATAAAATAAAAAAGAGTCTGGCATCATATTCCTTAGGTCCAACTTGTGTAAAAAGGTGCCTTTGCTTGATTGCACAACAGAACATTGAGGATTTTATGAGTTGTTAATTTGTTTCTCCAGAAACTTGGAGGAAAGAATTTCTTGCAGTGCACTCTGAAGACAGCGTAAGTGTTTGATTGTTTTCTTTTTACATCTATATAAAGATCTTTTATACTATCATCATCATTCTATGTCCTCTTTATTTCGCTAGTGACATATAAGGCACTCACACATATTCTTCTTTGCTGCCAGTCTGCTGCCAGTCTGCTAATAGTATCAGATGTAAATTTAGAAAGTAAAGGACCCTTTTCCACACCTTCAGTTGTATTGGGCAAGAAGAGCTAGACCTATATTCTATAGACCATTCAGCACTTGTGGGTGATGTGGTCAGCATCACGCCGGACACCTTTACTTCCTAGGACTTTACCTGGTACCCATTTAAGGCTGGTTCGCCCTGAGAGCCAGTGTCATTTTTGAAAAAAGTCAGGCTTCATTCAGATTCAAACCCATGACCTTTAGATCTGCAGGCAAGAGCCTAGCCGCTTTACCATAGTACAGTCCTACAATTTCCTTTCTAGTGTCCTTCTCCAGGTTTTCTTTGGCCTCCAATATCTCTTTATTTTTTTCTTCTGCTGTCCACTGGAGTGCTATCTTTGCCAATGTTTCATGAAGCATTCTACAAGCATGTCCAAACCATCTCCATTTTCTTCCTTCGATAACATTTACCAGCAATGAAGACTTAGTTTTCTTCCACATTTCTTCATTTGTGAACTTGTTTAACCAAAATATTTGCAAAATATCCTGCTGTAGCAATGTATAGATTGTGATCTCTGGGTAATATATCAATACTTGCATGGATGTGTGATGAAAATGGCATGAACAGTAATCCCACTGCACACGGTGGATGCTACCCGAGCAGTTTGACGTTATAATGTGTGTCAGGACGCTAATGGTAACTACTTTGAGCATCTCCGATAATTGTAAAAGTCACTGGTAGATGATTGTATACATCCCTGTATGTCTGGAATCTTGGTATAATAATCTGTATAGGAGCCGCTGAGCTCAGTTGCTAGATATTCACCTGCTGGCTCTAAGGTCTATGGTTAAAATCAGATCAGGATGCTTTTATTTTTTATTTTTTTAGTGATAAATTGACTTGACTCTCAGCTTAATCTTGGTACCAGGTAAGATCCTGGGAAGTAAAGGCGGCCAGCATGATGATGTTGACCATGTCACCCATCAAGTACCGATTGATCTGTAAAAATAAGCACTATAGGCCTTTTCTCCCTATGACATGAAAAGGGCCCTTTAATTTACAAATGTTCATGTAGGTTTTACTTTTCCTGAATTCTTTTTCTTCACGTTCGCTGGCTGTAAACTCCGGTGGAAAGTTCTGGTTGTTCTTACAACTCCAGACTTTAATCTTGTCCCGAACCTAAGTGTTGTGTGCACATTTATTTAACAGATCTGACTTATTTGTCATCTTCTTCATGTTCACCAACTGTAAACTCTGGCGGAAAGTTCTGGTTATTCGTCCAATTTCTGCTCCAGAACGTGAGTGTTGTGTGCAGACTGTTGGTTCTTTGCCTCTCAAACATCACTGACTTGAAAGGAAGCTCCCAATTAGCTCTTATGACATGCTTTTTATAGGGAGGCAGTAGGATCTGTTAAGAATTCCACACAGCAGGCCCCAGAACTCAGATGGGTATGCTGAAGTATAAATGTATTATTTGGCAGATTCTGTATTGATCATGCCAAATGGTAAACAATTTAATATAATCTATTTAGTACTATGATTAAATGTTAATTTGTATATACTTTGCAAGATATCGCAATTAACACCAGCATTTTTTGGCTGCTTGTCGTTATTTTAAAAAAAAATTATTTTTTCAACCTAACAGTTTTTACATTCACTAGTTTGCCATTGCTTCCGTATGACCAGTGCTTATTCATACTCTTCATGAAATCAGCCTAATGCAACCAGCTGCTAAATCACTGACTCTGAACGTTGGTATTATAAAACTGTACTCATGACCTTTAAGCCTGAGACAGAAGAACTACTAAAATTCATCATATTCATTCAATCATGCTGTTATAAGTCTCAGGTCTGCTATATCCTGTGCAGATGCCAGTTTCTTTGGCATAGTTTTTATAGGGCGGCGTAGCTGGACCATTCATCCTCTTTTCTCATTCAGGCTTAAGACCGGCAGTGGTGGAGACACTGTAATTAGTATATTATTATATGACATTAACGTGTTTCTTTTTGGGAAATGACCTTATCGTAATTGTATTACAGCGAGATAGTGAAGTCTTCTCAAGAAACATCTCCCGTCGCCTCACATTGTCATCTCCGACTATTGACTCCACATCAGACCTGAATGACAACTCTGCATTTCAGTTTAAACGTCCAAAGCCAAAGACACAACCCAGCCAAGAATCGCAGGACTCTTCAGCACCATCTTCCAGCCTGAGTGTGGATGAAGATAGCTCTGATGGATGGCAGTGGATTATGTCAGCGGAGTCAGTGGTTATTGATGGATCAGGTAGATACCAGTGGCAGCTTTAGATATAATCAGGAATATGATCATAAGAGAACAATTTGGCACAGAACCCGTTCTAAATACATACATGGCATACTTTAACCCCCCAAAAAAAGAGGAGGAGGACATAGAGCAGAAAGATAGAACAAGATAGAAAGATAATGTTAGAGAAACTACAACAGCATGATGTGTCAGTGATGCAGCCAGAAGAGCAAGAAACAATCTTTTTCTTGTTCAACCCAAAAGTGGTAAAAAAATGTGAAGTAGAAGCTGTTTTAGAAAATGAATGTCATTTGCTCAGGTATCATTTCCACAATGAAAGTTAAAAGAACTAGATCTCCAGATCACTTTGTCTTTTGCAACAGATGTGCATTTTCTGAGACTGCTGTTAGTCTCTTGATATTATCCTCCCACTTGTATCACTGTGTGCCTTTTACAAACTTTGCTTCAACATTTCTCTCCAGTAGGGTTTTTTTTGAGAGAGTGGTCTTTAAATATCTTTCAATATTTCAAAAATATAGAGACAGTTGTCTCTTTTCATTTCCCTCAGCAATGCTCTTTTCATTCCAAGTCTTTTCGTAACCTCTTTATGTGAGTGCTTTCATTTCTGGGAAGTATGCCCTAATTATAATATCTACATTTTCAGGGGCTCAGTTAAATTTTCTATTTGCTTGTTCATTGTCCCGTCAAAAACTATTTACAAGCCATGAGGTGAATTGGGAATTTGTTGTTAGACTTTTATATAAACATTAGTGAATTTTTTTTTAGTTTTTTAACTTTGCATGTTTATAACTAGTTTCTACTTCTTATGTTCTTTTTTTTCTACTACTTTGTATTCCTTCTCCTTTGCATTTTCTTTCTGTATTTTTTTTTTTTCTTTTTTTTTTTTTGGTTTCTTTTTTCTTCTTCCACTTTCTGTCTTTCCTTTTCTTTATTTCTTCCTATTTTAGTTCTCTTTCTTCTTCTCTCTTTCTTTCTGTCTTCTTTTCTTAAAAGGGTGTATGTGTGTTGATATGGAT
The DNA here is from genome assembly GCA_905116865.2 of Candidula unifasciata. NCBI lineage: Eukaryota > Metazoa > Mollusca > Gastropoda > Stylommatophora > Geomitridae > Candidula > Candidula unifasciata. The sequence goes on along the minus strand of CAJHNH020001084.1, from coordinate 152,241 downwards.
TAAGGAATGAAGGTCTGTTACCACATAGTGTGTGGGCAAGGATTTTATTTCATCATTTCCCAAGTATAACTGAGAATCAAACATATGCTTATGGCTTGTCGGATAGACATTTTAACACCCTGCCACACCATACTCTATAAATGCTGAAATTATAGTTTTCAAAATTAGTTGACAGGAAATCCCATATGCCTAAAAACTATTGATGCAAATGGACTGTCTATTGATTAGTTGAACACTATAGTATTCTTGAGTGCAATTTGAAGTTTCACTCATTAAATTACTAGGATTTTGAATGTCACACTTATGACAGAATTATATTCTTTTCAGTGGCTATGGAGTTTTGTGTATGTGTGTGTGCCTGTGTGTGAATAGCATAAGTAATAAAATATTTCGGATATGATGAAAGTGCTGAAAGTTTACTTCTGACAATCATCTCATCACAGAACACTTTGACAGCTTTCTAAACAACACTGACAGTGACACTAACATGTTTGAGCTTCCACATCAAACATTTGAGGTGAGTTGACCAAATTAGTTTGCATGTTCTTTCCATAATTTTGCAGAACCAATGCCAGCTTTCTTTTAGCTTTTGTGGTTATTCTAAGAAAATTAACATTAAGTAGTTTTCTGTATGCCTACTGAAGTTGACCAAACTTATAAGAATAAATATGATAACTAAGTGACAGCGGGTGCAAGATAGAAACAGGCAGTAGAAGAGAGAAATACCTGGATGGCTAGTGTTAGAACATTGGTGCATGATTCTGGAGATTCTTTGAGAGTCCATGCTTATCGGGCATGGCACTGTTTGAGATGGCATCTTTATTGGCTTGCCACTGTTTGAGATGGCATCTTTATTGGCTTGCCACTGTTTGAGATGGCATCTTTATTGGCTTGCCACTGTTTGAGATGGCATATTTAATAGCATGGCACTGTTTGAGATGGCATATTTATTGGCATGCCACTGTTTGAGATGGCATCTTTATTGGCTTGCCACTGTTTGAGATGGCATCTTTATTGGCTTGCCACTGTTTGAGATGGCATATTTAATAGCATGGCACTGTTTGAGATGGCATATTTATTGGCATGCCACTGTTTGAGATGGCATCTTTATTGGCTTGCCACTGTTTGAGATGGCATATTTAATAGCATGCCACTGTTTGAGATGGCATATTTATTGGCATGGCACTGTTTGAGATGGCATCTTTATTGGCTTGCCACTGTTTGAGATGGCATATTTAATAGCATGCCACTGTTTGAGATGGCATATTTATTGGCATAGCACTGTTTGAGATGGCATATTTATTAGCATGGCACTGTTTAAGATGGCATCTTTATTGGCTTGCCACTGTTTGAGATGGCATCTTTATTGGCTTGCCACTGTTTGAGATGGCATCTTTATTGGCTTGCCACTGTTTGATATGGCATATTTATTGGCTTGCCACTGTTTGAGATGGCATATTTAATAGCATGCCACTGTTTGAGATGGCATATTTATTGGCTTGCCACTGTTTGAGATGGCATATTTAATAGCATGCCACTGTTTGAGATGGCATATTTATTGGCATGGCACTGTTTGAGATCGTTTCTTTATTGGCTTGCCACTGTTTGAGATGGCATATTTAATAGCATGCCACTGTTTGAGATGGCATATTTATTGGCATGGCACTGTTTGAGATGGCATCTTTATTGGCTTGCCACTGTTTGAGATGGCATATTTAATAGCATGGCACTGTTTGAGATGGCATATTTATTGGCATGGCACTGTTTGAGATGGCATATTTATTAGCATGGCACTGTTTGAGATGGTATATTTATTGGCATGGCACTGTTTGAGATGGCATCATATTGACATGGCCACTGTTTTGGGCATGTCACTGTATGAGATGGCATATTTATTGGCATGGCACTGTTTGAGATGGCATATTTATTGGCATGGCACTGTTTGAGATGGCATATTTATTGGTATGGCACTGTTTGAAATGGCATATTTATTTTCATGGCGCTGTTTGAGATGGCATATTTATTGGCATGGCACTGTTTGAGATGGCATTTTCATTGGCATGGCACTGTTTGAGATGTAATATTTATAGGCATGGCGCTGTTTAAGAGGGCATATTTATTGGCATGGCACTGTTTGAGATGGCATTTTCATTGGCATGGCGCTGTTTGAGATGTAATATTTATAGGCATGGCGCTGTTTGAGATGGCATTTTCATTGGCATGGCGCTGTTTGAGATGTAATATTTATAGGCATGGCGCTGTTTGAGATGGCATTTTCATTGGCATGGCGCTGTTTGAGATGTAATATTTATAGGCATGGCGCTGTTTGAGAGGGCATATTTATTGGCATGGCACTGTTTGAGATGGCATATTTATTGGCATGGCACTGTTTGAGATGGCATATTTATTGGCATGGCACTGTTTGAGATGGCATATTTATTGGCATGGCACTGTTTGAGATAACATCATATTGACATGGCACTGTTTTGGGCATCCACTGTATGAGATCCCATACTTATTTTGTCTTTCTTTTTCTTCTTCCACTTTCTTTCTGTCTTTCCTTTTCTTTATTTCTTCCTATTTTACTTCCTTTTTTCCTTCTCTCTTTCTTTCTTCCTTCTTTTCTTGAAAGGGCGTATGTGTGTTGAAAGGAATAAAGGTCATTTGCCACATATTAGGTAGGCAAGAATTTTATTTCATAATTTCCCAAGTATAACTAAGAATCAACCATACGCATAGGAGCTGCGTTCGCGCAGTCGATAGGAGACTCGCTTTCAAATCCAGCTGTGACTCATTGCACCACACGGTCAGTGTTCGGAACCAAGCGGTTCCCAGGGTTCACCTAGTCTCTGGGAAATGGGTACCAGAGTTAACACTCTGGGGTAAATGGAGGAACGTCCCAGTAGCTACGGAGTTGCGTGCAGACGCCGACACAGGCGGACAGTTATTTTTATCAGCTGTCTGTACTGGTGGCAGAGCACTTATGGTTTATAAATGTGTGCATTGACGCTGGTTTACATCTCCTGACTTTACCTTTACCTTTTTTACTTATTGGCATGGCACTGTATGAGATGTCAGACGTATTGGCATGGCACTGTATGGGATGTCATACTTATTGGCATGGCTCTGTATGAGAAGTCATTCTTATTGGCATGGCACTGTTTGAGATGTCATACTTATTGGCCTGGCACTGTATGAGATGTCATACTTATTGGCATGGCACTGTTTGAGATGTCATACTTATTGGCATGGCACTGTTTGAGATGTCATACTTATTGGCCTGGCACTGTATGAGATGTCATACTTATTGGCATGGCACTGTTTGAGATGTCATACTTTTTTGGCTTGGCACACAAAGATTTTTTTTGTGTGTTCACCGGCTGTAAACTCCAGTGGAAAGTCCTGCTTGTTTGTCCACTTCTGGACTTCCACTCCTATTTCAGAACTTGAGTTTTTCATGCACATTTGTTTCACAGATCTGGCTTATTCATATACAGAGTGTTGGTTTCTTGAGTCTCAGCAGATGCACTTCCATGCTTTTACAGCAAGCTTATTAAGAAGGGGGCAATTGGTCTCTACATCCTACCTATGGACCCCGAAATAATGACTGATGTGCATTATCATTAGACTGTTGTGTTTCTCATTGCAGAACAAGACTTCAAGGGATGCTATGCATCAGCTTTTAATCTGGAATAACTAACTTTTGAGAGCCACAGAAGCCCAGCAGCTAGGCACTCTTGCACTCCTGGAGGTCTTAGGTTCAAATCCACATCAAGATGTGCGTTTATTAAAATTAAGAAAAAAATTTAACTTGGCTCCCATGTTGGTCCAGCTTAAAACAGAAACCGGACTTCCGTTTTCAAAATGGCGGACAGCAGCTGTGTTTATTTTCGCTGGCTGTCATTTCTCTCGGATTATTCTGTTCTATAATAATGGACTGCTATTTTATGCGCATTTCCAACGCAGGATATTATGTGTTTTTCGTGGGAACAGCGTGTATTGTGGTTGTGCTGTGTCGGGGCGGGATAATGACCGATAGTTTTGGCAGCCTCGACCACGCTGCCTTCGCAATGTTTTGATCGCGGCGGTCCACTCGGGAAGAGACAGAATCTCGTCAGCAGCCCTTGCAACTGTCTAGAGAGCAAACTCGATAAAAGCTGTCCCCAGAAACGGAATGTGTCAACCATATATTTGGTGGGGAGGAATCGACACATACGGTTAACTCAATGGCCATGCTTAAAACAGAAACCAAGAAATGTCTTTGAAGTGAACCCAAGACCTTCAGGATTCAAGGCAAGCAGCTTAATCACTTAGCCACAGATACCCTTACACTTTAGGGCACTTCTAATGGCTACACTGTGTGACTCCATGGCTGAGAGATTAGCAGATTTCATGATCCTTGATTCCTTGGGTTTGTTTCCCTGGGTGGTCGGTTAATTTAAAAAAAAAAAATTAGTAAAAGAGATTGGGGCCTCACCATGTAAAATTTGCAAAGACAGCGGTGGGTGCACTATAGCCAACCTTCCTTGTGGAGATGGCACATAATTTAAATAGCTACACCAAGTTTCTGGGAGTCGCCCTGGCGTTGGCCGCTAGATGCCCTCCTTCGGATTAGAAGGTCGTGGGTTCACGACCTGACAGAGCCGGACTTTTTTCAAAAATGACCATGACTTCCAGATTGACCCAGCCTTGAGTGGGTACCAGGTGCAGTCCCGGGAAGTAAAGGCGGCTGGCGTGACGCTGACCACATCACCCACCTAGTGCCAATTGGTCTATTGAAAATATAGGCCTAGCCCTATATTCCCAGTTCGCCTGAAAGCGTTGAAAAGGGACCTTTACTTGACTTCTACACCAAGTTTCTAGCCTGTTGTAACATGCAGTCCTGTGTGGGTGAGGGAGGGTCTTATTGAAGATTCTGTTAACTGCTAGAACTAAATATGTTTATCACATGCAGGATGTTATTCAGTTGAGCTATCTGCAGTATTGTGTTCACTTTGCAGAGTAAATTAATGAAATCACCAGAAGAAGTCAAGTGGCTTGTAAGTCCCGACAGGTCACCATCTCAGCAGCAAGTTAGTGTCTTTGCTTTTTATTATTTCTCGTTCCCTGTTTAGATAAAAGTAAAGTCGGGAGACGTGAACCAGTGTCATTGCATAAGTGTTCTGCCACCAGTACGGACAGCTGATAAGAACTGTCCGCCCGTGTCGCCATTCGCTCGTAATTCTGTAGCTACAGCGACGTTTCTCCATTTACACCAGAGTGTCAACTTTGGTACCCATTTCCTAGAGGCTGGGTAAACCCCGGGACCCGCCCGGTTTTGAAACACCGACCGTGGGCTGCAGCGAGTCGCAGCTGGATTTGAAAGTGAGCCTCTTATCGACTGCACTAACGCGGCGCCCCCATTTAGGGGGGGGGGGTCACTGCCTCCTCCCCGACAAGAATATTGCAAAGGGCAACTAATTGGGTGGTTTGCTGATATTGGATGTGTTGGGTCTAAAGGCGTAGATATCGCAACAACACAACATGCCAGCCACCCTTTTAAGGGTCACTGCAGTAGAAGAATCATTATTATCACCTGCTACGGGGGGTGGGGGCTGTGTGGTCTCGAGGCATGGTGTCCGCCTCGAGTGCTAGAGGTTCTGGGTTCAATCCCCGGTAAGGGCTGGGATTTTTTACACGTGGACTTGGACTTCAAGTAATTTCCCCTGGTCTCTGGTTAGTGAGATCGGACGCCCATCTGCATTGTTTTGCACATAGGAAAATCAAAAAGAGTAGCCTAACGCCCTGCCCTGGCAAAATTTGGAGTTAAAAATCTACTCAAAGTATTTAAGGATCCTCGCCGGTGCTACAGAGCCTGTGCATTGTGCTGAGCTTCTTTGGACTCAGACTTGAGTTAGAAGAAGAACGGAGCACTTATGAGTTATTACTCATGTGCCATGATGTTGATCTATTGTTGAAAACCTCAAACCTCACCTGCTACAGTACCTTTCATACATGTATAATTATGTGTGGTACGGTTTAGAAAAACCTGGACAGTGAATGAGCATTTAGTTTGATTACCCCTGTCATCCCGAGAAGCTACAAAACTCACACTTCCAGTCCTCCATCTTTGTCACTTCACCAACTAAACATAATTGCTTGTTTACGAGAAGCATAGTTACGACACTTCCAGTCCTCCATCTTTGTCACTTCACCAACTAAACATAATTGCTTGTTTACGAGAAGCATAGTTACGACACTTCCAGTCCTCCATCTTTGTCACTTTACCAACTAAACATAATTGCTTGTTTACGAGAAGCATAGTTACGATTACTGTTGTTTGTACCTATACACAAGTTGTTTATAGCTGTACATAAGTTGTTTGTACCTATACACAAGTTTAACAGGACTGGAGTTAATTACATTTACTAAACAAAATAGTGGGGGGTTTGTACCTGTATACAAGTTTAACAGGACTGGAGTTGATTACATTTACTAAACATAATAGTGGTTACCCAGCAAATAGGTAAGGGATCAATTGTGAGTCACACCCTATAAATTATATATGCTCAAAAAAATAGACACCTATAAATGTTATACAAAAGGGTACTAGGCATAGAAAACAAAACAGGAGGCTCTGTTGCTGTAATCTTACTTTAAGAGCATAATAAAAATAATGTGCTGATTTGTAAACATTGAAATTATATGAAATGTATAATCAGATACTTTTAAAGAGGATTTATGTCAGTGGTTAAAGGGGGCTTGTTGGCCTACTTACAAAATTATTAACGAGGCTTAGGGTCCCTTCCCCAAATTTTGCAGCAGTTGGGGATCAAGTGGCTTGAGCTACCAGTTCCCAGCACCCCTAAAGAACACTGTACAAATGTGCTTTTTTTTGTATTTTTCAGGAACAGCTAGAGGAGCACTATGGAATAAAATGTGACTCCAAGTACTTTGATGGACAGTCAGGTGACTTGATGCATGCCTTTTCCATTTCACCTGATCAAGTGATACCACAGGCAACAGTCAAAGAAGAAGTTGTGGAGGAAAATGAAGTAGTACCTGATGCATATAATTTCAACACTTCTGTAACTAAAGGAAACAGTCCATTGGAACAGGCTGGTACAAGGAGGGCACCTTTGCTCAATATTACCAACTGGCTTGAGGTCCCTTATTTGGATGAAGGTGTGTTTGATAGTCCAGGCCGCATTTGTAAACCAGACGATACAGGTGAGACAACTTTGAAAAACATGTCCTCTATCCAGTGTATAGCCATCAATGTCTCTGCTCAGTATTCTATGAAGATCCTATCTGGCAAATTTCAGCTAGAATGTTGAATGTTGTTGAATTAAAAATCAACATCACAGCACTCGGGACACTCCCATAAGTAAGTGCTCAGTCCCCTTCTTCAGCAGCAAGCAAAGAGTTCCAATTCCGATAGTACCAGTAACCTTCTGATTGTATATCCATCTCATCCTTCCCCTGAGTGTTGAGCGTTGGCCAAATCCCCTGGTAACTCCTCAGCTAGAATGGGTTGACAGCATCCAGAAGTCCCACTTCAAGAAACTGTCTTGGCTGCACACATCAGGACATGTCTGCAGTTGTTAGTGGAGTAAGAAGTATGGACAAGTAAGACATACTGAATGCGTTTGGTTCCAGAGACGTTGAGATAACAGAGTAAGAGATAACAAACTACCTGCTAATAATTAGCATTAAGGACAAGCATGCAGAAACTGGTTGCAGGGTAAAGAACAAGATATGCCAATCAGTTCGTACTGGGCATGTTGAGCATGAAAAAACAGATGGCTGCTGCATCGGTTGACAGTATATGAGTGAGTCGCACTGATGTGCTAGGATATTGATATGGATAACAAGTAACAAGGACCCTTTTCCACGCCTTTAGGCATGTAGGGCTAGACCTTATTGTTTTATAGACAATCGGCACAAGATGGGTGGTGTGGTCAGCATCACGCCGGCCGCCTCTACTTTTCTGGACTGCACCCGGTGCCCACTCAAGGCTGGGTCGACCTGGGAGCTAAGGTCATTTTTGAAAAAAGTCCGGCTCCTCCAGGGAGCGACCCCACGACCTTCCGATCCTCGGCGGGCGTCTAGCCGCTCTGCCACGGGGGCTTCCCTATAAATATATAGAGCTAGCATATCCCGCCTCAGCATTGAGATCTGACCTTTACTTTAAATAAGTAAGCCCCCTATAAGTAAAGTGACCTACTCCATAAAATATGGCAAGCCTGTGGGAATTTAAATTTATCTCATACTTCATCTTCAGTTGCCTTGCTGGCTGATGTAGGCGATAGTGCTTCTTCACATCTTGAATCTCTAATTGCATGTATCAGCGTGTGTGCTAATACCTTTCCATACAAGAATTTTTTTAAGTTGTCAAGAATCTTTTCTTTTCGTCTACCTTTATGTCTGTTTCTAGTCAGATGTTCCAGAAATAGTGTCTCACAACATTAATACAGATTTCTTGGTATTGAATTGCTCAGTAAAAGAAAGAATTAGTGGCAAAAATATAGTCTGTATTGCTTGCAGCTTTGTGAACTATAATTTTATCTTAAGGACCCTTTTGTCTTTCTTAAACCTGTCGCCCTGGGAAGCCATGAACCTAGCTTTTCTATCATTGCTATATTCCCATAAATGTCCCAAAACCGACATGTCTGCAGTGATCTGTTTCTGAGACACACAACTAAATGTTACTGACTGACTGCACCTGCCCAACATTTAGCAGCCCCAGATATGAATATATTTACTAAAAGTAGCATTTATGGATGTTTCTTATAAACAGTATGGTGCTTTGAAAGCATTTTTTTATGTCAAAATGTTTCTGTAGCATAAATTTTAATGGTCAAGGAGTCATGACATGAGTCAAAGCATGTTTTTTTTTTAATTTTAATTTTTAATTTTTTTAAAGGTCCCAGGGAACATGTGCCTTTTAGAGCTTTACTTTTTTTGGTGTTAATTGCTTGCTCCTTTGATATATTTCAATGTTTTAATTATATATATATATATATATATATATATATAAGAAAAGTAAAGGACCCTGGGTCGACCACGGGAGCCAAGGTCATTTTTGAAGATATGCGGCGCGCGTCCAGCTGCTCTGCCACGGCGACTCCCATATATATATATTAGGGCTGTACCGAATATTCGCTTCGGGGCCGAATAGTGAACCTAATAACTATATATAATATATATATATATATATATATATATATATATATATATATATATATATATATATATATATATATATATATATATATAGAGAGAGAGAGAGAGAAATAATTTTCTTTTGCTAGATCTGAGTAACCTGAGTTTCTTATTTATCTTATTTAAACTAAGTATTTTTCGTAACTTATGATGCTTGAAGTTGTAGTAAGATCAGAGTTTGGCTGTTGTCATTCCGGTGGAAAGAAGACTGTATTGATCAGGATAGGACATATGTTGCATCATAGACTTTATAGAGGCTTGTGGCTTTCTCATTTGAAAGTCATTGGTGTCGAGAATGAAATAGAGATATTGTTATGTTTAAAACAATTGGTTTTTTGCTTGAGATAATTTATGTCTGTCTTTATATATCTGATGGCTTTCTTAAGATCACTAATGTGTTCTTTAAAAGTATTTGCTGTCCATCTTAAAACACTTGATTACTTTTATAAAGTTTTTTCTAAAGAATTTGCTGTATTTACGATTGCAGGTCCCAGTCTTAGATTCAACAGTTGTATGCAGGCAGACTTAGACTGTGGAATGAATGTTGTGATCAAGACTGAAAAGGAACAGGAGACAAGTGGTGTGGTGTATGTGTAACCTTTCAGATTAACAGCAAGTAGTCTTCATCAAATGCACTTAGGTAACACAGTGGCTAGCACGCTCAGTGTAGGCTGGGTTAGTCCAGTTGCAAGTGGCATCATCAAAAAGGGAACTCTTTATTGGTTACTGACAATGGGGACAGCGCACATGTTGGAATGCCCAGAGTGCAGTAATGTCACTTCCTGATCATTCATTCATTCATTCATTCATTCTTTAGGGAATAAAGGATAGAAGAAGATGATGTAGCTTTTACATTAACAAATAAATGTCTTTTATATAACACCTAAATTTCACATTAATTATCAATGTAGTTTAGATGTACAACACTTAACTTTCACATTCAAAGGTAATGTAATTTAATTGTACAACACTTAACTTTCACATTAGCAAGTAATTAACTGTATATGTACAACACTTAACTTTTACATTAACAATATAATGAATATATAGAACATTGAATTTTCACACTAGCAAGTGATGCCATTTATATGTACATCACTTAACTTTTACATTAGCAGGCAATGTAATTTATGTGTAAAACACTTAACTTTCACATTAGCAAGTAATGTCGTTTATTTGTACGACACTCAACTTTAACATTAGCAAGTAGTGTCATTAATATGTATGACACTTAACATTCACATTAACAAGTTATGTCATTTATATGTACAACACCTAACTTTTACATTAGCAAGTAATGTCATTTATATGTATGACACTTAACATTCACATTAACAAGTAATATCATTTATATGTACAACACTAACTTTCACATAAGCAAGTAACGTAATGCATATGTACAACACCTAATTTTCACTAGCAAGTAACGTAATGCATATGTACAACACCTAACTTTCACTAGCAAGTAACGTAATGCATATGTACAACACCTAACTTTCACTAGCAAGTAACGTAATGCATATGTACGACACTTAACTTTCACTGGCAAGTAACGTAATGCATATGTACAACAGCTAACTTTCACATTAGCAAGTAACGTAATGCATATGTACGACACCTAACTTTCACTAGCAAGTAACGTAATGCATATGTACGACACTTAACTTTCACTGGCAAGTAACGTAATGCATATGTACAACAGCTAACTTTCACATTAGCAAGTAACGTAATGCATATGTACGACACCTAACTTTCACTATCAAGTAACGTAATGCATATGTAGGACACTTAACTTTCACTAGCAAGTAACGTAATGCATATGTACAACAGCTAACTTTCACTAGCAAGTAACGTAATGCATATGTACAACAGCTAACTTTCACTAGCAAGTAACGTAATGCATATGTACAACACCCAATTTTCACTAGCAAGTAACATATTTGCATTTGTACAACACCTTACTTTCACATTCGCAAGTAACATAATGCATATGTACAACACCTAACTTTCACTAGCAAGTAACGTAAATCATATGTGCAGCAGCTAACTTTCACATTAGCAAGTAACATAATGCATATATAAAACAGCTAACTTTCACACTAGTAAGTAATGAAATGCATATATACAACACCTAACTTTCATTAGCAAGTAACGTAATGCATATGTTCAACACTTAACTTTTACATTACCAAGTAATGTCATTTGTATGTACAACACTTAATGTTCAATTAACAAGTGTCATTTATATGTACCACAGTTAATGTTTAACAAGTAATGTCATTTATATGTACAACGCTTAACATTTACATTAACAAGTAATGTAATGTAAATGAACAACAATTAAATTTCATTTTAAATGCAAACAGAATGAAGCCATGAGGATAATTATGTGATGTTGGTAAGACACCCCGGTAGAATGTATGGAATATATACTTGTACTGCTGACTGTTACAGATAGGTTCAAAGTGCTGAAAACAAAGTCATATCTCAAAGTAACCACAGACATGGCAGAATGAAGCATGAGGGTAATTCTGGGATGTACATAAGATATCCCAGTAGTATGTATGCTGTATATACTCGCAGGGCCAACTATTATTACATAAAGCTTCAAAGTGCTGCATGCAAAGTCATATATCAGAGTAGCCACAGACAGGAGCACTTCCTTCATGAAACCCTGGGTAGAGCTAAGAGTCGCAGACTAAAAGATTAACGTCTTGGATGGTGTGGGCTGAAGACACAATTGGAGATGCAGGTTTGATAATATTGAGCGAGTCTGTGAGCGGGGCAGATTGTCAGAGCAGCAGCTAGTCTGTAGGGTTGAAATCACATTGGGCTGTGAGTGCAGCGACTGACCAGCAGGTGCTGCAGAAGTTACAACAAATGATTAATGTCAGTTCTCTTTCAGCTGATGTGATAATCTATACAGATGGCATTGTGTTGAGAGGCAGACAAAGTGTGTGAGGGTTTATAGCAAAAGGGTATGGACATCAGTGCAACAAAGCTGGTTTATGATACTACAACATAAAGTTTGAGGGTGAAGCTAGCCATCTACTAGCTTGAGAACCAGCTATACACACATGTAATAAGTGCCACAGATTTAGAACATGATGAGCAAGTTAAAGACAAGTATGCTCTGTGCAGAGTGAAAATTATTGCTTCAGAGATCTCTTCAGAGATGCTGATGTGGTGGAAAACTAACTGGCAGATAGACTGTCTGGTTCTGCACCACTTGGTGGTGAATTGATGCATGAAAGCTAGATGTTCTATATGCATTGCAGCCAACTTTTATTGGCGACTGATTGATTGATGAAAACTGTTTAGCATATTTTATTTAGAATGTTTTTTTTTTTAAAGTGCTCCACACAAGATATCAGAAAAGAGGGCAAGAATAAAACAGCGCCCATGCAAAGAAGATTCAAAGAAGATTGACTTCAGGAAGTCCTCTTGGATGAATGGGTTCATGATGTACAGTCATATACACAGGAAGCAGCTGATTAGGTGAGTTAGTGGCTGGGTAATTTTTTGTGGGTATGGCTAATCACGTGGTAGGTCTTCACACGTAACTAGGCGAAATTTTTTTTTTTTTTTAAATCTAGAAAAATCTGTGTGGGGGGGGGGGGGGGGCTTAAACAAGTGAATACTGTGGCTAGAAAGCTTTCACAAGCATATTACATAAGTATACATAGACGCTATTGAAATTACAAACAAGAGTACCTGAAATCACTGAACTGAAGTATCTCCCAAAAAATCCACGTCTGTCTGGCTAGTTAAAGCTCTCACACGCGTGTGTACACAAGAAATGGATGCTAATTAGAAACAAGGCTGTGACAGACAAGGGGGTAACTTAAAAAAATATTAGATGAATCTGTGTTGGATGTTACATCCCCTAAGCAGGTTGGAGCCCATTAGATACATGAGGTGGTTCTCAAAACCTGTACAAACCATTATGGTTTGTTTCTCATATGTTAATGTCATTTGTCCTATAATTTGATTTGCTTGTTACATCTGTACTTGATCTTGTAGTAAAGGATAAATTGGCTCAAAATAACTTTGAAACAGAAGGTTTGTAAAACTGATATTTTCTTTCTTTAGGGAAAAGCCAGGACTGCATGCATCCGTTATCAGTAAATTATTGGGACATAGGTGGAGATCAATGACCAGTGAGCTACAACAGCCCTACAGGTATCTCACTTACATTTATTTCTTTTTCTGTTCATTTCCCCAGTTGTGCATATAGTCTCTCATCCACCGCACTGCAGTTAACACCTTGCTGTCCCTACGTTATTCACAAACTGTGAACTAGCAATTGGTTTAAGCTTTAAAATATGTAAATCGTTGGAAAATACAAATGTAAGACAGCCTAACATTTCCAGACAGGGTGTTGCAATGACAATAGGAAGTAAAACACAACAGCTGGAACTGATGCTGATTAAGACATGAAGTCTAGACATGAAATAAATAAACAGGCAGGATGAAAATTAGTATGGTGTTCTTCCTTCAAAAGTGATGAAGACCCTTTTGCATCCCAACTCAAGAATGAATGATCAATGATTTTGAGTGGCTGATCAGTGCAATTTGAACCTTGAAAATTTGTGTGTGTGTGAAGTGTGGACAATTAGTGGAAGCAATAGTTGAGGTGAGATTCACCACACAGTTTCTTCC
>CAJHNH020001084.1:85000-129105 GCA_905116865.2 Candidula unifasciata | reverse complement strand
TGTAATTAACACTGGATTATTAACTACATTTAAGGTGGCATGTAATCACTGGTAATCATGAAAGGAAGGAGTTTGCGGTTAAATGAGTAGGGACTCTTTGTAGTTTTCAGATCGAGTGGAAGATGGTTCCATAAATGAGCAGCAGAATATGCAAAACTTGTTTTAAATAAATAAATTTTGGGTATAGGCAAATGTAATAAACTTAGCCACTTGTTATTTTGAGGATTAGATTGAATCAATCGGTTGATGTAATTTAGAGTACCTTTAGTTAGGATTTTAGTGAATGAATTTGGCCTTATTAAAAATTAAACGTTTACTAAATGGCAGAAGTCTTAGATGTCCGTATAAAAGATTTTTCTCGATGTAGTTTCTATCGGAAACTAGGTGTAAGGTCCTATTTTGTTGAAAACTCAGCCATTTGACATTAGATTTGGAGCAGCCATCCAAAATTGTGGAACAATAGTCAATATGCGTTTTAATGTAGGGTATGTAAAATATTTTACGTGTATTTTCGTCCAGAAAGTGCTGAATGTTTCCAAGTTGATATACTTTTTGTGTTACCTTTTTGGTCATGGCATGAACACGGGAACTCCAAGTTAGATGGCTGTCAATTAAAACACCTAATGTTTTGTGTTCAACTACACTAACAATAGGTAGCTTGTCCATGAAAAGCTCAAGCGGTGGCTTGTGTAAAGCTAATGTTTGTAGCTTTTGCCTAGTTGTTATCACCATGAATTTAGTTTTATTAATGTTAATCCCCCGTGTGGGTTCCGGGGCCCCATTGTGGAGAAAACAAGAATAGGCCCACTGCCTTCCCAAAAGCATGTTGTAAGAGTCGACTAATTGGGGAACTTCCTTTGAAGCCGGAGAGGCAAGGAACCAACAGTCTGTATTCAAGAGAGTGAGATCTGTAAAACTGATGCACACGCAACACTCAGGTTCTGGAGCAGGACTGCAGTTCAGTAGTGGACGAGCAACCAGAACTTTCCGCCAGAGTGTACAGCTGGTGAACGTGAAGAAGAAGATTAATGTTAATTTGCATGGGATTATCATTGCTCCATTTGATAAGTTTGTCTATTTCTTTCGGTAAAGAATGTTACAATTGTCATGACTAGAATATAATCTACAGTCATCAGCAAACAGATGACATGTTATACTGAGATGTAGCAGAAGGTCATTAATATAAGTAGCAAACAGTAGTGGACACAATATTGAGCCCTGAGGAACGCCTATATTTAACTTTGTAGGTTTTGAATAACGTTACTGAGGTAAACTACCTGCTGCCTATCAGACAAAAATGACTTTATTAATGTCCCTAAACTATCGTTAGTTTTTACTAATTAAAATATTGTGATCAACCATGTCAAAGGCTTTCCTATAGTCAACAAATAACGCACCGCAAATGTTGACATTGTTGATGTTAACTCTTTGACTCCCAGAGGGTTTATCATCACAGGCCCAAGGGGTAGTAAAATGAGACATAAAATTGGTGCATAATGAGTTAATTGGGCTTCTAGGTAGGAACCTGTGACTGTATGATGTGTTCCTTTTGACTCAAAGAGTTCATGTGCCCGGTGTGCGTCATTTTTGTCAACGCAGTATGACAAGAGGATTTAGGTCCTAACCCTGACTGGCTATTAACTATTAGATTGTTTTTATTTAAATGCTGAAACATTATTTTATGTGTGTGTTTCTCTTATGGTTTAGATAGTGAGGATAGTAGAGAAATGGGTCTATAGTTGCCTAGAGAATTGTTGTCAGCTGAACCAGATTTAAGCAGAGGATAAGCAATTTTAAATACTGATGGAAAGTAGTTCTTGGCAAGGCACTGATTATATATGAACATATTATAAATTGGAACTCTGTGCTGGCTGCTGAAGATGGGAATGGAGCGCTTGTGGGATTGCTTCGAGTGCTTTGATGTCAATTTTTGAATCAACTCAACTCAGTAAAAGGTAGACAGAAAATACCAGGAGAAATAGAGACAGATGAGTAAGATAAAGAAGTCATAGAATGAATTGCATAAGATAGCAAAGGATTGGAAGGCTTTGGCCCTAGTTGGCCTATGCTTCTATGAGAAAAAATAGAGAAGAAAAAGGAAGATAATAGCAGTTAAACTATTTCTCTCCCATGAAAAACAGCTACCAAGCGATAGCTCACACCATTCAACCTTCCTAGAGTACGGTCACAAATAATACAAAAAATAAAGTTTTTTAAAACATAAACATTACAGAAGTGAAGAAATTCTTCTGGTTTTTGTTGAGGAAGGCTTTCTGGCTGTAGTGTTCAAGTTATGTATGAGAAGGCATGCAGGAGTGACCAGAAGAGTTACATTCAGGAATTAGGTCTTAAGAGAACCAGTCGACACAAAGCCAATTCTAAATTACATAAGAAAACAACAAATCAAATGGTTTGCCCACTTAGAGCAAACGCCTTGTGACACAAAACCATACAAGGCAAACACAAAAAGAGGGATGAAGAGCACAAGACAAAGATGGAAAGAGAAACCCTCAAGAGAACGCGTCTATGGCCCAGATGGCCAGAAGCTTGTATCTCCCTGAACACACAAAACAGTAAAAGAGAGTGAAAAGGAAGAAGGACAGGGTAATAATTTGTGATGGATTCTCTTGCGAAGCTGGCCACTTCTGCTTTGTTTTGGTAGATTAGAAGTGTGAAAGAATTTGTCAGGATATACAGTTTGAAAATTTTAGCTTGAATGCTGATGAGGACTTCAAGCACATGTATATTTCTTTGTAACTACAATGAAGTACTTGTGTGTGTTTCTATTGTAAAGTCCACTTGCTTGTTTGTCAGTTAATTTGTTAAAGTGAAATACATTTGTATGGTTATTTTATACACTTTTTTTGGGTCAGTTAATTTGTTAAGTGAAAAACACTTGCTTTATTGGTAATACTGAAACATTTTTATCTGTTTTTGTTTTGTTTTTTGTAAAGAAATGTGTACTACTGAACTCAAGAAATTTTTTAAAGAATTGATTTTGTTTTCCTTAAGTTTGTGTGTGTGTGTGTGTGTAGTTTTGGATATTATTGGATTGTGCTTGATCACAGCAGAGCTGAAATAATTGCACCTTTTGGCTGACACATCTTATGTTTGGCATTTGTTGGTCAGGTTAATCTTCCAGAGTTTGCATCTAATTCAATTGTTTCATCTTAATTTGATGTTACTATTTTATGGGTTTGGTAAATGATCATAATAACAACAGATGTATTTGAGAAGTTTAAATGTAGAATAGCTCAAATGAAAGCAGCATTTCACAACTTAAGACATTTTTTTTTTGGGCAATATATCTTTGTCAGTTAAGATGAAGAAGTGTGCTTGAGAGTTGTGTAGTTTCAGTACTTATGTACAGAATTAAAACATAGACTGTCAATGGTTAGTTAGTTGTTGTTGTTTTTTTTGTTTTTTTCTAGTTTATCCACTGCAGGGTTAACATCTCAAGGATGAAAATGAGACAAATACAACTCCTGGAAGCCCCGTTGACCTGTATAGCTATATATCACAGTTATACCAATATACCATGGCACCACAAAATGGTTATGAGGTAAGCTGCAGTGCGGTGTGGGTGGGTATTTTACACATCGTATTTGTCAAGAGACAGTGGGCTTATTCTTCTACCTCTCAAACTGAGCTCGGGAACCCACATACAGAAATTACACTAATGGTTAGGGAAGAAGATAGTTTGGTAACTTGCTTTTATAATGTACAGACTTTAAATAAAGGTAATGCACTCACAATTTTTTTTTTTTTCCTGTTTATTATGGCTATTGCTTTTCTTGTGTGTCTACCACCAGATGTTCTGGTGGAGTTCAGACTGTCTATTTAGTTGCTGGTCTTTGTAGAAAAGTGTACACTGAATATTTGCTTTCATTACAATGAATGTGAAGTTATTAATAAACTTGCATAAAATAGGTATATTACCTTTTTTTTTTAAATCTTCTTTGCTTTCACCAGCTGTAAACTCCAGTAAAAAGTCATGGCTGTTTGTCCACTTCAGGACTTGGGTCTTGTTCAAGGACTTGAGTGTTTTGTGCACATCTGTTTTACAGATTTGGCATATTCATGTGCAGACTGTTGGTTTCTTGCTTTTTGGGCAGTTTTTCTACAACTTGGGACACCGATCCTATTTACATTAGCCAGGCTTCCAGTGTCTATGGAGGTGATGGTTACATTATCGGCAACTAGGTCACCCATAGGCTCGCCGGTAGACGGCTTTGTCTCTGGTCGGGACAGTATTTGGGTCTGTTTCCTTTGATCGCTTTAAACCTGCAGGAGTCCTTTTCAGGACTAAGCCACTTTATATTGCGCACATAACCTAGTCACAATTATAACCTAAAGCTCCCACTTTCAGGGATGCTGGTTGAATGTGATGGCTGTAACAAATACATTGACTTGGCTAGAGACATTTATTCCCCTATCCCCACATTCTGTATGATTCCTTGAAGACTGAGACAGGCTGGGTTCATTGAAAATGTTTAGGGTCTGTGAGAAAATCTTGTCTGCAAGGAATTAGTTTCATTTTTGTGCCAGGACACTCTGGGGTAAGAGGGAATGAAAGAGCAGACTGGCTTGCTGGCAGGGCCATGGTAAGTATAGGAAAAGCAATGGACTGCAGAGTTCTCAAGGAGGCAGGATGAGTAGATGATTAAGGAGATCGCAGTGAATCATCAACCTTTAGAAGATTATAAGAACTTCATTCCATAAGAGGGGCTACTAGGCACTATACAGGCAGCCAGAGAAGATAAGTAAAGCAACACAGAACTGGTGTTGTCAGTTGGAATACGCATTAAAGATGGGATCCGAGTGTCTATGGACTTGTGCGGTAAGGATGCTAACTAACTAACCTGTGAGTGTTGGCCAGATCTTCTGGTCAGTCTGCTTTCTATTGACTGTGTTAGTTTGTTGACAGATTATCCTCACTGCAGGTCAAACCACTCAGTCCATAAGTGCTCAGATCCCCTCCTTACTAAATCCTGCTGTGTGTAACGGCTAACGACACTAGTTCTGTGTTGGTTTATTATTCTTCTTTGACTGCCTGCGTAGTGTTATGGTTTGGCGACACCGCGTTTAACATTTT
Source organism: Candidula unifasciata (assembly GCA_905116865.2). Lineage (NCBI taxonomy): Eukaryota > Metazoa > Mollusca > Gastropoda > Stylommatophora > Geomitridae > Candidula > Candidula unifasciata. The sequence continues at coordinate 124,010 of CAJHNH020001084.1, read as the reverse complement.
GTTTTTGCAGTCTGACCGTGGTTGCAGAATCACTGTTCTCAGTTGGTTCACGTAGACTTCTTAACTCTCTAAGAGCATTCAATATATCCGCCTCGTCCATGGCCTGTCTGGCTTTCATAGTAGCCTTACCTGCAAGCTTATCAGCTTGCTCATTTCCTTATACCCCACATATCATAGCACGAAAATGAAACTAATCCTTGTCAGCCGTGAATTCTGTAGAGCCACAAACCACTGCCTTCAGATCCAGCTCTTTTCTATCTTCCTGAGCATACTCATCGAGTCACTGAGAAAGCATGCCCCAGTAAAAGTCTATGTCTCTAGCCATGTTACTGCTTTAGTCACAGCCATGACCTCCACAATCAGACTACTTGTAGTTACTGCAAAAGCTCCAGATTCTTTCTTCACAACTCTCCCTTCAAACTGAGCCGTGAAAGCCCACGAGCTTCTAACGTGGCGGATTACAGAACCATCTGTGTACTCCTGTGGGACTATTTATTTTTATGGACTAAACAAGCTTATATTGACTTTACTGGCTTCTGTTGACTATACTGGCTTCTGTTGAATATACTGGCTTCTGTTAACTATACTGGCTTCTATTGACTATACTGGCTTCTATTGACTGTACTGGCTTCTGTTAACTATACTGGCTTCTATTGACTATACTGGCTTCTGTTAACTATACTGGCTTATATTGACTATACTAGCTTCTGTTAACTATACTGGCTTATATTGACTATACTAGCTTCTACTGACTATACTGGCTTCTGTTGACTATACTGCCTTCTACTGACTATACTGGCTTCTGTTTACTATACTGGCTTCTATTGACTATACTGGCTTCTGTTGATTATACTGGCTTCTGTTGATTATACTGGCTTCTGTTAACTATACTGGCTTCTGTTAACTGTACTGACTTCTGTTAACTATACTGGCTTCTGGTAACTATACTGGCTTCTGTTAACCATACTGGCTTCTATTGACTATACTGGCTTCTACTGACTATACTGGCTTCTATTGACTATACTGGCTTATTAACTTGGAGAATAAAACCCTTGTTTTACTATGCTTACTTCTTCTGTTCCTCCTCCTCCTCTCTCTTCCTTTCCTCAGCCTTCAGTAAAGCATAGCATACACTCCCAACCAGGAGCACCGATACAAAGAAAAACACTGGGGTAGAGGTGCTTCTGCTCCCCTAAACCACAAACGCTGTCAGTATTAGTGAGGACTATTATCACAGCACTCCCAACAGATCGATAGGTGCTCCGATCTCCTACACTTGAGTTCAACGACTGATCACGCCCGTTCTGTATTTATTAACCAGACACCCTGTGTCCTTAGTGAAATGTTAATATCTGGCTACTCCAGGTTGCACCCCCGTGTACACCACTAGCCTGGACAAGGATATTGAATCATGCTTGATGTTTTGATCTTCTTTACAATGTGCAGCCCGCCTAGGAGTACCGTATGTATAATTAACATCTCAGGGTAACGACAGCGTGGATTCGAAGAAAATGGTTGGAATCGCTGGGGAAATCTCGACTGATGGGAATTACAGTTTCATTTTTGTGCCAGGACAAATGAGAATGTCCGCCAGATCCATTGCTTTTCCTTTACCTACCGTGGCCCTGCTAACAAGCCAATTCTTTATTGAGATGTCCTCAGCAACTCAAACTATTTTCGTCGAATCCGCCCTGTCGCTACCTTCTTTAGCATGCTCATGAAATCACTTTTAAAGCACGCATGAAGGAAATTAGTAGTTGTAATAGTAGTAGTAGTAGTAGTAGTAGTAGTAGTAGTAGTAGTAGTACATTTCACCCCACTAGGACATCACACAAGCAATAAACACCCGATGACACATAAAGGGCCACCATGTGGATGAGGATCACCCGTGGAGAGGTCCCGGAAACCGCGTTCAGCCATTAGACCATATTTATGGGCGGGCTATATTGCGGCCCCTGGCAAGAGCCAGAGTAGGGCTTCAAATAACGAAAAATTGCACCCCACAAGTGAATGACTATATATGGGGAAAATTCTGTCTCTAGCCGCATCATTGCCAACAATACAGTCCAATAAAAAGGTTTTTTCCCCTCACTGTTACTGTACCAATGTAAAAACTGTCCCCGGTATTCCTAATCGCCTTTGCACAAAGCTGTAGTCTAATGCCGATGATAGGTAACAAAAGAACCAGAAGGGGTGCTGTTGTATCCAACGAGAGTCCTTCTACTCCATAATTTCCCCAAGTCTAGAATTGGCCCTCCACTTCTTCGTTCGTTTAATTGACCGTAAGTGTCTACAGACTTGTCCGTCTGTGACTTCGAAAAATGAAAGCCCTTCTTTCTTTTGTGTCCAACGGAGTGGTCAGCGGCTTGTAGTTTGGCGTCCGATTCAGTCTGTGGAACGGAGTTAAGTGTCGGCACCCCGTAGCTACGAATAACAGTTAATTCGTGCTTCGCTTCATTACTCCCGACGCCATCTCTACGTTAGGAAATTCCAGATGACATATCTCAGGAGAATGGGCTGGAAAATCCCGGTCTGGCTTCCTTGTTATTAATGGGTGCATTGTATGATCTGTCGATAAAAATAATGTGTAGCTGGAGTTAAAAGGTATAATTCAGCAACCGGGGGGGGGGGGGGGGGTGTCTCCGTGGCCAAGTTGCCAACCGAGCCGCTCGCCTCATGCTCTGAAAGTCATGAGTTCATTTCACTGGTGCAGTTTTTACTTAGATCCATTGCTATCATCCCTGGAGTTAAGGAGTTCGTTCATTGTTCGAAGCAATCGACAGGCAGATGACCGTTTTGCGGAGAGAGACACTGCCATGTTTGATGAAATCCACAGCAATGAAGTCGACTATCTCGATTTGAAACTTCTAGAGTAGATTGATTGCTATTTGCATCATGGTACTAAAGATCGCCTGTGTCAGAACTGATTAAAAGTACGTACATGAGACAGAAGGTTGAGGATAGACATGAATACTAACGCCACACATCATGGACTTTACAAAGAAGAAAAAGAAAAAGGCTGCTGTCTGCTCTTTTAGGCGTCGATTGTTTTACGTGTCCAAGACGAACATTGACTCCCTAACTCCTTCATTACCAAGCAATTCACTACGTTTCAAAAGACCTCCAGCAGCGTGTACATTAGGTTTTTACTTCAACTTACTTTGTCCTTTATAGAAGGAAGAGGTTTAAAAAAAAGGGGGAGGGGGGTGAGAACAACAACAAGAAGACAAAGGTAACTAAAGAAAATAAGAAAAGCAAGCACTGGAAGAGGTAGCAGTAGACGAACGTAGAAGAAGGAGATGCAGTATCATCAAAGAAGAGGGGGAAAAAAAAGAAGATGCAGCAGCAAAAAGAAAAAAAAAGGAGAAGAGGAGGAAGACATTGATTCCCTGTCGCTATGGTGTAGAAACTTTGCTTGAGTGGGTACCAGGTACAAGCCGCGAGATTTCGTAGGTGATTTTCCGGGTAGAGGTGTCATGTGTTCTTCCTGACTGCGGCAGACAAACCACACTTCTCCTAGATTTACGGTACCTATCATGGAATCAAGACTCAAGGGTTGCGGTATCCAAAGTACCGAAACAAAGGGTTTACAACTCAGAAGGGAAAAAAAAAAACACCCTTAGCACATCAACCACGGACCACGGACACCGCCAACGAGTGTAAAAATACAAACACATCAATGATTCGACACGCCACAAACTGTCGCGCCTTCGACGCTTTCCCTTGCAGCACATTTTCAATGCACACTGGGCCTTCGGCGCCTGAAACCTACTCACAACAACAACACTTTCCAGAAACAACAGTCGTTGACCGAAAAGAGAGTTGCGAAAAGAACGCTGCTCACTCTCGTCATGGAGATAGTGTGTCGAACTAACTCGAGGCTTCTTTTCGGCACGCTGTGTAAGGACGGCGAAGGAAGACATTTCGTAACAACCCCAGAACATAGGACAGCCCATAGGAACCGGTACATCTCACGGCCGGCGAGATGGGGTGACTTTCGTGACTTGTACCGTAGATGGATTGGTTGTTGGGTAGAAAAAGAGGTATGCGGACTAGTAGATTAACTGGCGTGTAGGTAGGAAAGTAGGTAGGCAAAAAGGTAGGCGAAGTAGCAAATGGATAATCTGGTGGGAAGGAAAGTAGGCACACTAAACCTTAGGCGGACTAGTAGACGGATAGACTGGTGGATATGAAAGTAGGCAGGAAAGAGGTAGGTGGGCAGTAGTTAGCAGAGAGTTGGATGAAGAAAGCTATCTAGTGATTTATGGATAGATAAATTAATGGATACATTTACACATTAATTATTGATAGATGGACGACTGGCAAATGAACGGAAGGAGGGATTGATGGATACATAAATGGATGGGTATATGAAGGAATGTAAGGATGTATTGCTGGCTGAATAGAAGGACTTGTGGATGAATGGATGAGTGGGTGGATGGATGGGGACATGGATTAATAGAAGGATAAATGGATGGGTGGACTTATGGGTGAGTAGATGGATCGATGAATGGTACGTGATGAAGGAAAGGATGGATGGATAACGAAATGTCTGTCTGAGTTGATGGCTGGATGAATAGAATTATGGATGGATGTTATAATGAAAGGGTGAACAGATAGACAGCTTTATTTGCGTGTCACGCAACCAGATAAACATTAAAATCCACACGAAACAAAAACATTCTTCACGGAGAAACACCACACGCTGTGAAAAGACATGATCGCCGACACCAGTCTGCCATGCACCAGATAATCCTGTTAACTTAAAAACCAAAAACCCCACAGTTTTATAGAAACTGCTGGAAACTGTATGAGACCTCCGCTGTTTTCTTTACTCGTAGATAACAAAGACAACCGATGAGATATTGGACTCCGAGAAATAAAATGAGTTTTACTCTGAAAGCTGCAAAGATTTCTCATACTTAACCCACACGTCATGACGAAGATGGATCTTCCGTCGCGCCAACGAAATTCTGGATGAAATTTTAGAAGTTGCCTGAGGCCCAACTTGTTTTTCTTGCAAGGAAGCAAGGGCGGAAAATGGAAACGGCACAAGAAAGCAAAACCGAAGTCAATTAACGATGGTGCATGATTTCTGCTTTGCGAGCGGGAAGGAGTTCGTCTGCCAGGATTCGACTAACGGTGAAGCTGACTATGATTGACAACGACAGGGCCTGGAAGTAGCCATGCGATAGTGATGTTAAAGGGTACAAAAACATAGACATTGTAAGGAAGCAATAGACAAAGAAATGATGCGATAGTGATGTTAAAGGGTACAAAAACATAGACATTGTAAGGCAGCAATAGACAAAGAAATGATGCGACAGTGATGTTAAAGGGTACAAAAACATAGACATTGTAAGGAAGCAATAGACAAAGAAATGATGCGATAGTGATGTTAAAGGGTACAAAAACATAGACATTGTAAGGAAGCAATAGACAAAGAAATGATGCGATAGTGATGCTAAATGGTACAAAAACATAGACATTGTAAGGCAGCAATAGACAAAGAAATGATGCGACAGTGATGTTAAAGGGTACAAAAACATAGACATTGTAAGGAAGCAATAGACAAAGAAATGATGCGATAGTGATGTTAAAGGGTACAAAAACATAGACATTGTAAGGAAGCAATAGACAAAGAAATGATGCGATAGTGATGCTAAATGGTACAAAAACATAGACACTGTAAGGAACTAAAAGACAAAGAAATGAGCTGGATGGATGGATGGGTACCTGAATAAATGGAAGAATTAATGAATGGATGGGTGAGTGCGTGAATCGATATATACTGCATGATGAATGGAAGGATGGATAGGGAAATTAAAGAGGGGAGGGGGGTGTAGACGGTAGGATACATAGAATGAGATTCAAGATCTTGACGTATTGTTAGACGTTGTTTGCAGGCCCACATTTTCGAAGCTGAGTCTAGGAAGACTAAAGTCGCATTTCAAGAATAATCTTTCCCAATGTATTTTCGGCTGCCAGCTAAACGCTTGTCGTAAACCAAGGGCTGCATATTTCTGTGTGAATGTGTGTTCTCTACAGTTTTTGGAAACAACAGACTGTACAAATCTGTAAAACGGACGCGCCGGCAAAACCAGGTGATGGAACAAAGCCAAAGATCGGAAATGGACGACCAATCGTGACTTTAGACAGACAGACAGACAGACAGACAGACAGACAGACAGACAGACAGACAGACAGACAGACAGACAGACAGACAGACAGACAGACAGACAGACAGACAGATAGACAGAGAGATAGATAGATAGATAGATAGATAGATAGATAGATAGATAGATAGATAGATAGATAGATAGATAGATAGATAGATAGATAGATAGATAGATAGATAGATAGATAGATAGATAGATAGATAGATAGATAGATAGATAGATAGATAGATAGATAGATAGATAGATAGATAGATAGATAGATAGAACACATGGTCAAATAGGCAGACAAACAGACAGACAGACAGATAACAACAAGCTTTTCTTACACCAATATTTCTCTTGAGAAAGCCCAGGTCACCCAGTTCACTATCTAAATGGAAGTGACGAAAACAGTTGACAGCATTGTTCTCCATTTTGTTTGGGATCTCCTCTGGGGGTCACAATTGAACCCTGGCAAAGTTCGTTCATTCGTGACTGCTAACCCCAGCATGTTGGAATTATGTGAGAATGATCCCCCCTGCTGCGTGAAGAGGGCTCCAGTTCTATATTTTTTAGAGGAAAGCAATACAATCACGCGCCGCCCATCCCAGTGTGTCAGCCAAACGAAGCGGGGAAGGTGGGTGCAGGAGGCAGTTAACGAATTTAGAGCCACTTTGGAAAATATCCGTATGATAACTATAAATATATAACTGTATTTTTGGTCTGTAGCATATGAAGACTACACGCACGCACATACGTACGCATACGTGTGTAAGTGTGTGTGTGTGTTGCTTTACATAACTTTACATATCTTTGCAGAAGCTGGGGGGGGGGGGGGGGGTGGGTTGTTGCAGTTTTTTCAGGCAAATTAACGTTCAGTAGTTTGCCATTGCTCATTTAAGGTCGACTCTCGATACTAATATGCGACATAGAACCCGGCACCCCAGTACTGGGAAGCGAGTTCGCAACGCCTGCGCTACAGAATGACATGTATGTATATAGATAGATAGACTGGATTAGATTAGATTAGACAGACAGACAGACAGACAAATAGAAAGACAGACAGACAGACAGACAGACAGACAGACAGACAGACAGACAGACAGACAGACAGACAGACAGACAGACAGACAGACAGACAGACAGACAGACAGACAGACAGACAGACAGACAGACAGACAGACAGACAGACAGACAGACAGATAGATAGATAGATAGATAGATAGATAGATAGATAGATAGATAGATAGATAGATAGATAGATAGATAGATAGATAGATAGATAGATAGATAGATAGATAGATGTGTGAGTGTGTGTATCTTCTTCTTATTGTCCATGCCGTGTGGCGCTAGTAGTCATGTCTATCTATCCAAAACCTTTTGTCTCGTGAACTTAAGGTCAGCTCTGACATAGATGATTTTTCATGCCATGATATAAATGTACAACATTTTATCTCTCGGTCTGTGCAAGCCTCTTTTCCTCTCCAACTTTCCAACCCCACGATGTACTCCAGGTTTTCCCTAAATCTTGGCTCACGTGTCGGCCTAGGCCCCAGTGGCCACTAGAAAATGTCACAGAGAGGGATGGTGAGAAAGATCGGGAGACTGGAGAGAGACAGACAGGAAGAGAGACAAACACAGGCAGAGACTGGAGAGAGAGAGGCAGACAGACAGAAAGAAAAGGGCGGAGAAACAGAGAAGGAGAGAGAGACTGGAGAGAGATACAGAGACCGAGTATTTTGGGATAAAACTTGGTGCAACTTAAGTTCGTTATCCACAGATATATATATACATACCGGAGCCTGGGTTGTTCTTCTAAAGGAAATGTTTGGTGTAAGACACTGCTTGTTGTATACTGTCTGTCTGCCTGCTTGGCTGCAGGCATTTGACCATGTGTCTATCTATCTTATCTATGTGGTTCTAATCTATCTATCAGTATCTATTTACTATCGATCTATCTATCTATCTATCTATCTATTTATATCTATCTATCTATCTATCTATCTATTCTATCTAATCTATCTATCTATCTATCTATCTATCTATCTATCTATTATCCTATATCTATGATCCAAGAAATCTATCTATCTATAATATCTATCGTCAAAATATCTATAAGATAAATAATCTATCTATCTATCGGTACCGATCTATCTATCTATATCGATCATATCCTATCTATCTATGTAATCTATCTACTATTCTATCAGCACTCTATCTAATCTATATCTATGCTATACTATCTATCTATATATCTATGCTATCTATCATCTATCTATCTATCTATCTATTATCTATCCTATCTATTATCTATCTATCTACTCTATCTATCACTATCATCTATCTATACAGTATCTATCTATCTATCTATCTATCTAGATCTATCTATCCATCCATCCATCCATCCAATCCCTTCATCCATACATCCCATCCATCCATCCAATCCATCATCCCATACATCCATCCATCATCCATCCATCCATCCATCCATCCATCCATTCCATCCATCATCCATCATCCATCCATCATCCATCCATCATCCATCCAATCCATCCATCATCCTTCCAATCCATCCATCCATCCATCCATCCATCCATCCATCATCATCTATCTCATCCTATCTATCCTATCTATCTATCTATCTATCTGATTCTATCTATATATCGATCTATCTATTCTATCTATCTATCTATCTACTTATTCTATCTGTCTGTCGTCTAGTTCTGTTATATATATATATAATATTCTATATATAGTATATATCTATATATATAGTGAAAAACGGTTTTTTTAAAATCTATTTGAGTGATAATAATTTGGTTGTCTAAAGATATTGACAAATATTAAAAATTTGACGAAATCGAGACCCAGAATGAAAAGTGTTTGAAGAAGTTAATTGCATGTCTTTACTATAGGACATTGCAGAACCAACCCTAGCATTTGAAAGAGCTCCCAAGAGGGTTTCGGTGCACCATTATGGGGAAAACAACACAACTATGAGAGAGAAAAAAAGGTAAAAGGGGGGAGAGAGAGAGAGACGAGAGAGGAGGGAGAGAGCCGGAGAGAAGGCGAAGAGAAGAGAGAAAGAGAGAGAGAGAGACCAGGATAGGCAATGGGTTCAACAGTTCTCAGAAAAAGAAGATGACCATTTATTGGGCCTATCATAGGGAAGAAATGAACAGACTCATCAAACAGGCACTGAGATGGGAAACAAAGACTGAGGGAACGAGGACATCCAAGAAAAAAATCCTGGGACGAACTTTAAGAGAATGGTCAAAGATGATGGATAGAATTCCCTAAGACGAACGTTAAGAGTAGGGTCAAAGATGATGGATAGAATTCCCTAAGACGAACGTTAAGAGAAGGGTCAAAGATGATGGATAGAATTCCCTAAGACGAACGTTAAGAGAAGGGTTAAAGATGCTGGATAGGATTAATTAGGACGAACGTTAAGAGAAGGGTCAAAGATGATGGATAGGATTCATTAGGACGAACGTTAAGAGAAGGGTCAAAGATGCTGGATAGAATTCCCTAAGACGAACGTTAAATGAAGGGTCAAAAATGCTGGATATAATTCCCTAAGACGAACGTTTAGAGCAGGGTCAAAGATGCTGGATAGAATTCCCTAAGACGAACGTTAAGAGAAGGGTCAAAGATGCTGGATAGAATTCCCTAAGACGAACGTTAAGAGTAGGGTCAAAGATGCTGGATAGAATTACCTAAGACGAACGTTAAGAGTAGGGTCAAAGATGCTTGATAGAATTCCCCCAAGACGAAGTTTAAAAAAAGGGTCAAAAAAGTGGATAGTTCCCTAGAGAACGTTTAAAAGAAGGGAAATATGGGATAGAATTCCCTAAGACGAAATTAAGAGAAGGTTAAAAGTGGAAGGGTTCATTTGGCAACGTTAAGAGAAGGGCAAAAAGTGGATAGGATTCATTTGGGTGAACGTTAAGAAAGGGCAAAGATGCTGGATGAATTAAGACAACTTAAAGATGGGTCAAAAAAGCTGGGAAAAAAATTCCTAAAAAGGGAAAGTTTAAAAGAAAAGGGTCAAAATGATGGATAGGGTTCGATCCCTGATACAAAGAGATTAAACAGAAAAAAGAAGTGAAGGAAACTGCGAGCCTCTTTTTGACGTGTAATGGGAAATACAACAGATAGTTTGCCCGAATGGGATTGAAGGTAAACGGATACCCTAGTTAAATCCTCACTGATCATACCCGGAATGCAGAAAAAAAAAGGCGAGAAAGAGCTGACCAGCTGTCAAGTTTTTCACCAAGCAAAAAACAAGAAACTGGACAGAGCTGATTTTTCCATGGGTTGGGCCAGTGTGAAACTTGACGCAAATCTGGTAGCATGCTTTGCCTTTCGAGGGGAGGAAAAGAATCTATAACCAACCGCTTAGGAAAAGTTTGCAGAGGGACTTTAAAAACTGCTGCTCGAAGGACTGANCAGACAGACAGACAGACGGGACGGGACCGACAGACGACAGACAGACGACGACCGACTAGACCGACAGACAGACGGACAGACAGAGAGACGAAAGACAGACAGACGACCAGCCGAGCCAGAGCAGACATGACAGACAGACGACCAGACATACATGACCGACAGCCCAGACATAGAAGAACAGGACCGACAGACAGACAGACAGGACACACTACGCACACACACCGACAGCAAGACAGGACAGACAGGATAGACAGACAGACAGACAGACAGAGCAAGACAGACAGACAGATAGATAGACGACAGATAGATAGATAGATAGCTAGGATAGACGGACAGATAGACAGATAGATAGAAGATAGATAGATAGTAGATAGATAGATAGATAGATAGATAGCTATTAGATAGATAGATAGATAGATAGATAGATAGATAGATAGATAGATAGTAGATAGATAGATAAATAGAGAATTCCCTAGACGAACGTTAAGAGGAGGGTCAAAGATGCAAGATGGATAGAATTCCCTAAGACGAACGTTAAGAGAAGGGTCAAAGATGCTGGATAGAATTCCCTAAGACGAACGTTAAGAGAAGGGTCAAAGATGCTGGATAGAATTCCCTAAGACGAACGTTAAGAGAAGGGTCAAAGATGCTGGATAGAATTCCCTAAGACGAACGTTAAGAGAAGGGTTAAAGATGCTGGATAGGATTTATTAGGACGAACGTTAAGAGAAGGGTCAAAGATGATGGATAGGGTTCCCTAAGACGAACGTTAAGAGTAGGGTCAAAGATGCTGGATAGAATTCCCTAAGACGAACGTTAAGAGAAGGGTCAAAGATGCTGGATAGAATTCCCTAAGACGAACGTTAAGAGAAGGGTCAAAGATGCTGGATAGAATTCCCTAAGACGAACGTTAAGAGAAGGGTCAAAGATGCTGGATAGAATTCCCTCAAAGATGCTGGATAGAATTCCCTAAGACGAACGTTAAGAGAAGGGTCAAGGCTGTATAGAATTCCCCTGCTGGATAGAGAAGGGTTTAAAAATGACGATAGGTTAAGAGAAGAGTCAAAGATGCTGGATAGAATTCCCTAAGACGAACGTAAAGAGAAGGGTTAAAGATGCTGGATAGGATTCATTAAGACTAACGTTAAGAGAGGGGTCAAAGATGATGGATAGAATTCCCTAAGACGAACGTTAAGAGAAGGGTCAAAGATGCTGGATAGAATTCCCTCGAAGATGCTGGATTGAATTCCCTAAGACGAACGTTAAGAGAAGGGTTAAAGATGCTGGATAGGATTTATTAGGACGAACGTTAAGAGAAGGGTCAAAGATGATGGATAGGGTTTCCTAAGACGAACGTTAAGAGAAGGGTCAAAGATGATGGATAGGGTTCCATCCATGATATCAAAGAGATTACACAGATTATAACGGGGTGAAGGACTAAGCTACGATCTTCTATGTGACGTGTGATGGCACAATCACAACAGATAGTTTCGCCCCGAATGCGGATACAAGGTAATCGGATACCGTAGTTAAACTCCATCCTCTGGATCTATACACCTTGGAGTGCAGGAGTAAAAGGCGATGAAAGAGCTGACCAGCTGTCAAGTTATGCACTAATGCAAAAAGCAAAAAGCATGGACAGAGCTGATGTTATCCGTGGTTGGACGCTAGTGATGAATCTCTGACGCTAAATCTGGCTGAAGCATGTCTTTGCCGTCTTCGAGGTGAGGACAAGAGAATCTATAACCAACCGCTCATGGGAAAAGTTAGCAGAGGTACTTGAAGTAGCTGCTGCATCGAAGGACTGAGCACGCATGGGAATACACAGTGTGAAGTGAGACGTATTTTTTGATAACACAACACATAATTAGATGATGATAATTGTGTGCCTGACGGAGTAATGTAGAATTACACAGCAATCACCAGTGATGCATCATCATCATCACGTGCTTTGGTAACTTGCCTTGTTGATCATGCATCTTTGTAACTTGCAATCTCAAACAGCATGTATCAGTTCAAGTGCTGACACCCCTCCATGCCATGACTGCAGGCTTTCAAAGATCGTTTTGCTGTGTCTTCCCACTTTTATCTTTTCACAAATGTATTTAGTTGTTACAACATCGTGAAGTGTCTTTTCATAGCGTAACCCAAACAAAATTACCTGTCTCTTTCTGATGTTTGTGGCAAACTGTCCTCTGGACTTTGTCTTTTCAAGGAAATTTTACATAGTTTTTTCTGTAAAACCAGAACTCTATAGTTTCAAGAAGTTATTTAAATTGGCTAAAGTGTCCAGAATTCACATCGTTGTGTTAAAGCGTGTTTAAGTAACATTCAAGAATTCTCGCTTGTTCTAAACCCCCCCCCCCCCCCCCCCCCCTGAACAGTTAACATCCTTTGGATATTTTCTCCAAGGTTATGCCGGTGTGTTGGGAAATGAGCAGACTGATAGACTGGCCGGTTTTGCACCGCTTGGTGGTTAACTGATGTATGACAAGCCTTATATTGTGAGGGCTCTTTAGGAGCGATGGAACAGTGTAGAAGGCACAGATAGATCATTACGGTCTGTGGAGAATGGCGCTGCGAGGAGTTACAAGAGTATCTGGCCGGTACACGACACACAGGGGAAAGGCGAGACGAATGTAGACAGTTTTGGTTCCATCGGAACAGGAACTCTTCGCTGGCTGCTGAAGATGGGAACGGAGCGCCTATGGGGGTGTCCCGAGTGCTGTGATGTCGATTCTTAATTCAACATTTTAACATTCAACCCTCCACTGACAACAATGTTTTGCATAGGATGTTACGCAACCATTACTGGCACCTTTCTTTATTTCAAGATCACAGTGTTATATTGTTTTAGAGGGAGGGCACGTGAATCCTAGCCCACGATGACGGGGCAGGGTGACTAGCGAAACCTGCTTTTGTGAAGAATTGTATTGTCTTTCACAAGAACGTAAAAGTAAAAGACCCTTTTTCACGCCTTTAGGCCTATAGGGCATACAGGGCTAGACCTATATTTTATAGACCAGTCGGCACAAGATGGGTGATGTGGTCAGCATTACGCTGGCCGCCTTTACTTCCTGGGACTGCACCGGGTACCCACTTAAGGCTGGGTCGACGTGGGAGCGAAGAACAAACATTTTTTGAAACAAAAAGTCTGGCTCCGCCAGGGAGCGAATCCACGACCTTTCGATCCGTAGGCGAGCGTGTAGCTGCTCCGCCACGACGACTCTCTTGTCTTTCACAAGTGCTGAATGGAATTTCCAGGACTGTTTCAGACACAGCTGGTAACCTATCTACAGTTATTTTCTCCCTTGTCCCTATTCCTGTCTTAACCACCTGCTCCGCCCCCCCCCCACGCAATCCACCTGGATTCGTGCATCATTCATGTCCTGCTTACACACATATGTAAATCGTAGTAGAGACCAACCTCGAAATCTTCAACCCAAGTGTAATTCATACAGAGGACGTCTTCATGGACTCTACCATCTTCCACCCTCCAAGTTTGTCCTAGCAATATGAGCCTTCGAACATTGTGTTTGGGGAGACTTTTCTGATACATGATATTGGTCTAAACTGTTGAATAATGTTTTTTATGATTTGATTCTGTTATATTGTCATCCGAAAAAAGATGATTGAGCCACTCGGTGTCAATATTTTAGGCAGCAATGGGTTGGAAAAACTTAAATTAACACAAACACAACAACAAAGTTAGTTGCATATCCTTTACAGAAGGTTGCAGAACCAGCACCAGAATTGTTTGGCAAATTTACATTTAGTAGTTTGTCATTGCTCCATATATCACTGTCGAAACAACACAAGGCGGTCTGCTGCCAAATCTTCTGCAGCTGGGATCAAAACCAGCACCTCTGCATTACGAAGCGCGTTAGCAATGGTTAGCCACAGACATCGACATACACAACAAACACGGGTATAAAACACAGCACAACAAACACAGGTATAAAACAAATGCACAACAAACACAGGTATAAAACACCGCACAACAAACACAGGTATAAAATACAGCAAACAAATACAACAACAAACACAGGTTAACAGCACAACAAACACAGGTATAAAACACAGCACAACAAACACAGGTATAAAACACATACAAAAACACAGGTATAAAACACAGCACAACAAACACAGGTATAAAACACATACAACAAACACAGGTATAAAACACAGCACAACAAACACATGTATAAACACAGCACAACAAACACAGGTATAAAACACAGCACAACAAACACAGGTATAAAACACAGCACAACAAATACATGTATAAAACACAGCACAACAAATACATGTATAAAACACAGCACAACAAACACAGGTATAAAACACAGCACAACAAACACATGTATAAAACACAGCACAACAAACACTACAACAACAACACGAGTGATTTTGGAATATTTTATTTCATGAGTTTTATAACATGCAAATCTGTCAAGCGAAACTAAGCAACATAACTGTACATGATTGGTGCTACAATAGCCAACACAGTGACACAAATATTTTACAGAGTGGTGGCAGACTGATTAAACAATACTAAAAGGTGAAGAAACAAGATTATTAAGGTCCTGGAAAGAATGAGGCACCTGGGTGTAATCAGAGGGTCTGGCCGGCTCACTACACTCAGAGGAAAGGCAAGACGGACATATAACCAGATTGTGACCGGTACCCTCGGTATTGGAATTCTATGCTGGCTGCGGGAGATGAGGAGGAGCACGCATGGAAACTCCCCGAGTTGTGTGACGTCGATTCTTGACTCAGTTCAACTCAACTCTAAAAGTCTGTGACTAAGCAACAGCAAGCATCAGTCAACATTTTGAGAGCATGCATTTTTCCTTTATCAACATACTGATGTGATTAGTGCCTGTCTAATCATTTAAGAAGAAAACATGGGCTTGTGAGCTAAAATGATAAAGAAAAATTTTAAGAATACCACGGAAAAGGAAAAAACTTAACACTGACATCCTAAAGATTTTGAATATCTAGGAAATTTGGCTCGTTAACAGCATGTTGTCTCGGAAACTGAACTGTTCCGCCCCTATCGACGCCTCGGAGGTTTGGAAAGAACAGTAGTGGAGGGCATAGTACGGTGTAAGAAGATAATGGTATGACCAACAGGAAAATGGGCACAGAGCACTGGAGACACGATGACCAGGAAAGTGCATGAGGTAGGAGAGCTGACGACAGACTTGAGTTTCTTTCAGGCGGCCTGTACTGGAAGCACACTACCAGCTTCATGATGATGATGTTGGTGTGAAACTTGACGCTGACGCTATAACTATGCAGTTGTGGTAATTACTGTCAGGAGTGAATTATCACAAGTTGCATTACGTGGTGGGTATGGGTGTTTCATTCGTAACATAGAATACACATTTGACTTGTAACAAGAGACAGTGGACCGTTGTATTTCACTTTTAACATTCTTCTTCATCTTCTTTTTATTCTTTCCTTTACTCCTGAAATGCCAACCGGTGTCAGGGCAGGAAGAGATCTCTGGAACGGGCCCTTCTGTTCGCTTTGTATAAAGTACTTTTCTGTGTCTCTGATATTTCTGTAGTCCATCTTCGGCGTGTTCGAACTTTGGAACTGTTGCCTTTGTATCTGTATAACATTGCTCTATATGGTGCCGTGTCTGATGATGCCAATCTTGTTACATGGCCGAACCATTTAATTTGTTGTCTAACTATAAAGTTCAGTACTGATTCTGTGCCGACTCTCCTCCTGGTATCATCGTTCCTAAGCCGATCTGATCTCGTTACACCTAGCATAGTACGTAAACATTTCATTTTTGTCGTGACTATTTTCCTTTTGTCTTCTGAAAAGACAGTGTCCATGTTTGACATTAATAGAATAGATTTGGTAAGAATATTGTGGTGAACCGTGTTCTTTTAGTATAACATTGTATAATACAATTAACAAGCTGACAGCCTCACAAGAAAGGCTAATATGCGTGTGTAAAAATGGGAGGTGGAAAGGAGGGTGGTGGTAGGCAATTGACCAAGCTGAATTATTGAATGCTCTACGAAAAAATAAGGATGTTTTATGAAAATCAAATAACTGTGAATCTGCAGCCATGATCAGACTGAAAGAACAGCAAATGAAAAGGGATGAGGCCAGACAAGAACACTATACAGAAAGGCAAAGAAAAAGAAAAAACAACATTGAACTAGTGCAGTCGGTCGCTAAGCTCTGCAGGATTGTCGTGAAGTGATCCTAGCCCTTATGGACTGCTTCGATGTTCACTGATGATGATGTGTCCACTATTGAGTACGTGTTTTATGTGTAATAACATTTGGTTGTCGATATTTTGTGTGTAACATCATCAAGCAGATATTGAGGTTTGGCTTTTAAAATCAACCAGTGTTGATGAGTGTTTCAATTATAATGCCATGTGATTATCATTGATGTTACCAATACAAAATCAGATGGTAGATACATATACTTATTATTGATTTACATTGCAACATCATGTGACGGGTTTCATAGATATCATGAAATAGTTTGTATTGATGTATAATACGTAACACAACACAGTTTATATTCATATTCCCCATGTAACACTGCAGAGTTTGTTTTGATGTTTCACATACACAACCAACAGTTTGTTTTGATGTTTCACATACAAAATAAACAATCTGTTTTGATGTTTTACACATAAAAGCATGTTCTGGTGTTCCATGTATAAAGCCAACAGTTTGTACTGATGTTTCACATATAACCCCACACAGTTTGTATTGATATTACACATATAACCCCACACAGTTTGTATTGATGTTACACATATAATCCCACACAGTTTGTATTGATGTTACACATATAACCCCACACAGTTTGTATTGATGGTACACATATAACCCCACACGGTTTGTATTGATGTTACACATATAACCCCACACAGTTTGTATTGATGTTTCACATATAAACCCTCAGAGTTTGTATTGATATTTCACATTTAAACCCCAAAGTATGTAATGATATTTCACTTACAGACATTGAAGGAAATATGTGATTTGTCTCATTTCGCACACATAGACGCACACATATGTAAGCATTTACACACAAATACACATGTATGTACATAAATATACATTTTCAAATGGTAATAACTTATGATTATTTCGATTTTCCGCCCACAAATGCTCACACATTGCCTGAAAGAATGTACTGTCTATATTATTTATTTACTCAATCTGTCCATAGGTAAAATACTTAGGGTCACCACCCCCCTCAAACACACACACACACACACACACACACACACACACACACACACACACACAATTAAACAATTTACAGTTGCATCTGTTGTTTCTAAACAAACAGGAAGTGCTAAAAAGGATTCGTTGTAGCGTGCGTCAGCCAGTTCGTCAATGGTTAAAAAAGCCATTAAAGCTTATTCAGCATATTAGCAACTGTAAGCATCTTTATTCCTCTTCTTCTTCTTCCTCTTCTTCTTCTTCTTCTTCTTCTTCTTCTTCTTCTTCTTCTTCTTCTTCTTCTTCTTCTTCTTCTTCTTCTTCTTCTTCTTCTTCTTCTTGCCAATACCCCTGGCATGCCTTGCGGTAGAAGAAATCTCTAGAACGGGTCTTTTTGTTCGCTTCGTAAAAATTCTTTTCTGTGTGTCTGATATTTCTGCGGTCTATTTCCTGTGTGGTCGACCTCTGGATCTGTTACCACTGTATCTGTATAACATTGCTCTCTGTGGTGCCCTGTCTGATGCCAATCTTGTTACATGGTCAAATCATTTGACTTGTTGTCTGCTTATAAAGTTCAGTATTGATTCTGTGCCGATTCTCCTCCTGATATCATCGTTCCAAAGTCGATCTTTCCTCGTTACACATAGCAAAGTACGTAAATATTTCATTTATGTCGTGACTATTTTCATTCTCTCTGATAAAGACAGTGTCCATGATTTGACATTGATAGCATAGCGTTGGTAAGAATATGGTATTAAACAGTGTTATTTTAGTGTTCATATTCACATGCTTGCATTTCAAAATTGGTGCCATTTGGCCTAAAACTTGAATAGCTTTATTGCATCTCCTGCTTCAGAAGCTGAGTGGTTGCGTGTGCATCAGTTTTACAGATCTCATTCTCTTGATACAGACTGTTGGTTCCTTGCCTCTCCGGCAGATGCACTCCGACTTCTGGAGAATGTTATCACTTCTGTTTTGACTACGTTGATCTTCTTCATATCAAAGTTGCCGCATTCTGAGTGAAATCTATTAATATATTTTTTTAAGGATGAAAAATTTGGAAATTACAGTGGCACAGACGTGTAACAAAATATACCGGCCACTCCAAACAAAAGAGATACTACATGGCTCGATGGAGGAAAAGGGGAGAGGTGTAGGCCGAGAAATACCCGGATACAGCATTCGATTGAACGGACAGGCGTCAAACCAGAGCCGTCCTAACAGCATTATGGTCCTTTGTGATAATTAATGCGTTGAGGCCCCTTCGACAACTACATACTGAAATGCATTTTTTTAAATAAATTTAAAAAAAAAATCACTGAACATACACAGATGAGCGTGGGATCTCTATGCTTATGGGGCCCCGGGCAAGTGCCAAGCAGGCCCAATGGTAAGACAGCACTGCCTCAGACGTGCTAACACCAAGTCAGTCCATTGTGGCTAATGGATAGCAATAAAGGTAACAGATCTGACAGTCAACAGTCACCGATGACCCAATAACATCTTGCGTTAGGGGACTTTGATGATGACCATCCTGGTTTGCAAACAGACAACTTAAACATTGGCACAAGAAAAAGTTATCGGAAATAAAGGCGGTCATGATGATATTGACCAAATCACAAATGAATGGTGACGATTGGTCTATAAAACGATGGGGCTGGAACCATATACCCATTGTGTATTAGGACTTTACTTTTCAAGGGTTAACTTATATACACAAACTTCTTCTTCTTGCTCTTGTTCTTCTTTCTCTTCTTCTTCTTCTTCTTCTTCTTCTTCTTCTTCTTCTTCTTCTTCTTCTTCTTCTTCTTCTTCTTCTTCTTCTTCTTCTTCTTCTTCTTCTTCTTCTTCTTCTTCTTCTTCTTTTTCTTCTTCTTCCTCTTCTTTTTGTTCTTCTTCTTCTTCTTCTTCTTCTTCTTCTTCTTCTTCTTCTTCTTCTTCTTCTTCTTCTTCTTCTTCTTCTTCTTCTTCTTCTTCTTCTTCTTCTTCTTCTTCTTCTTCTTCCTTTTCTTCTTCCACTTCTTTTTCTTCTTCTTCTTCTTCTTCTTCTTCTTCTTCTTCTTCTTCTTCTTCTTCTTCTTCTTCTTCTTCTTCTTCTTCTTCTTCTTCTTCTTCTTCTTCTTCTTCTTCTTCTTCTTCTTCTTCTTCTTCTTCTTCGTCTTCTTCTTTTTCTTCTTCTTAATTTTCTCTCTACATGCCACAATCATTGCAGTCTATTAGTCTCCATTGTGCCAATATAGGTGACTGAAACAAATAATTGATTTCGTTGTTGCCTCTCCACTCTCCGCCTGTATACAAAATCTCAGACAGTAAAATCATACACAAAACATGGGACATTCTGACTTGTTAAAAAGTTTAAGGTGTTTGGTCGTTCATAAACGAATGGCGAGTCATTTGGCATAATAAATGTTACAGTTCGAAAGACAATCAAGAATCCACCAAACTCTGGTTGTCAGGGGAATGGGCGTGACAACAGGTTTTGTGCACCAGTGATCTAACGTCACTTATTCTTCCATTTTGCGCGTAAAGTTTCCTGTTATGGCTCATATCTGGTCGTCTGCTATCCAAAGATAAATGACGCAGTGTTCCACCCCCGTACAAGAGAACATTTTGTGTGTATGTTTTATGCGTTGACTGCATTCGTTGATCTTTCATGGAAGGAGCATTTTTGTTTAAACTGTCACAGTTTTTAAGTATCTTTCTAGATTTTGGATGTAAAAACCGCACTGAAGCAAAATCTTGAGTTTTCATTGATTTGCCCAACGAACGAGTTCTTGGTCGTTTATGCAAAAGTGTTTGAAATTTTTTAGGGTTTGGCATTTGACATTCACAGCGAAGCATATTCCAGAAAAAACGTCCATACTTCTTTTTGATCCTACCTCTGTTTTGAGCGTACAAATAAGGGTTTAAAGCGCTGTTCAGAAAGACTAGGGCGATACCACAAATTTTAACTTGATATAATATTATCGATTCTCCGATAATCATCTCTAAAATATGAGAGATCACCAACGGTGCCCAGCACAAAGCGATTATGACGATGACAACAAAACACATGGTAACGGCTTTGTTCTCCTTGTCCAAGGCGACCATGCAGCTGCAACAAGTACAGTGCTTCAAGGGTTCGTTTTTCCGAGGAACTTTAGTGTTGTCAACTAAGATTTTCTGCACGTCGATAGATGCTGAATCAATTGGCAATGCATTCTGCACAGGAACACTCGTTGGTGGTTTTAACAATGGCTGAAGAGCCTTGACTCTAAGATATGTCTGAACACGTACAGCTCTGGCGATGATACTGTAGGAGATGACGATGATGGTGAAGCTAATGATAATGATGGGGCTAACGAAGAATAGAATTACGTTGTTGGTGGTAATATCGTTGCTGTTGATAACCGCTTGACAGGTGGTGTAAGCCTGAGTCCAGGAGAGGGTCACATGAAGAGTTCCACCCAAGGCCGTTCCTATACTGATGATGTAGATAATACTTAAAATAAACGCTGTTCGTGTTGTACTCAAAGCGCCTTTCAACCTGCCTCGCACTCGTGATTCCCTGTGGGCGGCGATAGCCACCAAAGTCAGTAAAGACAACAAGCCACACAGCGTGGAAGTAAACAGAAAGCCACCACAAAACTCCCTTGGCGACGGCGGGTTAGAGAACAGCAAGTACAAAAACGTCGCTGATAAACAACCAGAGATGATAAAATCGGCTCCGGCTAGGTTGAAAATCAGCATATCAAAATTGGAGCGCAGCCTCCGACACTGCAGCGCTGACAGCAACACTAATCCATTGCCAAAAGTGCCGAGGATCACCACAAAGATTACCAACACTGTGCACACGGTCAGTGTCGCTGTGTGAACGGAACCGTGGAACGAAGGGTCCCAATCGGGTGGAGCCAGTACAGGAAGAACACTCATGCTTGTGTTCATGAAACTGGTTGGAGACATTGGCCGGATCACAACATCGACTGGCATGCTGAAGATATCACCACAGATGTTCGATATTCCTGTTTTAAAATTACGCACTTTAGGAAATCCATATTACGAAATATAATTTCCCAGTGGTAATATATAACACCATATCAAAATCGTGTGTCCTTAAAATACGCGACACTAAATACATATGTTACCTGCTATTGATTATCAATGGCTGGGAATACTCCCACAGGGCAGGCATAGAAGACAAATATGTCTGGCTAAACTATATTTATTGATTCCATTGTATGGGTACAGAGAACTTTGCACTGACATTCCACACAGAACACTTAGACAATTAGTTGATAACGCAGATACAGTTTTCCAACTCTGATAAATCATTTTTGTTTCTAGAAATAGCTGAGTGTTATCACAAAATGGCGATATTCGGTGAAGACGTTTAAATCGCTGCACAAGATCTTCTTGCAGAAATAAAGACATAAAACTGCAGCATTTTTTCTTTGGCAAAAATCTTACTCCAAAGCACAACCACACCTGGTGTGTATAAAACACTGGAGTGAAAGCTTTAGATTTCAGCCGACGATGCTAATCATAAAATGCCAACAAAATGCCGAGATTATGAAACCCTCATTAGACAGACTCTAGCAGGATCAGTACATTTTTCGCGGCTTGTTGCTGGGACCATATCCCTTCCATAAGAAAATACCTCCAGGGACAAAACACAGAGGCGAGAATACATCTGGTAGGCTTTGGGGATTGAGATTCTTGCTGAAGCTGAGTGCCTGTCTGAATGTCAGCCGTGGAACGAATACATTGCCATCAGCTCCTGCAGCGTTGCTAAGGGATTTGATGTCAAACATGGGCAGCTAACTCCAGGGGAGGCCATCACTTGGAGGTTGTGACCTTGAAATCAACACTGTTGAAAGAAAGCAAAGCATAATTTCAGTCAGAGTGTATTTGTGTATTATATACGTCTGTCTGTCTTTCTGTCTGTCTGTCTGTCCGTCCGTCCGTCCGTCCATCCGTCCATCCATCCATCCATCCGTCCGTCTGTCTGTCTGTCTGTCTGCCTGCCTGTCTCTCTGTCTGCC
Source organism: Candidula unifasciata (assembly GCA_905116865.2). Taxonomy (NCBI): domain Eukaryota; kingdom Metazoa; phylum Mollusca; class Gastropoda; order Stylommatophora; family Geomitridae; genus Candidula; species Candidula unifasciata. Next base: position 101,165 of record CAJHNH020001084.1, on the reverse strand, counting down.
TGCCCGCCTGTCCTTATGTCCCTCTGTCTGTCAATCTAACTATCTGCACGTCTGTCTGCTTGCCTGTCTGTTTGTCTGACTGTCCGTCTGTCAGTCTTTAAATCTGTCTATCTGTCTGTGTGTCTGTGTATCTATCTGTGTGCGTGAATGAATAAATGTTTTATTTATTGTAGTGTGATGTTTTTAAAATTTAGTTGGATATCATTTACAAACGTCACTGACCCAAACCCAACCCCCCCCCCCCCCCAGCATTCTTGGTTTTGAGCAGCTGCTGTACTGTGTAACTTTTATTACAGTAATTTACCATTGCCATTCAGATGTGTCTTAGGAAAAGTCCCGAGAAGCAAAGGCAGCCGGCGTGATATTTGAGCACATAAAGATCCCCGAAAATACGAGTCTAGTATTAGGTGTCCTGTGATGCTGACCACTTTCACCCGCCCAGACTGGCTTATAAAATACGGGTCTAGCCCTATATGCCCAATACTTCAAAAGGTGAGGAAGATGATCCTTTATCATATGCCCCATATTCCATTGGGGAGAAGAAAAAGTGGTCCTGTAATTTGCCAATGCTCATATCGGTTACAAAACAAACGCAAAGCTGTCTGCAGCCAAAGACCTGCAGCTGACTTCAAACTCCGATGTGTAGGAATTGTTAAACCACGTTCGTAACCTCCAAACCACAGTTAATGCCTCGGTAAAGTATCTAAAAATTACTGACTGCTGCAAAAGTCGGAGCTTTTTTTACGCGGAACAGTCAATAACAATTGATGTTAGTGTCGGGCGGTTGTGGAGACGTGGGCGTGGGCTGTACAAAATCAAGGGGTATTATATGCTATGCATCAGAATTGTAACTGTAAGTTAATATTGGTACAAACGAGACAGATACTGATGTAAATGTATACATTTGTTAAGTGTAAAGGAAGATTTAACACACACGCATACCCAGTCTGTAAAAAAAAAGGATGTCAAATTCAAAGTCAGTATGGATACACTCATGAGCGCTTGCGCGCGCACACCTACAATAACATACACAACACACACACACACACACACACACACACACACACACACACGGTCGCGAGCGCGCATCATATTCAATGCAACACAGTCATTTTAAAGTTAGTGTATAGTTGTGTGTGTGTGCGTTGTGTTTTGTTTATTGATGTTGCTATGCTGATAAAGACTTATCGCCGCAACGTCGTCTGTTCGTTTATTGTAACTGGTTTAGTAAAGCTGACAATGTGTCTTTTAAAAAAAATATTTTTACACCTTTTTCTTTGTTTTCCATCCCTACAACTTCCTACTTTTTCTTTTATTTGTTCCTCCATTTGCTACTTTTGTATTCTATTCCTTAACATTTCCTACCCTTTTTCTATTGCCAAAAATTTCATATTTTAAATAGAACGAACGCAGAATACTATCATTCATGTCTGAATTTACAACTTGTACGGTGTAGGTGGCGGAGGTGGGGGGATTAGGGTCACATGGCTAGTGCTGTCGCCACGGACTGTGCAGATTAGGACTTTATTTGTGTCGCCGATCGAGAACTCTGGTCTCCCAATGAGAACTCTGGTCTCCCAATGAGAACTCTGGTCTCCCAATGAGAACTCTAGTCTCCCAATGAGAACTCTGGTCTCCCAATGAGAACTCTGGTCTCCCAATGAGAACTCTGGTCTCCCAATGAGAACTCTGGTCTCCCAATGAGAACTCTAATCTCCCAATGAGAACTCTAGTCTCCCAATGAGAACTCTGGTCTCCCAATGAGAACTCTGGTCTCCCAATGAGAACTCTGGTCTCCCGATGAGAACTCTAGTCTCCTAATGAGAACTCTGGTCTCCCAATGAGAACTTTGCATTTTCAACTTTTTACCAGCACAATATAGTTCAAGATGCGATTTGTGCATTAGCATCTACACACACACACACACACAGACACATAGACATACACACACACATACACACACATATACATACACACACACATGCACACACATATACACACACATACACACACATACACACACATACACACACATACACACACATACACACACACATTCACACACTTACACACACATATATACACACACATACACACACACGCACACACAGACACGCATATTCACTCCTATACAATAGACCTAATTTTATCCAACATTAATTCCTGTGTAGGTTCAGGACCAGTGTGAGAAAACTGTCTCCCCAACAAGGATCAGGAGTTGACTAATTGGGGGCTTCCTTCGAAGTCAGAGTATCTACCTGAGAGGCAAGGAACCAAGAGTCTGCATAGAAACAAGCCGTGTGAAACAGATGTGCCTGCATCACTCGGGCTCTGAAACTAGTCTAAATTAGGAAATTGGACAAAAACCCAGAACTGTCTGCCTTAGTTCACAGCCGGTTAATGCGAACAAAAAGAATCCAACATTATGAATCACATGCAAACACATATACACATACATATATGTGTGTCTTTGCATGTAAATGAACCTTTTATGCGTTATAATGCAACATATCCACACTATTTTTGTCATGTATCCACGATTCTGGAATGCTAGAGATTTGGTGCACTGTACTCAGCTTTCTTCTGTGTAATCTCTAGGAAGAGACTGAGACTCTCATGGAGGTATCCATGTGAAACGAAAATAATCCTTTACAAACCTAACTTTCAGAACGAATATTTCAGCGCACATCGGAACATCAAATTTTGCGCATCAGTTCACAGTTGAACTTTAAGCCTCGCTAAACTCGGAGAGCTATAAATTGTTTTCTGAATCGATAAAATAAAACGCGCAATTAGTTGTGTGTGTGTGTGCTGGCTCCACGTTTCAGACGACTGAATGAATTCAAGCGAGGCTGTCTGATCTCATGAGACAAGAAAATAGAGAACTTATGTTAAAGGCAAAGATAAAAGGACAATATGTGAGCCAGTGGCTTGTGGGGCATAAGGTTCTGGGCTCATAGTTTTGCAGACCCCATTTATTCGGAGGTTGGGATGGAGAGTATTTTCTCAACACCAAAAGACGTATAGGGACATATAGGGCAAGACCCATATTTCATAGACCAGTTAGCACTTGGTGGGTGAAATGTCATCTTTACAACATGAATGTATCTGGTACCCATTGAAGGCTAGGTCAACCTCAGAGCCAAGGTCATTTTTGAAATAAAACATATGTCTGGCTCCCACAGGACCTAAAACCAGGGTCTTCGGATCCACAGGCGCATCAGCACGGCTGCTCACGCTAAAGACCTGGTCCAACAGTTAAATACAGTCATTAAGTGATGTGGAGAACTACAAAATACATGAGCCAACAGTTAAATGCATACATTGAAAAATATGGAGAACTATTAAAGACATGAGCCAACAGTTAAATACATTCACTGAATGATGTGGAGAACTACTAAAGACATGAGCCAACAGTTTGTTTGTTTTAGTATCCAGATGCCATGAGTTGTTAACCCTTAGGCTCGGTATTATGGATATCGCAACCTTTCGGCCTTGATTCCATTGTAAATACCGTAAATCTGGGATAAAATGTGGCTTTCCTGCCTACCCCCGGGATTGAACCCGGAACACAATGAATCCGGTTTAGCCAACTACGCTAGAGAGCCGGGCGAGCCAACAGTTAAATACATTCACTGAATGATGTGGAGAACTATTAAAGACATGAGCCAACAGTTAAATGCATATATTGAAAGATGTGGAGAACTACTTAAGACATGAGCCAACAGTTAAAAACATTCACTGAATGATACTGAGAACTACTAAAGACATGGGCCAACAGTTAAATACATTCACTGAGTGATGTGGAGAACTACTAAAGACATGAGCCAACAGTTAAATACATTCACTGAGTGATGTGGAGAACTACTAAAGACATGAGCCAACAGTTAAATACATAAATTGAGTGATGTGGAGAACTACTAAAGACATGAGCCATCAGTTAAATACATAAATTGAGTGATGTGGAGAACTACTAAAGACATGAGCCAACAGTTAAATACATAAATTGAGTGATGTGGAGAACTACTAAAGACATGAGCCAACAGTTAAATACATAAATTGAGTGATGTGGAGAACTACTAAAGACATGAGCCAACAGTTAAATACATAAATTGAGTGATGTGGAGAACTACTAAAGACATGAGCCAACAGTTAAATACATAAATTGAGTGATGTGGAGAACTACTAAAGACATGAGCCAACAGTTAAATACATAAATTGAGTGATGTGGAGAACTACTAAAGACATGAGCCAACAGTTAAATACATAAATTGAGTGATGTGGAGAACTACTAAAGACATGAGCCAACAGTTAAATACATTCACTGAATGATGTGGAGAACTACTAAAGACATGAGCCAACAGTTAAATACATAAATTGAGTGATGTGGAGAACTACTGAAGACATGGGCCAACAGTTAAATACATTCATTGAGTGATGTGGAGAACTACTGAAGACATGAGCCAACAGTTAAATACATAAATTGAGTGATGTGGAGAACTACTGAAGACATGAGCCTTGTGGCTAATGTTTCTCAGCAGAACAGTTATCCGTGCCACCCCCTCTTCTCCTCGAAGGCGTCGATGAAAGTACGGACTCGGTAGCTTAAGCGACAATCCCCAGCGATCTATGTAAAAACTGCACCCCTGAACTGAACAATACTATCAGGAAACGAACCCACGACCCTTAAGCATATATCTTGACTACAGAGATGTCTCTGTCCCAAGAGATGACAAAAGGGTACAAACTGCTCGATCACACAATGCATCACTCTAGTAAAATCAGTATGCACTATGCATATCATTACCGGGATTATAATGTTAAGTTCATGAATATGTATGAATTTATATTATATCAATGGAAAGGCACAAACTCTATCAAATATTAACAAAACAAAATCGGGACTTACCTACAGGGAGTGCACTGAACATTTGTGAATATCCATTTAGAGGGACATTCTTTGTCACTGAGATGAAATTCCCCCAGGTCCAGTTGGGGAAATAGTAACTTGTGTCTCCGGCGATAAGCGGATTAATTTCACTTGCCGGATTACATTAGCTTCCATTGTTGTGTTCTGCAGTATGCCGAACACCTGCAGTTGTTGCTCTTGTGTGAAGATTCTCTCTTTTTCGTGTTGATGACAACACCCGCAAGCTTGAACTGGGCTAGTTTCTTGTATAATAACGTACAATTTGTTACGGGATCATTGGGTAGCTGCTGTGCAATAGTAATTATTATTTCTATTTTTTTACTGTGTCTTTTATTGTTCCAAGATTATATGCCTTCTCTTGTTCTTTAAACATCCAAAACGAGAAATAAACTTTGTTGAACAACAACACCGATTTGTTACTGGATCATTTGACAGTTTCTGTGGATAGAAATTATTATTATTATTTGACAAAAATTAGTAACTACAGTTTTATCCGTTTTTCCAAAATGTTACGTCTTTTTGTTTGTCAAAATGTCCAAAAACAAGAAATGAACTAACTTTTTTTGGGTTTTGTTCTTAAATAATAGCATACATTTTGTTCACCTGATAACTAACTGTACAGTTTATATTAAATTTATTATCAATATTATCATTTGGGAACGTGTTTATAAATTTAAGAAAAAAAAAAAACGAAAATCAGACTATATCAACTGCACTGGTTAGCTATCTATCTTGTGTAAAAAAAAAAGTAAACAACCATTTTCCACGCCTTTAGGTGCATTGGGCACCTACCTATACTTTATAGACTAATCGGCACTGGTTCCCGGTGGAAACAGGAGTGAAGCAAGGCTGTGTCCTATCGCCGATGCTTTTTGGTATAGCAATCGACTGGGTCATACGCAAGTGCATAAATAACGCAAATTTAGGCATTACGTGGGTTGACAAAATTCTGGAAGACCTAGACTTCGCCGACGACATAGCACTCCTGAGTTCAGAACACACAGACGCCCAAGAAAAAATAAATCGACTCCAGAATTTCTCAGAACAAATTGGACTCCAAATTAACACCGCCTTGAAAAAGTCAACAGTTTCACTTATCTAGGGAGCAAGATGTCATCTACAGGAGATACCGCATCAGAAATACCATTTAGAATAGCACTGGCATCTAGTGCCTTCAATAAACTGTCTAACATCTGGAAATCAAAGTCACTTAGCAAACACACAAAACTCAAGATCTTCAATTCTTGTGTGATTCCAGTACTAACCTATGGATGCGAGAGCTGGAAATCAACGAAAACTCTAGACACAAAATTAGACAGTTTTGAAAATAAATGCCTTAGAAGAATACTAAATTTCAAATGGTCAGATTTCCGAACCAATACACAAATAAGGCAAGAATCCAAGCAAGAGTATGTGTCTAAAATAATACGAAAACACCGCTGGAACTACCTCGGCCACGCCCTTAGAATGGATAAATCAAGACTTCCTTACCAAGCCCTCATTTGGACACCACAGGGGAAAAGATCTCGTGGAAGACCAAGGGAAACCCTACGTAAAACTATCATCAGGGAAGGCTCGCTCATGGGCCACTTATACATCCAAGACCTACAACAGATTGCAACGAACCGCCACGCATGGAGAGTCATGACCTCTGCCCTATGTGCCGCACTCGACGCAAGAGGAAAGACTAACTAACTAACTAACTAACTAATCGGCACTTGTTGCGATGTAGTCACCATCATAGTAGTCGCCTTTACTTCCCAGCATTGCGCCCGGTACACACTCAACGCTGTCTTGAACTGCGTATCTCGTGTATAACAAATTTCAAACATGAGAAATAAACTATTTTGCAGAATAGTAACACGCTTTTCTTGTTAACAAGATCGCTACACAGATTATGTTAAGGAATAATAAATATAATTATTGTTATGATTATTTTACGGCGTGTCTTTATAGTTAAATATTCGCAGAAACATTCACACCTGTAAGTTATCTTTCCTTTTTATAAGAACATCTCAACAGGGGAAAATGAAATATGTATGAGTGTATGTGTGTGTGTGTATGTTTTGTGTGTGGTTTTTTTTTAAGATAAACATACTTTCTAACAGCTTAGGTATACAGTTTGAGTTCGGTAATATTGTTAATAATTACTGTGATGATGATGATGAGGATGATGGTGGTGATGGTAATAATGATGATGATGATGATGATGATGACGATAATGATGATGAGGATGATGGTGGTGATGGTAATGATGACGATGCATGATGTACAGCGTGTCTTTACCTTTAAAAAATTCAACACATATTTCATTCTTAGAGTTTTTTTTTTTTTTTTTTTTTCAATAAGCATATGAAAGATGTATTTTTACTTGTTTATTTTCAGATACACACAATTCTACAGAAAGCTTGAACTTCGCTGGATACAGACGGCGGGGAAAGAGCGTTTATTGGAATGCCTTGAGTGTTGTACTGTCGCTTCTTGAAACTCAACTAAACTCATTATGTTTAAAACAACATCCAAAAACTGGACACCAACTATTTTGCAGAAATAATAGCAGGCGTTTTTTTCACCCGATAAATGTAGTTTCTTTTCAAATATTGTAGATGAGGTGCCTGAGAAAAGCAGCCAACCTAACCATACGAGATCTAGTGAATAATGAAACTATTAGGTAAACTGTGGAAACGAACCCTTGTACTAGATTCATCGAGAAACAGCAGATCAAGTGGTTTGGCTATCTCGTTAGAATGCAGCAAGATCTAATACCATCACAAGCATTACATCTAAGAAGATCAGCTACAAAAACAAGAGGACGGCCACGGAAAACATGGATCGACAACATTAAAGACACTCTAAGCCTTCACGGCATGACAATAGCCAGTGGCAGCCAACGTGCACAGGATCGCAAATTATTCCTCCTTAAGACGCTTAACGGCAGAAGTTGTTTATGATGATGATGAATAAAGTATTGTTATTATTGTTGTTATTATTACTGTTACTATTACTGTTTTTTTTTTTTTTTTTTTTTTTTTTTTTTTACTAAAACAACAAATATGAATACTATTTACCACCACAAAGTCACATAAGAAGTTCACACTCACAAGCTCAGTCAACGACAGCCGAAAAGCCAAAAGCATGTAACAGGATTCCCCAGATCTGCAGGCAGACAAGACTTTCTACTAGACACCACAGCTTGAATTCACACGAGTGGTCTCTCTCCCCTCCCTCACTTACTCTGTTCCAAATCTGTCCCCGGGTGAAAATAGCATGCCGGGTTTGTGGCCAGGCACAATACAGCATTATTCCGCTCCAGCTGGCACACGGCAAGCGGTTATTCTGGATGGAAAACCTAATCTCTGGGACTAGCTGTCGAATGTTAGGCTATCGTAAGAAAACGGCATTTTTAAATGAAACTATGTACTGCTTTATATCAAAGCACTTATAAACAGTTTTTTCCCTCTCTACTTTTTAAACCAACCCTTCCCCCCCCCTTTTTTCCCCCTATGGTAATGATAGTATGTCCGATGTCTTCTTCCCGAGTGGGTTCTTAGACCCCTATTATAAAGGTTAGTTGCGTATTCTTTACAGGACGTTGCAGAACCAACCCCAACAGCCCCTGGCTATTGTGTAGTTTTTCTAGGCAAATTTACGTCCAGTAGTTTGCCATTGCTTTCTGGACGGTCGGCTTTCTTGATACCACTGTAGAAACCAATGCAAGGCGCATGGCCCGCAGCTGGGATCGAACCCGGCATCCCGGCATTATGAAGCGTTCGCATCGACTTAGCCACAAAGCCGACTCCCTTAATATAAGGGGAGGGAAAAAAGATCAGATGCCCCTACTCGACTAATTTGGGGCATTTCCTTTGAAGTCGGAATGAACCTGCCTGCGAGGCAACGAATTGACTTTACGTATACAAATTAGCCGGGTCTCTAAACGGATGTGCATGCAAAACGCAAGTTCTAAGACAAGACCAAAGTTCAGAAATGGACGAACAAATTGGACTTTACGCTGGAGTTTATATAGTCGTTGAATGCTAAAAAGAAGACATCTTCCTCTTCTTCGACTCTTTAAAAGAAAAAAACAAACTTTTATGAGCCCTGGTGAAGACTATTTTGCAGTCCCAGAATTCCCGTGAACCATACAGCTTTATCTTGACTGAGATTGCAACAAGCAACTATCAGACTTTCAGAAACTGCGGGGCAATTTTTATAAAACATCGGGGCAACTTTTGAAAGTTCTATACAAAACAGTGAATCCTGGAAAATCGGTAGGCAGGCCAAACAATTTCTGGAGGCCTCGGAGATGTGGTTTTACAGAAGAATGCTTAGAATACCTTGGACAGCCAAAAAGAGCAACTAAGAAGTTTTGAAAGAGGCGGGAGCCAGAAGACAACTAATCACAGACATCAGAAGGAGACAGTCATCATTTTTCGGCCATGTAATGAGAAGAGGGAAAATAGAACATGTTGTGACCACTGGAAATATATGTGGAAGGAGAGATAGAGAAAGACAACGAGAGAAGATGCTTAACAGTCTTGTTGCATGGCATGGAGGTGTGTCGGCCCACGAACTGATACATGCTGCAGGAGATCGCAGATTATGGAGAGGCATGATCGCCCACGCCAGTTGGCAAGGCACCTGATGATGATGATACAAAACATAAAGCGACCTTTACAAATACAAGACGACTTTTATCAACACTAGGCAACCTAGTGACTAGATTGTCGCTGTTCTCACTAACCTGTTTTGTTTCACTGGGCAAGTAAAGTGTCTTCAGAGCAGCACCACTATCCTTGACACACGGTAAGTCACTCGATGTCTTTCGTCACTCGACCACTTTAAGTTGTTCGATGTCTTTTCTTCGAACTATATTTGCACAAACGCGTCTAATCAACTAGTGATCCCCTCAGCTAGATGGCCGACCGTATGTTCCCCTGGTCGGTCGTCTACCGGGTTGTGTTATCATTGACTTTGTCTTACTGTAGACACAAGTCTTGTCACAGCTCTTCCATGGGTGCTATCGAGTCTGTCTAACCGGCGACTCATCCCGTCAACTGATTGTCTGACGAAACTGTTTCCCATAATCTGCCTGTCTAATCATCGAATCGTCCCTTCAACTAGCTCTAAGACCGTCTGTTCACCCTGATCTTCTGCCACGTGGCACCACAAGTGATTTTACACTTACACGCTTTGTCAACTATTCTTCACAGAGGTTATCCTACTATCTTACTAACTAGTCGGCCCTATACAAGGCTGTCCAACCGAGTGTTTCCGCTACAAAATACAAACATATTAAAGGCAGGACGCAACAACCTGGTCGGACAGCCTGGAGAACGGTCGACTAGCTTCTAAGATAGCACGATAGTAGCTAAGTACGAAGAATAGTTGGCAAGACGATTATATATATATATATATATATATATATATATATATATATATATATATATATATATATATACAAAAATCCGAAGTGCCATTATCGCAAGCTTCCCCCCCCCCTCCCACCCCATCTACGCCTCCTTATCGTCTCCTCCTCCAGTGCTTTTTTGTATAGGCGCCCTTCCTGTCTGTAGACAGCCTAATATCTAAGACAGGTGACGGTAACCTGACCAGCCCAGGCCTAACCTCAGGCTAGATTAGCAAATCCCATATACTGTGCTGCATCATGATATCTAGTTACATCTTTGGGATTTTTTTTTTTTTTTTTTTTGGCGGCACGCAACAGAACACAGTAAAAGCATCCTTGTTTTTTATGTATCAGCCCTACTGTATTGGGCACTTTTTAGGGAGTACTGGCACTTTTTTAAAGATATTTTTGACCAAACAGCCAGTCAATCAGCCAACCAATCAGACAGCCAGACGATCAGCCAACCAACCAGCCAGCCAAGCAACCAGACAGCCAGATGATCAACAATCAGCCAAGCAGCTAGACAACCAGACCATCAGCCAACCAACCAGACAGTCAGACGATCAGCGGCCAGCCAACCAATCAGCCAGCCAAGACAGACAGCCAGAAAGCCACCTTATCAACTAGCCAGCCAACCGGATAACCAGACAGCCAGCCAAACAACCTGCCAATTAGACAGCAGTTAACCGACTAACCAACTTACAAACCAACCACTAGCGAACCAACAAATCAGTCCACCAACCAGCCAACCAGTCAGCTAATCAATTATATAACCAACTAGCCAACCAACCAGTGAATCAAACAACCAACTAATCAGCCAACTATTTAATAAATTAACCAGTCAACCGACTAAATAGCTGACCATCCAACCAGCAATGAGTTAACCAACCAACTAAACAACCGACTAGAGAGTCACCCAACCAACCAGCTAATTAACCAGCGAAGAAGCTAGTGAATTAAACAACCAGCCAATCAGCAAACTATTTAATCAATTAACCAGTCAACCGACCTAATACCTGGCAAACCAACCAGCCAATGAATCAACCAACCACCTAAACAACAGACTAGAGAGCTACCCAACCAACCAGCCAAACATCCAGCCAAGTTAGCTAAGCTGCCAACCGACCAACTGGCCAATCATCCAACGAACCAGCTGTTTGCAATAATGGTTTTCCCATACCTTGCCATCTATAACATTAGTTTACTGCTACATCATGGTCATCATCATCATCAAGTCCTCAGCCGATTGGCGTCTCTCATCTTGTCATCTTCAACAACATATACCAGCAATCTAAATCAAACATCTTCAAACATTTTGCAATCAAACACATAATCTATACCGCCACTACAAAAAGAAGCGGGAGGAGGGGGAAAAAACGAAATCCATTTCGCCTCAACTGCAAAGGTATCAAATTTTCAGTCAAAAAAGCTCTTCTCGCTTGCTTCTAATGTCAGCCCGTTTTCAGCTGCCTGTGCATAAACCATCCTCCTGCACGGACGAAGAATGCGCAGCTCATTTTTTATCCTTTCCTGACTAGAGTAGTTAAAATGCAATTCCCGAATGCTAGAACTCGCTAGAATGAGTATTGAATATTCTCGTTGCTTTTCCCTCCTTCGTTTCAACATTCGTAACTTAACTTCTGGTGTGAACTTTATGTTAAACAAATTGCACAATAGTGAAGTTCCTTTTCAGCTGGCCTGACCTGTACCTTGTGAATCTAGTGCAGGGTTATCATTGTAAACATCCATTCACAGTCCTCGTTGGTGAAGATCAACTTTCCATTGCAGTTTTGTGTTGAGATGAACTAGGGAAGGGAGTAAATCCTTTATTTAAAGACAAGAGTTACCCTGCTTGGGTGAAAGCACACTCGAAGATGGGAAATAAATGCAGAGGGAATTTCCCCTAGGGACAGTGTGATGGAGCGATAAATACAGTAAACGTTTCAATTAATGGATGCAATGTTTTCTCCACGCCCCCCCCCCCCCCCCACCCCGTAACTGAGTACTGGATTTAGTATAAGCTAAATAAGGTACAGCTGGGGGCCACACAATCAGTTAGAGCCTTAACAATGTTTTTTTTACAAATGCGATTGTCTTTGAAAATGTTTTAAATTTGTTGCCCCTTTAAAACTGTTTTTATTTGTAAATTATAGACTTATAGAGGATTATTTAACATAATTCAGGTGATTTAACATACACGTGTTACTTTCTTTAATTAAAATTACACGACAATACAAAGCTGCCCTAGTGTAGTGGCTAGAGGCTCGCCTGCGGATCAGAAGGTTGTGAGTTCGGGTCCTGACGGAGCAGGACTTTTGTGTGTGCGTGTGTTCAAAAATGGCTTTGGCTCCCAGGTCCACCCAGCCTTGAGTGTGTACCAGGTAAGGTCCTTGGAAGCAAATGCGACCGGAGTGATGTTGATCACATCACCCATCATAAAAGTACTCGAAAACTAACAGGGGTGAATAACACGACGATGAAACAGACTGGATAAAATTTCGCGAACATAAATAATATAAATATTAATTTATACTATTCTGTTGTTTATTATATTTTTTTTCTGTAAACATAATATTTAAATTCCCTTACTGTAGTCCTTTTTTCATTTTGTCTTTGTTCGGCCGATGAAGGCTAGTCGCAGCAGCGTCTTATGTTTGTTTATTCCAAGTCGTTTTGTAAAGCTGATATATCCTCATCATCATGTGCTCTGCCAACTGGCGAAGGCGCACATGCATCTCCAGAGACCACGATCCCTGGTTGCCTGGAACAGCTCTCTTGATGTTATTTTTCTCTCCCCCCCCCCCCATGCCATCGTTTCAGCCTATCCAGCATTATCTCTCTCGGTCTGCCTCTACACCTGTTTTCACTGATCTTTCCAGTTGTCGCGATGTTCTCCACTGTCTCTCTTCTCATTATGTGGCCAAAGAACAGTGTTTGACTCTTTCTTATTGTTGTATTTAGAGATCTACTTTCAAAACTTCTTTTAAACAATCGTTGTTTATCTGTTTCTTCATGAGATATCTTGAGAATATAAAGTGGTGGTTTTCCGTATACTTTACATATACTTTACGATTTTCCTACCGCTTTCTATCTTTTCTTCTACCTATCTTTGGCATAAAATTTTAAACGTCATTTTAGACTCGAAAATGTATACAGGTGAAAATACAAAAGCTAAATTTTTTTCTAGTTAAAAAAAACTTAAAAATTTACAGAACTTAAGGATACAAAGGTAAATAAATTATATTTCTCCACTTACAAACAATTTTGGGGGGGAAAAAAACAGCATAGTGGTGAAAAACTCAAAAATCTCATCACATTTTGCCAATTAAAAGCTCTAGGAGGAAAAAAACAACTATGTAAGATAAAACAAACAAACAAAGGGTTTGTGTAAATAAATATCAACAAATCCATCATCTACTCAAGGCAATGTTTCTCTAACTTTTCCTCTGGAAAGTGGGAAACCTGAGCTGTACGTAGCAGAGCAACACTACAGCTGGCATCTAGTTTTGTAGTCTTTCAATCCTACAACCACTCCAGAACAAATCCCATATTAGTCAGAAGATTGTTAACGCATGCCTGTACAGGACGAATAGACAGTTGACGGTGAACTGGAAGACAGGCCAAGCTCTAATACTCGTTTAAAAGCCTTCTTTCTCAGGAGGAAATTGCTGTTCGTTTCCCTCCAAACCCAGGCGCCCACCAGGAGACTTGTACAAGCGTGGCTGCACGTCAAAGACCCGAGTCTTCAGCTGGCGAGGTCTGGAAAGATCGAGGGTGACGAAGCGTTATTATAATCACGACTCCTCTGCAATTTGATCTACAGCCTCTCTTACTTAACAAGGCTTTGGTATTCTGTTTCTCCTGGGTAACAAATGATCTGGTGAAGGGATGTCTTCTCAATGCTGGAGATTTTCAAGAGGCCGCGTCTTGTTTTATGAAGTTCACCCCTCTGCTGCGACCCCCAAGCTTTATTCAGAACAAAAAAGGCGCCAAGGGTTCTTCACGATTAAGTAGTTTTCAATACTAAGGTATTCTCCCTGCACTTGTTCGACCGGTGCTTGACTTTTATGTGGTTTTATTTAGTTTGATGTCTTCGAGGCAAAAAGTCTTGTCCTATTGTGTCTTGACCCGTGTAAATGTGCCTATGTGTCTTCTGTGTCTTCATTTGTTATTTTTTATCTGCTTTTGCATTACACTGACATGTGCCTTATTTTGTCTCATCTTATCCCCTGTTGAAATATTCGTTGTTTTTTTTTTTTTAATTATATTTTATCATATGTTGAACATATAAGCTCTATTTTATTTATCTTACTGCGTCTTTGATTATAATTATTTATCTGCTTTTGCGTTATTTGTGTGTGTCTCGTTTGATCTCATCTTATCATTTGTACAGTCTGTTTGACTTATTTTGTCTAATGTTCTCCTATTATGTTTGTGATTAATATATTGTATCTGCTTTTGCATTATATTTGTCTTTTTTTTTTAAATCTGCTTTTTTTTTTTTAGTTGACATTTTCAACATATCTGACACATCATGTCTAACTTTGTGTTATTGTGTCTTTGATTATTTTATTATTGGGGCGGTGTGGTCTCGAGGCATGTTGTCTGCCTCGAGTGCTAGAGGTTCAGGACTCAGTCACAGGGCTAGGATTGTTTTCACATGAACTTGGACTTTTAGTAATTTCCCCTGGTCTCTGGGTAGTGAGATCGGACGCCCGTGTGCATTCTTGCGGACGAAAGAAAATTCCTTGGCAGTTGGAAATCGAAAAGAGTAGCCTAACGGCGCTGCCCGGGCAAAATTTGGAGTTAAAAGTCTACCGGTGCTACGGAGCCTGTGCACTGTGTTGAGCTTTTTCTGACTCAGTCTTGAGTGAGAAAAAGAACGGAGCACTTATGGGTTACTACCCGTGTGCCATGATGTTGATCCGTTGTTCAAAACCTCAAAACATATGTCCGTGATAAAAAAAAAAATCAGGATCGTTATCATCTTCAATCAGAAGGTTCTTTACAGAACGTCACTCTCGTCATAAGTGGACAGTTCTAGTTGATCGTTCTTTTCTGGACTTTCGTCCTCTTCTAGAACTTGAATTCTTCGTGCATATCAGTTTTACAGATCTGGCTGAAAGCAGACTGTTGGTTCCTCGCCTCTTAGGCAGATGTACTTGTCTTCGAAGGAAGCATCCGTAATAAGTTGACTTTTAGGACATGCCTGCCAGGGGGCAGTGGGTCACGAAATCCATCTGAGAGGTCAAGGCACATAATGATGATGAGTTTTAAAATATTTGAAGAATACTGCTCTAACCAGCCCACACTCTCCGAATACACTCTTCTCCTTCCTCTTTTCCTTCCTTTCTCCCTTTCCACACACCACACAGCTCAGTAGGCTTCAAGCTGAAACACGATCCATTATTTGCTCACGCGGACGTGCCGCGAACAATTCGTTTGTCGGTGGTTGTGTTTGTACACATTCCCAGACCAAGGCGCGGCCGGCTCCGCAAGTTAACTGTTGCCACGACAGCCACTATGGCAAATAATAGAGGAAACAAGCAGCTTCCAGTGGAGTATTTTGTTGGTTGGTCTCAACTTTGAACTTGCAACTTCATTTATAGCATTTTTTTGTCTACAGAATTGAGTGGTGCATTATAGTTTGCTTCTACTATTAGTTTCTTATGATTGTATCATTTATTTTCCACTACCCTCCTCCTCCTTATCCTACTTCTCCTCCTCCATCTACCCCTCCTAGTCATTTTTCTTCTTCATCTTTCTTCTTCTTCTTCTTCTTCTTCTTCTTCTTCTTCTTCTTCTTCTTCTTCTTCTTCTTCTTCTTC
>CAJHNH020001084.1:0-82500 GCA_905116865.2 Candidula unifasciata | reverse complement strand
ATAACATATGTCTGTGATTAAAAGTCAGGATCGTTATCATCGTCAATCAGAAGCTCCTTTACAGAACGTCGCTCTCGTCATAGTACGCCTGGAAGTCTTTCATTCTCTAGTCAGTTCCCCAGCCCACCGCCTTCTAAAGATAAGTAGAGTCGGCCGTGTCCAGCCCTGTGTGCTTTCAAGGTCAATGGATCTTCAATATCTGGTATCCATCCTCGCGGATGTCTGCCTTTGCTTCGTTTTCTGGAAACTTTACCCTCCATCACCGGTCTCTACAGGCCATCGTAGCGTTTAACATGGCCAAAATATCTCGGATTTCGGGACACGATGCTGTTTATGAGTCAATTCTCCTCGATGTTGGGATCATAGAGAATGGCTTTTCCACCCTGGTCCATGGAAAGATTCCTTATATTGTCTTCTAAAAGTCCTAACATGTATAGTGAGGTTCCTGTACTGAAGGAGTTAATTACAGATTTTCGTTTTTTAAACATCTTCGAACTCAGCGGTTTTCAAACTATAGGCCGCTAACTATTGTGTGTGTATGTGTGTGGGTCAAACGACCCTTTTACAGGGGTCGCCATAGACCATCACAAAACAAATATTTACTGAAGTTAGAAAGTAGCAACGAAAATAACTATGGTTGGTGGTTGCCACAACATGAACTGTATTAAAGGGTCACCGCATTATAAAGGTTGAGAACCACTGGTCTAAGTTAACAGCTCACAGGTTTTAAAACAGGATTTATTTTCCAATCTGAAAGCAGCGAGTGTGAGAATTCGCAGATCAAACATCACGACAACCGGACCCACCCATCAGCAGATCACGTCTACTGACATAGCGACAGGCAATTTTAATTGTGTACACGAAAGCCGAGCAAGCAAACTGCCGGTAATCATGTTGATAAACATTAGGGTGAAATAATTTGCCAGATTGGGTGTTACAGTATCTAGTCTGCAGATAATCACCACCATATGCCACCAGAGGTAATAAGGTTCCAGGAAACGACCAGACAAACACTAACAAATGTTGGCTCGTTGCTAGTGTTGTTTGTCAAGTCTGGCGAACGAAGAAAGAGAGAGAGAAATAAAAGTTTAAATTACAGTTTAGAATGTGTGATTTAGCGAAAAGTTTAGGTGTACAGGTAAATATTGGTTTTTGAATTTTTTAAAGATAGAAAAATGGACGTAGAGGGGGCTTAGCATATTCTGTGTTAATCCACACACACTGAATAGATGCTTGCTAAAAGTGATTGGAGCCCTATTCTGGCTCTTGCCACGGGCCGCACGGTCTATATGGTATGATGGCTAAACGCGGTTTCTGGGACCTCTCCACGGGTGATCCTCATCCGCATGGTGGCACTTTGTGTCAGGGCTAGACCTATTTTTTTAATAGCCAGAAACTATCAGTTGTTAACCCTTTGGCTCGGTAACTATTGATATCGCAACCCTTCGGCCTTTATTCCATAATAGATACCGTAAATCTGGGAGAAATGAGTCACCCAGTCGTCGCGCAGTCAGATTTAACCAACTGAGCTAGCGAGTCGGGTAACCTATATTTTATCTACCAATCAACACTCGGTGGGCGATGTGGTCAGCGTCACGCCTACAGCTGGTACGTCCCAGATCTCTACTTGGTACCCACAGAAAGCGGGGTCCACCTTGTAGCCAATCATTTAGGGGGAAAAACACGTCTAGCTTCATGAGGACCTGACCCCACGACTTCCCGATCCGTAGGTGAGCGTCTTGCTCGGTGGCTCCCTTAAATAGGTGTACCCAATCTAATTATATTTTTGGTAGCAACTTTCGTATGTTGATGCCGAATTATTTTACAAATGTTTGGGATATAACAGTACAGAATACATTCAATCATTATATCGATTTTAGAGCATTTTTTTTTTTTTTTTTTACAATACTCACTAAGATATCTTCCTTCACTGCACAGGGCTGCAACTTTCTTATTATAAATAAACATATTAAACATGGCCAATAAAGACACCTTTTTTTGGGAAGGGGTGGGGAAGGGGTGCATAGCTGGTCATGTTCTTAGTAAATATGTTTCCATAAACGCACACGCCATTTGGAAGTGACAGATTTGATTCCTGGCACGGTAACTATAGCAGTCGATTTTTATGTTGTCTAGTGTGTCCTTACACACAAAGAAAAGATAGAAATTCCCCCGCTGTGAGAATGAATCCAGATATACCTACCAAAACAGTCTCACTTGGACACCAGAGGGGAAGAGAAAGAAAGGACGCCCCAAAAACAACTTAAAGACGAACGATGGAAAGTGAACTGACTGCAGCATCTTTGACATGGAAAAGTGTGTCCTTCTATATTTCTACTTCTTTCTATGAGGGCTAATCAGTACATTGTCTGTTTGTTTATTATATGCTTACATACACTAGCCAGGTGTAGCTAGTAGGTATGCACCATTTATAACCTCTGTGGGTGTTGATTTGGCCCGTTGGTTTGCCATCCAAGCTACGATGTTGTATAATCTCAGGGTGGTCAAACTTGGAAGTAGCAGCCAAGAGGGATGAAAATAGAAGGATGGGAACTCGTTAACTGAAGAGTCTTGTGTTTTAGTTTGCTAATTTTGATTAGCATTTTTGATGAGCAAAATTCGTTATAGAAACGTTCCAGTTAGATTTTTGACGATAACAACTTGCAAAAGAAGAGAATAATTTACATTTTCATAATAACTGGAGTCACAAGCGCCCGATCTACATCTTTGTCAGGAGACAATCCACATTCTGTGGTCACGTCATGGGAGGCAGACAACTTTGGAGTGCATCGTGACAGTGGGAAAGTAGGAAGGAGAGAGGAGGGAGGGGCAGGCAGAGGGAGACCACGGGAGAAGATGCTGGAAATGTTGACATCATGGCTTGGAAGATCATTTGTGTACACATCCACGACCCGGTCGCTCATTGGCTCGCCGGTAGACGACTGTGTCGACGGTCTGGACTGTATTAAAGTCTGTCTAATGGGGTGGCATCAACACTACAGGAATCAGTTTTAGCGCTCTTGGTGGTGTGCAATGCTAAGTCATTTTATGTAACGGACATAACCTAGTCACAGTTATAACCTTAATCTCCCCATTCGTGGACGCCAGGTGAACATGACGAATAAGTGCAAAGCAACTACCTACCTGTCATCTGTCAAAGAACTGACTGAAAGTAAACAACACAGAAGGTTACGGAAAGACATGACCACCAAAGCCACATAGCATGGACTGTATTAAGATGGAAGCAGAAGTTGTAGATTCGCATGGCACAGTTGTCATGACAAAAGACATAAATTCACCAATGACGTTCAGGATTTATACATTACAAGACGTAGTAAGCTCTTACTTTCTTCTTACTTTCTTCCTCCCCTCTCCCTTCCTTTTCTCCCACCCTCTCTCTCCCACTGTCTCTCTCTCTCTCTCTCTCTCTCTCTCTCTCTTTCTCGCTTCTTTCGTTTCTCTTCCTTATTGTGTACCCTTCTTTTTCATAAAACATGGAACAAACATCGCATCACTGTTGTTATAAGGTCATAGTTATATTGCTATATCTACTGACTTCAAAGCAGCTACATTTGACCGACACGCATGGAGACTCGAACATGCAGGCCTCAGTGACCCTGGGCAGGCCCGCAATGTGTTCAAAGACGACCACAACATCTAAACATTACATATAACTAAACAAAATGACTGTAAACACTACATATAACTAAACAAAATTAATTTAAAAACATCAACATCATGTTACATGATGCGTCTTCAGGCGTACTGAGCATATAGGGTTAGACCTTTATTGTATAGACAATCCACACTGAGTGGGTGATGTGGTCAACATTCCCTGGCCGCTTTTACTTCCCAGGACTTTACCTAGCATCCATTAAAGGCTGGGTCGTCGGCGCCTGTGGCGTCGGTGTTGCGAACACACAATGTCCGATTCCGTTGCAGGCCATTTGGCAGCTAGCTACTTTGCGTTGCTTTTTAAACAATGGCATGGAGTGTCGACCGTTTAGTAGGCAATGGCAAACTAGTAGGTGTACAAAAGCTTAGTAAAGCTAAAAAGCCAAAGCAATACCCGGGTTGGTTCCGCAATGTAGTAGTAGTAGTACTTTTACCCCACTAGATCATCACACAGGCGATAAACACACGATGACACAAACTGCCACCATCCGGACGAGGATCACACGTGGAGAGGTCCCGGAAACCGCGTTCAGTCATAAGACCATATTTATGGTCGGGCTATATAGCGGCCCCTGGCAAGAGCCAGGGTGGCGCTCCGAAATAATGAAAAATGCCATCCCACAAGGGAATGACTGATTGTAATAACTAGGAAAATTATTCCTCCATTTCCTGTGAACGATTCCTAAATATCTCTAGACCTCTGTCGTTTGAGCAGTTTAACAAAAAGGAATCGAGAAACATCCGTATCCAAAGAAATAATTTACATAACATACTTACACTATATGAATGAATGAATGAATGAATGAATAAATGAATGAATGAATAAAACGGGTTACGAATGGTCATCCTATGTAGGTGGTTTGTGACCCGTAAAATAATTGACTGTATTTGTTTATTTTAATGATTATAAGTCACAATTTTTAACTGAGATTCACGTTCTTCTCATTCTTCTTCTTCTTCTTCTTCTTCTTCTTCTTCTTCTTCTTCTTCTTCTTCTTCTTCTTCTTCTTCTTCTTCTTCTTCTTCTGTTTCTTCTTCTTCTTCTTCTCTTCTTCTTCTTCTTCTTCTTCTTCTTCTTCTTCTTCTTCTTCTCTTCTTCTTCTTCTTCTTCAGCATTAGGAGCTCTTGAGGTTCATTGCTGCAGATATCACCCGCATCCATTCATCTCTCTGGTTGGCCTTCTCTTTCCAGTTGGTAACATCAAGTGTTTGCAGGTCTCTCTGGATATTATCTATCCATCGTCTTATTGGTCTGCCTTATGGTCTACGATCATTTATCTCCTTTGTATATACATTTGTTTACCTCTCTGTCATCTGAAATTCTCTCAATATGCCCCAGCCATTTCAACCTATTAGCTCTCATGATGCCAATGATTAATGGTGATTTAAGCAGATTGTGAATTTCGTTGTTTCTTCTCACTCTCAATTCCCCGCTGTTTACATCTTTGACGAGACCAAAGATTCGCCGTAATACTCTGTTTTCGAAAACCTATAATAAGCTTTCTAAGCTTACTACAGGAAAATTTTTTTTTTAAATACATATATAAACACTGCTAGAAATAAATACATGCATATAACATTCAAAACAAAAATGAATGAATGAAATTATGAAGGAATGACATCATGAATTATTGAATGACAGCTTAGAATGAGATATCACTCACCACTCATCCCGTTGAGCGAGTAGAAACACACGAATACACAATTGAAAGTGAAAGCCTCTGAGCAGAAATCAGCCACATCTATCTCCACCATATTTCCAGAGTTATCTGCTATCTCCTGCCAAAACTTGCGAAGTCAATTGCCGTTTTGGCTTTGTGAGGTTGCCGAAGGCAGGGCCGACATTTCACAACAACGCGCAGGCTGAGGTTGGCGAGAAAAAAGTAGACGGTGGAGAAATCGACGGGGTATCGTTTCGCATTACTGCTTTTTCCAAAAGCCGAAAGCTCCTGCGGGAAAATGTGAAAGGAGGAGGAAAAACCAGTATGGGATCTTTTTACCCCTGAAGTTTTAGATTTCCGTCAAAACCTGCTCATTACAATCCCCGCCAAGACAGTTTGAGATTACACTTGGGCCGTCTGCCTTAAGCTGGTTTAAATTTATATTAAGTCGCCGAGGAAGGTATTTGCGATTTAGCTGCAGTTTACAATACTTTGCTGACTACGTGGATAAATCTCGTCTATTGGGCAGAAGTAGCAGCAGCAGCGACAACAGCAGCAATAGTAGCAGTAGTAGCAGCGAGGGACAGTAGCAAAAGTACTAGTTACAGCAGCACTAGTAGTGGTAGCAGCAGGAGTAGCAGTAGCAGCAACACCAGCAGCGGTAGTAGCAGCAGCAGTAGGAGCAGTAGTAGTAGTAGCAGTGAGGGGAGCAGCAAAATTACTAGTTACAGCAGTAGTAGTAGCAGCAGCAGCAGCGGCAGCAGCAGTAGCAACAACTGTAGTAGTAGTAGCAACAGCAGCAGCAGTAGTAGTGGTAGCAGCAGTAGTAGTATTAGTTGTTGTTGTTTTTCTTCTTTGCATTCACCGACTAAAAAACTAATGTGGAAAATTATGGTTGTTCGTCCACCTTCTAGACTTCAGTCTTGCAGCAGAGCTCAAGTTTTGCGTACGCGTTCATTTTACACATCTGACTGACATGTATGCAGACTGTTAATTCCTTGGCTCTGGTTCGGATGCATTCCGAAATCGATGAAAAAACCCCTAACTGGTTGCCTTTTACGACCCACTGTTTGGAGGGTGGGGGGGGGGGTGCAGTGGGTTTAGTCTCCTACCCCCCACCCCACCACTGCCACCCAACCCCTCCCCGCCCCCCCCCCCAGGTAAACCTGGAATCCACATAGGAAGTAGACATAGTAGGTATTAAGAGCAGCGGCGGCAGCAGCAATAGTAGTAGTAGCAGGAGAGGAAGTAGTAGTATTAGTAGTAGCAGCAGCAGTAATAGTGAGTGTAGTAGTAATATTTGTGGTAGTAGTTAGTGCAGTAGTGTTAGTAGCAGTAGCAACAGTATTAGTAGTAGTAGTAGTTGTTGAAGTAGTAGCAGCAGCAGTATTAGTAGTAGTAGTAGTGGTACAATATTTTTTGCCTCCCCCAAACACGAAATTCCCGTGGGAATTCCACAGCTGACTTGACAGTCCATTATTTCAAGGGGTGCAAGTGTGCTGCTGTCTGCTGCTGTTTTTGAGTGTTCATCTAGTGTCTTATGGTGCGACATATTTCGGTCTGTTGATGCGCATTTGGCTGCTTGATGATGCGCAATTGGCCGGTCTGCAATATTAGTTATGTTTTCATAACATGTGAACATGTGAGTGCATAGCGTAGTTGGTATCACATCTGCCTTGTATCAAATGAAATGTAAATTGTGTGTGTTTTTGTTGTCACAATGTTTTTTTTAAAATAAAATGTAAATTGTGTGTTTTAAATGAAATGTAAATTGTGTGTGTGTGCGTGCGCGTGTATGTGCGCGTGTGCGCGCGTGCGTGCGCGTGTGCGTTTTTTTTTAAATAATATGTAAATTGTGTGTTTTAAATGAAATGTAAATTGTGTGTGTGTGCGTGCGCGCGCGCGTGCGTGCGCGTGCGTGCGTGTGTGTGTGTTTTTTTTTTTTCACAACGTTTTTTGTAAAAATAAAATGTAAATTGTGTGTATGTGTGTTTGTTGTCACAACGGTTTTTTTTTTTCACTACATGTAAAATGTGCACTTTGGCTATGTGAACTCTATGTGCAATCGCAGGAAATGCCGATTGGGGTACTGTGGGGGGCCCTAAAAAGGGCCAATCATTCTACATGAATACTGCTGGGTTCACGCACGAATTGACAATCACAGAGATTGTACACGTTAGTAGATCTGAACTGAGGTCAAACTGCGGTGGCAGAAGAGACGACGGACTAGTAGTCTCTCGGGGGCCAGAATCTAGCAATGTCTGCTAGTATGGTTTCAAACATGTCGCCACCCGCACGTTGAGCGCGCCTGCGCCACAGAAACTCACACATGTAAGATTCTAATAAATGTCTGTGGGTGCCATTCTGGCGCTTGTTTCTCTCCTTTGCCGACCTCCACAAACGTTCGATGCATTGCGTATGAGCACCTGTGGTGGGGTCGACAAAATTAATGGAGTGATTGTTTCTGCAACTTTCTGGTTCTGTGCAGAATGCCATGCTGTTGCAGGAAGGCAATGCTGCTTTCTTTGTCTTGTACAGATGCAACTAGCTGTAGAAAATTCATCGTGACTGCTGCTGGAAACAATGGCAACTGACTGACGCCGGAAAAGAGCGGTAAACATACGTCATCAATGTTGACACTTTTCTTTGACAAAAACATCCAAAATGGAGTCAAAAAAGATCTTAAAATATCCAAATTTGCGTGGAAAACATAGAAAAAAATCCAAACGGGAAGAGTCACAAATTACATAGCTATTAATATGACTAAAATGTGTAGCATTAATCTGTACCGAAAAGTAAATGTGGCCAGTGTAACAGCTACCACATCACCCTTAGAGTGCCAGTACTACTGCTGCTACCACTACCACCACCACCGCCACAACAACAACACAAAACGGTCACTACTGTCTGTACAGGTCGTTGTAAGTGTGCCCCCGACATAAAACTCCATCACTTAACCAAGGGCGAACGCAAGGGGAAAAGGGGGGGGGGGGGGCATTTGCCCTGGATTGATTGGAAAAAAAACCGAATGCTGTTGCTTGTTCATCTGCAGCAGCAACGCTATCCCCAGAACCAGACAAACTTGAAAGTGGAGATACTATGTTAACCTAGGACATTGAACTCTGTGTAAAATCTACTACGAAGATTCGATCTTAAGCTCAAGTATCGTTTGCTAACTGATCCATACAAGCCTCACCCGTCATATGATTTTGAAGGCGACATGTCAGGAAGTGGAAAACGTTGTTTCAGGAAATCTTGGCTAACCCAGTATTCTCTATGGTTATCATATTCACCTAGGTTAAAAAGTGCTTTTTGCATTTTCTGTGTTTTATTTCCGCAACCAGTTCAAAAAGGAATTCAAGGTGCCTTCATTACTACTCCTTCTACAAAGATTTTAATGAATGTGCCAGAAACCAGCTCAGCATGGCATCGTGGGTCTTAACAAGATGCTGAACACTTGGCGTCAACCATTAGAGATCCAAAAAAGGATATTATTTGTCAGATAGATAACTCCGTAAAACGAACTATTGAAGAAAACAGAAAGAAACTGTATCCTTTTATTTCAACAATCTTATTTTGCGGAACAAATGATTTGGCAATTCGTGGGAAAGATAGCACCAAGGGATATGTCGAACAACTTTATACGTATCGAATTGAGGGAGGAGACAGTATTTAAAAAAAAAAACCATTTTTATACAACTGCTGGAAATGCACGTTACACATCACATCGAACGCAGAATGGTTTGATTAATTTGTCTGAACAAGCTTTGCGAGAAGACATTGTAAAAGCTGCTAACAATGCTGTTGGATTCTTGATCATAGCCGATGGAACAGCAGATATCTTAGGAGCAGAACAGTTATCACTGGGAGTCCGGTTTGTAGAGAAGGCTATGATTCGTGAGGAATTCCATGGATTTTCTCCGCTGAAAGGTATGGACGCCGCCACGATATCTGATTGTATTATTCTACATTGCAAAACATTTGGTCTTCTCCCTAATAATCTGCTGGGTCAAGGTTATGATGGGTGCTCGACAATGGCCGGAAAAGAAAATGGTGTTCAGGCGAAAAATTCGAAGAATTTACCCAAGGCTGCCTTTGTTCGCGGTGCCTCGCATATACTGAATCTCGTTGAAAATGATCTTAATAATGTTGCATTGATACGAAATACTATTAGTACTATCAAAGCAATTATTACATTTTTTTCGTGAAAGCCCAAAAAGGAGGTCCTCTGTCCCAAATATTCCTATTCTGTGTGAGACAAGATGGACAAGCAAGTATAAAAGTATTCAGATTTTTTCTAGTAAATTTGCCAACTGGAAACATTTTCATTGCATGCAAGTGGAAATAAACGACAGGCTGCACATCAGTTACATTGTTCATCAAAGTCCAGCACGTTTTTATTTTGTCTCAATATTATTTCTCAAGACTTGGAACCAGTTACTCAGGCTCTTCTAGCTGTTCAAGTTGATCTTCCAGAAGTCCAACTGCAAGTTCAAAACCTGCTCAGTGTAGTAAAACTTCACCGAGGTGATTCCGATAACTATTTCAGGGATATTTTTGTGAAAAACACTACAACTCGCACAGAAAGTGGATACTGAGCTGATTATCCCAAGACAGAGTGGAAGACAAAAGTATCGAAGTAATCCGGGAACCATAAGTGTTGAAGAGTACTTCAAACTGTTTACATTCCATACTTAGATTTTCTAATTAACTCAACTGAGAGTCGATTCTGTGAAGCCAACAGTGCACAATTTAACTTAGCGTTGCTACATCCTTCGAAATTGTGCAAACTGAATCGTAAAAAGTTTAACGATATAATGTCTACTATTATTCAGATATACTACATTGATAATTTTGAAACTTCTTCTTCTTCCTCTTCTTCTTCTTCTTCTTCGCGTTCACCAGCTGAACACTCTGGCGTAAAGTTCTGGTTGCTCATCCATTTCTGGACTGCAGCCATGCTCCAGAACATGAGTGTTGCGTGTGCATCAGTTTTACAGATCTGATTCAATTGAATGCAGACTGTTGGTTCCTCGCCTCTCAGGCAGATGCACTCCGACTTCAAAGGAAGTTCCCCAGTTAGTCGACTCTTACGACATGCTTTTGGGGAGGCAGTGGGTGTATTCTTGTTTTCCCCACAATAGGGCCCCGGAACCCACACGGGGGAGGGAAAACGCGAGAATGCAGAAGTAGACAAGATTTTATCGACTTGTACCTTTTACAAAGTTTTATCTGAGTGTCAGGTATGTGTTACTATTTTTGCTAACATTACCAGCAACAACATGTACTGTGGAGCGATCGTTCAGCACATTACGTCGTCGTGTAAAACATGGCTTAGATCTGCAATGTGAGATAAACGTCTGTATGGATTGTTTATGTTAAGCAATTCCAGGCCGGCAACGAAACAAATAATGATTTGACCGTTGCTGGCGCTACGTCGTTCGTGGTTTGTGCGATTTATGAAAGTACTTAAAACGAGCTTTGGTGATATCCCCGGGAACTGCCAATATTTTTTTGTTCATACTTTACTTTTAGCATATTGAAATGTTTATTCAAAGTGAAAGCCACATAGGAAGGTGAGCAATTATTTTTTTTAAATCACATGAAAAAGAAACACAAAGTTAGCACAGTGAGGTTACGGTTGAAACAAAGTAAGTGTGATTTGCGCACCCTTTTAATTAATCAGTACCGGGGCTGCCAGATATTTGAGCTTTGACCCCAGTGAGAGTTCAAAGTTTGAGTAACTGAAAGAAAAAACAATCATAACTGGAAAAAAAATATTCAACTCAAATCAAAAGCATCTAGAAAAACATCTACCATAAGAAAAAAAATATTTGACTCCAAATGAAAAGCATCTAGAAAAGCATCTACCATTTAAACGTCAAAAAGACATCTAAATAAAAGGAAAAACATATGAAAAGCATCTAGAAAAGCATCTACAATTTAAAACGTCAAAAAAGACATCTAAATGGAAGGAAAAACATATGAAAAGCATCTAGAAATGCATCTACTATTTAAACGTCAAAAAGACATATAAATGGAAGGAAAAACATATGAAAAGAATCTAGAAAAGCATCTACCATTTAAACGTCAAAAAAGACATCTAAATGGAAGGAAAAACATATGAAAAGCATCTAGAAATGCATCTACCATTTAAACGTCAAAAAGACATATAAATGGAAGGAAAAACATATGAAAAGAATCTAGAAAAGCATCTACCATTTAAACGTCAAAAAGACATTTAAATGGAAGGAAAAACATCTAAATGTGGATGTAAAATATCCGAAGTGGCAACACTGAACGTCATAGTAAAGGCGCGCTTTGCAAGAGCGCGCTTTTGCGATGTGAACAACTTGGATGTAGAGAAACCGCGAGAAACCACAACCTGAACACCCTAGAATTTATTGGGAATGTCTCCTGTGACGTCATTGTGACGTCAGGGGTACGCAAAAAATATAGTACCGTAGTAGTACCATTTTAGCAGCTGAAGTAGTAGCAGTATTTGTATTAGTAGCTGAAGTAGTGGCAGTAGTAGCAGCAGCAGCAACAGCAGCAACAGTAGTAGTAGTAGTAGTAGTAGTAGTAGTAGTAGTAGTAGTAGTAGTAGTAGTAGTAGTAGTAGTAGTAGTAGTAGTAGCAGTAGTAGTAGTAGTCTAGTATTTGTAGTACTACTAGCCGTAGTAGTTGAAGCAGTAGCAGCAGTCACAGTAGTACGGTTAGTAGTTGTATTAGTAGTGGTGGTAGTAGTAGTAGGTAATAGTAGTAGTCTTAGTAGTAGTGCAAGTAGTAGTTGAAGTAGTAGTAGTAATAGTAGTAGTAGTTGAAATAGTAGCGGCAGCAGCAGCAGTAGTAGTTGTGGTAGTAGTTAGTGCAGTAGTGTTAGTAGCAGTAGCAACAGTATTAGTAGTAGTAGTAGTTGTTGAAGTAGTAGCAGCAGCAGTATTAGTAGTAGTAGTAGTACCATTTTAGCAGCTGAAGTAGTAGCAGTAGCATAGCAGCAAGCAGTAGTAGTAGTAGTAGTAGTAGTAGTAGTAGCAGCAGTAGTACAGTAGTAGTAGTAGTAGTAGTAGTAGTAGTAGTAGTAGTAGTAGTAGTAGTAGTAGTAGTAGTAGTAGTCTAGTAGTAGTAGTAGTACTAGCCGTAGTAGTAGTAGTCTAGTAGCAGCTAGCCGTAGTAGTTGTGAAGCAGTAGCAGTCACAGTAGTACGGTTGTAGTTGTATTAGTGGTGGTAGTAGTAGTAGGTAATAGTAGTAGTCTTAGTAGTAGTGCAAGTAGTAGTTGAAGTAGTAGTAGTAATAGTAGTAGTAGTTGAAATAGTAGCGGCAGCAGCAGCAGTAGTAGTTGTGGTAGTAGCAGCAGCAGTAGGTGTAGTACTGCTGGCAGTAGTATTTGAAGTAGTAGCAGCAACAGTATTAGTGGTGGTAGTAGTAGTTGTTGTTGTTGTTGTAGCAGCAGCAGTAGTTGTGGTGGTGGCGTGGTGGTGGTACCAGTAGTATTTGTTAGTGTTGAAGTAGTAGTAGCAGCAATAATAGTAGTAGTGAAGTAGTATTAGCAGCAGCAGTTATAGCAGTTGTAGTATATGGTAGTAATTGTGCTAGCAGTAGTACTTGAAGTATACTGTTCAAAAAAGAAACGCAGAGTTATCCGATGGCGCGTTTTTATTAGTTTGTAAATAAAATGCTGTACTAGGGTATAAAAAGCAGACTCAAATGTTGTTTACAGTGTCCAGTGGACATGTGGGCGTGAATTTCGTGGGTTTTTGTAATCGTTACAAAGCAGTGGACAGTTGTGTTTAAGACCATATTTGTGAGCATAACTCATGATGCGCGCACGCGAAAGCAACACAATTTGCGGTGAACACTATTCACTGCCTACGCAACTGAAACCCTATAAAAGGATAACGCTACACCAAAAAGATCAGCTCAATTTCAAACAGTCACGAATGGCGCCTCTAGTGATACATTTAAGGAATATTGCTATTGGCCGACTGCAGGCAGGGAAAAGTCAAAGTCAGGTTGCCAGGCATCTAAACGTGCATCAGAGTACCATCAGTCGACTTTGGCACCGGTTCCAAGCCACTGGTTTAGTTGAACACCGACATCGCAGTGGACGACCCAGAGTGACAACAGCAGCGGAGAATCGCTTTATTCGGCTTTGTAAGCTTAGAGGCAGGTTTACAACAGCTTCCTTAACTGCACAGGACGTCATGTGTCTGATCAAACTGTTTAGAACAGACTGCATGATGTTGGACTTTGGGCTCGATGACCAGAAGACCTGTCCTTACATGTCGCCACCGTCAAAATCGACTTCTTTGTGCCAATCAACATCGACCTTGGGTAAGTGTCAATCAGCGGAGACGTGTCTGGTTCAGCTACGAATCTTTATTTTTGTTGCAATAGCCGAAATGAAGGTTAAGCCCTAAATTGTGTTGATAAAGCTCTGCTGCACGGTGCTGGGGGTGTAATGATATGGAAAATGATCAGTTACAACGGATGAAGTCAATTGGTGCACATTGACCGAAGCTTGAATGCGCAACGTTACATCCATGAACTTCTCCGACCAAATGTCCTTCCATTTTGGGATGCCAACTGATATCTTTTTCAACAGGACAACGCCAGATCCCTATTTGCACAGCTGACCACGCAATTCCTGGAAGAGTGGGCAGCCATCAAACAGGACCACATCAGACATTTGATCGTATCCATGCCCAGGAGATGCCAGATACATACATACATAAGACAGACAGACAGACAGACAGACAGACAGACAGACAGACAGACAGACAGACAGACAGACAGACAGACAGACAGACAGACAGACAGACAGACAGACAGACAGACAGACAGACAGACAGACAGACAGACAGACAGACAGACAGACAGACAGACAGACAGACAGACAGACAGACAGACAGACAGACAGACAGACAGACAGACAGACAGACAGACAGACAGACAGACAGACAGACAGACAGACAGACAGACAGACAGACAGACAGACAGACATACATACATACATACATACATACATACATACATACATACATACATACATACATACATACATACATACATACATACATACATACATACATACATACATACATACATACATACATACATACATACATACATACATACATACATACATACATACATACATACATACATACATACATACATACATACCATACATACATACATACATACATACATACATACATACATACATACATACATACATACATACATACATACATACATACATACATACATACATACATACATACATACATACATACATACATACATACATACATACATACATACATACATACATACATACATACATACATACATACATACATACATACATACATACATACATACATACATACATACATACATACATACATACATACATACATACATACATACATACATACATACATACATACATACATACATACATACATACATACATACATACATACATACATACATACATACATACATACATACATACATACATACATACATACATACATACATACATACATACATACATACATACATACATACATACATACATACATACATACATACATACATACATACATACATACATACATACATACATACATACATACATACATACATACATACATACATACCATACATACATACATACATACATACATACATACATACATACATACATACATACATACATACATACATACATACATACAACATACATACATACATACATACATACATACATACATACATACATACATACATACATACATACATACATACATACATACATACATACATACATACATACATACATACATACATACATACATACATACATACATACATACATACATACATACATACATACATACATACATACATACATACATACATACATACATACATACATACATACATACATACATACATACATACATACATACATACATACATACATACATACATACATACATACATACATACATACATACATACATACATACATACATACATACATACATACATACATACATACATACATACATACATACATACATACATACATACATACATACATACATACATACATACATACATACATACATACATACATACATACATACATACATACATACATACATACATACATACATACATACATACATACATACATACATACATACATACATACATACATACATACATACATACATACATACATACATACATACATACATACATACATACATACATACATACATACATACATACATACATACATACATACATACATACATACATACATACATACATACATACATACATACATACATACATACATACATACATACATACATACATACATACATACATACATACATACATACATACATACATACATACATACATACATACATACATACATACATACATACATACATACATACATACATACATACATACCTACATACATACATACATACATAACATACATACATACATACATACATACATACATACATACATACATACATACATACATACATACATACATACATACATACATACATACATACATACATACATACATACATACATACATACATACATACATACATACATACATACATACATACATACATACATACATACATACATACATACATACATACATACATACATACATACATACATACATACATACATACATACATACATACATACATACATACATACATACATACATACATACATACATACATACATACATACATACATACATACATACATACATACATACATACATACATACATACATACATACATACATACATACATACATACATACATACATACATACATACATACATACATACATACATACATACATACATACATACATACATACATACATACATACATACATACATACATACATACATACATACATACATACATACATACATACATACATACATACATACATACATACATACATACATACATACATACATACATACATTACATACATACATACATACATACATACATACATACATACATACATACATACATACATACATACATACATACATACATACATACATACATACATACATACATACATACATACATACATACATACATACATACATACATACATACATACATACATACATACATACATACATACATACTACATACATACATACATACATACATACATACATACATACATACATACATACATACATACATACATACATACATACATACATACATACATACATACATACATACATACATACATACATACATACATACATACATACATACATACATACATACATACATACATACATACATACATACATACATACATACATACATACATACATACATACATACATACATACATACATACATACATACATACATACATA
The DNA here is from genome assembly GCA_905116865.2 of Candidula unifasciata. Lineage (NCBI taxonomy): Eukaryota > Metazoa > Mollusca > Gastropoda > Stylommatophora > Geomitridae > Candidula > Candidula unifasciata. Next base: position 65,680 of record CAJHNH020001084.1, on the reverse strand, counting down.
CATACATACATACATACATACATACATAAACACAGCCTTCTCCTCCCTAAGTATTTTTAAATGGTTGAAGTCGGAACTTTGTATTTTATAGTTGCTGGCTCAAGCTGAACGATGGACATAGCTTATGAAAACTCTTTATTTTACGGGTGCCTAGGTGGTTATGCGTCTTAGTTCGCCTGTTCCTACAGCGAGGCATTGTCGTCATTTGGAGAAAACAGATTCAGTTCTCGGTATGGTAACCAGAGATTTTAATTGTTTTATGTTTTCTAGGTGCTTATGTTAAGGGAGATGAATGGTCGTTGACCACAAGACAGACTAAGACTAAGAAGACGATGGAGAGATAAAATCCATGCAGACCTGCAAACACTTGGTGTCACCAATTGGAAAGAGAAGGTCAACCAGAGAGATGGGTGGAGGCGGGTGATATCTGCAGCAATGAACCTCAAGGGCTGGGAATGCTGAAGAAGAAGATGTTGTCTAGCGCGTTCTTTTATCTTTCTACTTGTTTCTATGAATGCGAATCAGTACATATTGATTTTTTTTTTTTTATTAGTTCAAGTTAACTTTAATCTATCAGGAAACTATAAAATGCATAATTGAATAAAATTTTCACGAGAAAATATTAAAAACTAAACGAAAAGTACACCAACGAACTTTACAATATTACAAATATAAACGAAAATTATCGAAAGAAATTAAAACTAGTACCAAGCTTAAGTCCTTAAGAAAGAAAATATGGGCTTTGAACTGAAATGCTATAGAAAGATACTCAGAATATCATAGACAAAGAAGAGAAGAAATATTGACACTTTAAAGGTTATGAACATCAAGAAAAATTGGCTAATAAACAGCATCTTGTCTCGGAAGCTGACATATGTTAGTTATATCAAGCGCCATAACGGATTTTTTTTTTTAAATAACAGCATAAGGCATAGTACCGGGAAGGAGGGGCAGAGATCGACCAACACGGCGATGGGAGCAGGATGTAAGTGATTCCTTGATCAAGTTTCTTTCACACAGACCGTGATGAGAGCAACGTTCTGCAAAAGGCCTGCTACATGACGATTGGGGCAGGATGTAAGTGATTCCTTGATCAAGTTTCTTTCACACAGACCGTGATGAGAGCAACGTTCTGCAAAAGGCCTGCTACATGACGATTGGGGCAGGATGTAAGTGATTCCTTGATCAAGTTTCTTTCACGCAGACCGCGATGAGAGCAACGTTCTGCAAAAGGCCTGCTACATGACGATTGGGGCAGGATGTAAGTGATTCCTTGATCAAGTTTCTTTCACGCAGACCGCGATGAGAGCAACGTTCTGCAAAAGGCCTGCTACATGACGATTGGATGTAAGTGATTCCTTGATTTCTTTCACGCAGACCGTGATGAGAGCAACGTCCTGCAAAAAGGCACTACATGACGATTGGGGCAGGATGTATGATTCCTTGATCAAGTTTCTTTCACGCAGACCGTGAAGAGCAACGTCCTGCCTGCTACATGACGATTGGGGCAGGATGTAAGTGATTCCTTGATCAAGTTTCTTTCACGCAGACCGTGATGAGAGCAACGTCCTGCAAAAGGCCTGCTACATGACGATTGAGGCAGGATGTAAGTGATTCCTTGATCAAGTTTCTTTCACGCAGACCGTGATGAGAGCAACGTCCTTGCAAAAGGCCTGCTACATAACGATGATGTTCAAGGCCTGTATTGCGATTATGCGCTGCGTTATTGGTGTGTGTTCAATGGGTATGCTGCCGATCGACGTCATGGCGGCCTTAGCAACAACATTGACGACCTCTGCGACCAGCCGCATTGGAAAACGTCGGTCCAGGATTTTAGCTTGTCTGTTTTAGTATCCAGAAGCCATGAGTTGTTAACCCTTAGGCTCGTTATTGTGGATATCGCAACCTTTCGGCCTTGATTCCATTGTAAATACCGTAAATCTGGGAGAAAATGTGGCTTTTCTGCCCCACCCGGGAGTCGCGATGGAGTGCGCGCGTTTGAGCAGACATCTTCTTCACCTGCTCCACAGATATATAATAGTTATGTACACATTAAAAGGAGGAAGCGCAGAAAACAACCATCGCGCCGCAAAACTGTGCGATTTGTGTTATCCGACACAATCCTGGTGGGAACAGAAACGATGAATCGAAGTTTTACTGTACTTTAAGAAAAGGAGGGGGAAAAAAAAAAGGGGGGGGGGCAGGCGGAAGAGGGTCTGAGGACACGAAGAAAAAACAAGCCGAACGGTTTGACTTGGAAAAACATGTGTATCATAAATTAATGACATAAGATGAGACAGATTATAAGTGACATGCAACGTGACCTCTGTAACTAGAGTTGACAGGATCGACTTCATTGCACCATTTAATCCATAATAGCTCAGTCTCCCTCAATAGAAACTAGCAGCCTGCTTATAGTTTCACATAAAGCGCTAACTCCGTAAGCCCAGCGACCATCCACAGAGATCTCCCTAAAAATTGCTCTTGTCAACCGAACGACTCAGCTCGTGAAAAGAACTTTGAACTTTGTGTTAACAGCAAAACATCTTACATTAAAGAAACACAGAAAGAAATTAACCAAAAACAAGGATCTCATCAAGATAGCAAATTTGAAACAGGAAGTAGTAAAAGAACAGTTACAACAGAAAGTAGAGACAGCATTCAAACAACTTCCACGTGTAGTTGGCAATATTGAGGAAGAATGGAATAAATATAAAAACACTATGCTTAGTATTGCAGAAGAATTATGTGGAAAACGGAAGAGTGGAAACAGTCGGGGAAATAACAAATATTCACCTTGGTGATGCGAAGAAGTAAGAGAAGCAATTAAAAAGAAAGAGGACTTATATAAACAGTGGATAAAATCAAAGAAAGAAGAAGATTATATAAACTATAGACTGCAAAGGAGAGAAACCAACAGGAATGTCAAGAAAGCAAAACAAGCATCCTGGGAATGTTTCGGTGAGTCATTAGCAGAAAATGAGAAAACAGATAGCAGAAAATTTTTCAAAGTAGTTAAAAATATGCGGAAAAGAGATGAGAGCTACAACCCAACTGAAATAATTAATGATAAGACAGGAAGGCCATTGATAGATCCACCCGAGATAGCAGAAAGATGGAGGGAATACTTCAATGAGCTCTTTAATCCTCTAGGAGATCATCAGGAAAGAACAACTGAAGAGCACAGAGCAACAGTGTTAGAACCACATATACTAATGGATGAAATAGAAAAAGTCATTAAGCAGTCTCCCAAGTATAAAGCACCAGGAGCTGATAGATTACCAACAGAAATAATTCCAGCAGCAGGTGAAAGCAGCATCAAATAGCTTCACAGAATATTTAATGCAGCATGGGTACAACAAACTGCCCCTATTGATTGGCAACATGCAAAAGTTATACCATTGTGGAAGAACAAAGGAAGCAAACGAGAATGCGGTCAATACCGAGGTATCTCTCTTTTAAGCCATGTTGGCAAAATGTATGCCAAGATAATAGAAACAAGACTGAGACCAGTGATAGAACCACAGCTGGCAGAAGAACAGATGGGATTTAGGAGAAATAGAAGCTGCACAGATGCAATCTTCACACTTAAACAGTTAATAGAAAAGAACATTGAATACAATAAGAACTTATTTGTGGCATTCGTAGACCAGGAGAAGGCATTTGACAGAGTCGACAGACAATTATTATGGAAAGTAATGGCAAGATATGGAGTAAGCGAACACCTCATCGAAGTGTGCAAAGTTCATACAGGGATTGTAGAAGTGTAGTTAGAATAAATCAGGGAACATCTCATCCATTCACAGTGACATCTGGAGTGAGACAGGGGTGTGTCTTATCACCATTGCTGTTTATCACCTACATCGACAGTATATGCAAGAATGCCAAGCCCATGAATGAAAATGTTAGTAAGATCAACGAATTACTCTTTGCAGATGACCAGGCCTTGATAGCAGATACAGCCATGAAATTGCAACAACATCTAACATCCATGAATGAAGAATGTAAAACAAATAATATGAGAATCAACACTGAAAAGACAGAAGTAATGTCAATAGGAAAAAAGAAGACAGATCTAAACACAGCAATAGAGTGCAAAGGCAATAAACAGGCATCTGAGTTTAAATATCTGGGAACTACATTTACCGAAGATGGAAAATTGGATAAAGAAATTAACATTAGATGCCGTAAAGCAAACCAAGTATTGGTACAGCTAGCCCCCCTCTTACAGCATAAGACAATCCCAATCAGCACAAAGAGACATCTTTTTCAAAGCCTATTTATTCCAACTCTGTGCTACCAGTGCCAGACATGGTCACTCACAACAAACCATAAAATAAAATTAGTAACCACGGAAATGAGATGTTTGAGAAGGGCTGTAGGAGTGACCATAAGAGATTAGATCAGGAATGAGATCATAAGAGAAAAAGTCGGCACAGAACCAATTCTGGATTACAGACAGCAAGTGAAATGGTTTGCCCACTTAGAGAGAATGCCGTGTGACACCATACCATACAAAGCGTACATGGAAAGAGAAGAAGGACGTAGAGCACGAGGTAGACAAAGAACAATATGGAAGGATAACATCAGAGAAACTCTAAAACAGCACGATGTGAATATGGTCGAGGCGGCCAGAAGAGCTAGAAACAGAACCTTATATCTCCCTCGACCCCCACAGTGGTAAAAGAGGAAGTGAAGAAGAAGAAGAAGAAGAAGAAGAAGAGGCTCCTTCTTTCTTGATCTTTTGCTTACGCACTTCTCCTACAGGTCCTACCTTTACTTCACAATCTGTGTACTAAGTTGTTAGGTCGTGAACAGAAAACGCTAGAGACAGAGCCTTCGCAGGTGCATAATCAAATAGACAAGGAGGTACAACTGAAGATAAACAAACTATCCAGGAACGTGATGTCACTACCGATGCCTCCCTCGGCGAGCTACAAAATGCACCCCCCCCCCCCTCCTTGTCCTGACTAAAAACATTGATTCTCCAGAAAATAGTTTTCTGAACCTGTCATGTCGCTTACACACTTTTGTAGACAAAGATAAATTTTCGACAAAGTAATTCGGCTATCCTCCGAATAACGGCCACATATTATGACGGCCATAAAAACACCCAAACAGGGCCTCAGTCACATGTAAATTGCAGACTTCCGGCGACTTGAATCGCGCACTTCCGGCTACTACCGCCACCGTCGGGATTGGGGCTAAACTAGATGGCTGGGACTTACGAGCAGCAGCTTTCGCATCTCCTGCAGCTTTGCTCGTAAATCCCAGCCATCTAGTCGCAATTCACGCCGCGGTAGTCGCCGGAAGTACGCAATTTCAGTCTCCGGAAGTGAGAAATTTACATATGACTGGAGCCCTGTTTTTGGCCGCCATAATATGTGGCCGTTATTCGGAGGATAGCCAGTAATTCAGTCCGCTAGCCAACCAAGTCTGCCAAACCACAAATTTGCCTATTATTCTCTTTAACGCTTTACGTTCGCGCAGCACACTTCTACATTACTGCCGACTCATAAGTGTGTCGCGAAATACAGTTTGGAAAGCTCTTCTTCTTTTTTTATTTTTATTATTCGTAATCTTCCTCTTCTTTTTCTTCCTCCTCCATACTGTGTGCGCGCGCGTGTGTGTCTGGCAAGCAAAAATTAGAATACACCGTAATTGCCCGTTTCCCATAATTGATTACTGCAAAAATCGAAATGTCGAATTCACGATCGTCATTTGACTTGCACATGAGCCACTTAACTCAAAAACTTAGAACAGAATATCTCCTAAAATATTTCGTTTCGCTGGGTAAGAACTGCTCCCTGCATAGCCCTAAGCCATGTACCTTTTGTGCGTCTTGACATTTCAAATCGTTATTGCTTTCTCATGCTGCAGTTGCCGCAGAATAGGACATGTACAGTTTGAAATCAATGTGGATGCAAGATAATGGCCAATAAAAGTAGCAGGTGACGACAATGGAATCACGATTGTTTAATTATTTTTATTTTTATGTTTATAGAACTGTAAATAATTAATGCAGTCATCGTCCAACCTAACCATACGAGATCGAGTGAATAATGAAACTATCAGGCAAATTGTGGGAACGACACCCTGAACTAGATTCATCGAGAAACAGCAGATCAAGTGGTTTGGCCATCTCTTTAAAATGCAGCAAGATAAAATACCATCACAAGCACTACATCTCAGAAGATCAACTAACTACAAGAGCAAGAGGATGGCGCGGAAAATATGGATCGACAACATTAAAGACACTCTACGCCTTCACGGCATGACAATAGCCAGTGGCAGCCAACGTGAATTGGATCGCAAATGGTTCCTCCCTACGGCGCTTAACGGCAGAAGTGGTTTATGATGATGACGATGATGATGATGATCGTCGAAGTGCAGTCGATTGCGTCCTGATTAGTGTTGTGACTGGAGATAAGTGGCGTCGGTTTCTGGGGGGATTAGCAATTTCTGGTTTAAGTCAGTGTCATTGTGGAAGTTAATTAGTGGAATAGATCAATAACACCAGACTAAGATCTGTGGAGATGCATGGACGCCTACGCCAGCTTACAAGGCATTTGATGAGGATGAAGACTGAGGGGTCTCCTCTTCTAATGTTTCTCTTGTGTCGACGCCCTGATAACAGATGGTATTCAACATTGTTAATTTGCTCATATAGTCTTTTTGTGATTAGTTAGTCTGTCTTTCAGCCGGATAAATATATTTTCATCTTGATCGAAACGAGAAGCTCGTTAACTGACCTTAATTGTCTGATCGATTAATCCTTAAAAAAAGTGGGCGAGATTTTTCGTTACACTCTAGCATTAGTTATTAGACTCCTCCCTCCCCCTCCCCCCCCAAAAACAGATATCCTTGGGGGCGGGGGGGGGGGGGGGGACTAAGGCGTCTTATGCAAGGTTAAAATATAAGAGACGATTTTTTTCTCTCGCGGAAACATGATGGAGGGCGGAAGCTAAACTGTGATGAAATGGCTTTAAATATCCAACACACTAACCAGAAGAGACGAAGATGGCAATTTTCTCCCTCCTCCTCCCCTGGCACGTAAGGCTAATGACGCCTTGAATGTCGTTAAAAACACAAGGAGTCATAAGTTAGGATCTAAGAACTGTCTTCATGGCACTCGAGACATTTCCATAAACGCTCCATCTCCATCTTCAGCAGCAAGCGCAAAGCTCCAATTTTTTGGTAGCAGCAACAGTCTGATTGTTTATCCGTATCGCCTCTTCCCTGAGTGTTGAGCGTCGGTCAGATCCCCTGGTCACTCAACGCTGCTGCATTCTGTTTAGATCCCCTAGGTCACGCCACGATGCACCATTCTGTCCAGATCCCCTGGTCGCTCCAAGCTGCTCCATTCTGTTCAGATCCCCTGTTCACTCTACACTGCTCCAATCTGTTCAGATCCCCTGGTCGCTCCAAGCTGCTCCATTCTGTCCAGATCCCCTGGTCGCTCCAAGCTGCTCCATTCTGTTCAGATCCCCTGTTCACTCTACACTGCTCCATTCTGTTCAGATCCCCTGGTCGCTCCAAGCTGCTCCATTCTGTTCAGATCCCCTGTTCACTCTACACTGCTCCATTCTGTCCAGATCCCCTGTTCTCTCCACGCTGCTCCATTCTGTTCAGATCCCCTGGTCTCTCCAAGCTGCTTCATTCTGTTCAGATCTCCTGATCTCTCCATGCTGCTGCATTCTGTTCAGATCCCCTGTTCTATCCACGCTGCTCTATTATGTTCAGATCCCCTGTTCTCTCCACGCTGCTCTATTCTGTTCAGATCCCCTGTTCTCTCCACGCTGCTCTATTCTGTTCAGATCCCCTGTTCTCTCCACGCTGCTCTATTCTGTTCGGATCCCCTGTTCTCTCCACGCTGCTCTATTTTGTTCAGATCCCCTGTTCTCTCCACGCTGCTCTATTTTGTTCAGATCCCTTTGTCACTTCATGCTGCACCATTCTGTTCAGATCCCCTGTTCTCTCCACGCTGCTCTATTCTGTTCAGATCCACTGTTCTCTCCACGCTGCTCTATTTTGTTCAGATCCCCTGTTCTCTCCACGCTGCTCTATTGTGTTCAGATCCCCTTGTCACTTCATGCTGCGCCATTCTGTTCAGATCCCCTTGTCACTTCATGCTGCGCCATTCTGTTCAGATCCCCTGTTCTCTCCACGCTGCTCCATTATGTTCAGATCCCCTGTTCTCTCCACGCTGCTCCATTCTGTTCAGATCCCCTGTTCTCTCCACGCTGCTCCATTCTGTTCAGATCCCCTGTTCTCTCCACGCTGCTCCATTCTGTTCAGATCCCCTGATCTCTTCACGCTGCTCCATTCTGTTCAGATCCCCTGTTCTCTTCACGCTGCTCCATTCTGTTCAGATCCCGTGTTCTCTCCACGCTGCTCCATTCTGTTCAGATCCCCTGTTCTCTCCACGCTGCTCCATTATGTTCAGATCCCCTGTTCTCTCCACGCTGCTCCATTCTGTTCAGATCCCCTGTTCTCTTCACGCTGCTCCATTCTGTTCAGATCCCATGTTCTCTTCACGCTGCTATATTCTGTTCAGATCCCCTGTTCTCTTCACGCTGCTCCATTCTGTTACGATCGCCTGACCTGTTCAGATCGTGATAATGTGTTTGTGCCTGCTCCCTGTTTACCCCCCCCCCCCCCTCCAGGACCCTTACAGCATCCAGCTTGTCATATATCAATTTGCCACCAAGTGGAGCAGAACCGAACTAGTCTATCTGCCTACAGAACTCTAAGACTGACACCTTACCTAGAAGTGGATTTGATCTAAAGTTAATCGTGCCAGCAGGTTAGTGCACCATCCACTGAACCCCAACAGCTCTATTGAGAGGTAATAAATGATTGTAAGGAAAGACTTAAAACTCCGCACTAATGTGTACACACAGCTGGATTTGCACCTCAAACGTTTTTTAACCCCAGGTAATGAGTTACGTGCGTGTTTGACACTTTAAAACAAGAAATATCTAAAACCGTTTCTTTCTTTCTCTCTTGTATTTGGTGTGTTCGTGCGCGCATTAACTGGCGAAGCTTGTGTTATTTTCTTGAAGAAAAGTAAACACGCAGGCTAGACGTCGTTATTCACTGCCGCGGGGAGGATACGCGCCCAACGTGAGCTGAGAAATCTCGCAGCAGAGCCGGAAAACAAGGCAAAAATGTTCTTTTTTTTGCAAGCAGCAGAAAGACTTGGATAAATTTCTTAGAAAAAAAAAATTAGCATAGTTTTGTTGGCTGTTTTCTCCCACTTTTAAGTGTTAAGACAGTGTTATTTTTGAGCTTAGAGGTGAGCCAGTGGTTTTCACTGGTCAGTTGGACTTCTTCATTGCTGCTAAAATGTATATGCAACTGGTCGCTTAATTGCTAAATCTTCTTCTTTTGTTTGTTCTTTTTTCTTCTCTTTCTCTTCCACCACCATTGCCTACTCATCTCATTATAGCCCCACTCCAACCCCTCCCCCCTCACCCTTCCCCCCCCCCCGAAAAAAAAGCAGGGACGAGAAGAGATACAACAGGGTAAGATAAACTTTAAAGTAAACTCAATTTTACAAAACCAGTTACAATAAACAGAGACAGTTGAGGCAAAATAGTCTTAATCAGCAGCACAAAAAGGACAACGAACAAAACAACACACACACACACACACACACACACACACACACACACACACACACAACACACACACAATTATGTGCTCTGAAATAATTATATTAAAATATTATGTACACGGTTGAGACATATACAAATATGCTGATCTGAAATAACTACATTAAAATATTAGGTACACGGTTGAGACATTACACAAATATGCTGACTGTGAAATAACTACATTAAAATATTAGGTACACGGTTGAGACATTACACAAATATGCTGACTGTGAAATAACTACATTAAAATATTAGGTACACGGTTGAGACATATACAAACATGCTGACTCTGAAATAACTACATTAAAATATTATGTACACGGTTGAGACATATACAAATATGCTGACTCTGAAATAACTACATTTAAATATTATGTACACGGTTCAGACATATAAAAATATGCTGACTCTGAAATAACTACATTAAAATGTTATGTACACGGTTAAGATATAAAAATATGCTGACTCTCAAATACTACATTAAAATATTAGGTACACGGTTGACACATATAAAAATATGCTGACTCTGAAATAACTACATTAAAATATTAGGTACACGACTGAGACACACACAATTCACAATAGGCGACATAATTATGTCAAGTTATGAATACATATCAGGATAGCTCTGAATACTGCGAAGGAAAATTAAGCAAATTTAGCACTTTAGGGACGTACAGGGCCTAAGTATCTGCAGTGACAAGGAGGGGGGGGGGGGCGGAAGCAAGGCCTTGATTCATAGGCACTAAATTTCCGACCAACTGTCGAGATTAGCAGAAGCTGGCAATGTGAACGCATGCTGCAAGTTAGCCTAGTAATGTGCCCGAGAACACTAAGATAACCCTAGCCAGTTCGGATCTGTGCTGTTTCTTCTTTCCAAATTTCAAGCGTTCGTTGAGTTTCATGTGGACAAGTCAAATGGTTCTCGGTGACGTGAGCTGGACGCCACTGAGCATCTTTTGAGAAATAACATAGTGTCACCTAAAGTATCCCACCTCTGCAGCTTCTAATAAACTGTAACTGAACATCAGGAGGGGCAGGGGCCGACCGACACGAAGATGGGCACAGGATATAAGTGACTCCTTGAGTGTGAAAGTTCATGAGGCGGGAGAACTGGCTAGAGACCGAGTTTCTTTCAGGCAGACTGTGATGAGAGCGACGTTCTGCAAAGGACCTGGTACATGATGATGATGATGAACTACAGTCGTATTATTATTTTTGTTGTTCATGCTATTCTTTAATCTTTGTTATTTTTGTATGTTGTTGTCGTTTTTGTTGTTGTTGTTGTTGTTGTTGTTGTTGTTTTTCTTCTTCCTCTTCTTCTTCTTCTTCCTTCTTCTTCTTCTTCTTCTTCTTCTTCTTCTTCTTCTTCTTCTTCTTCTTCTTCCATTTGCCTTAACAATGTCATTTGGCACGTTGTATTGGGGTTTATATCTACAATGGGCTATCGTTGCCTTTCAGCCCAACACATTTGATTTCAGCAAATTCTTTTACAACATGCTTGGTAAGAAGTAGTAAGTAATCCCCTCTACCTTTTCCTCCCCCCCCTCCACCCTCACCCCCCCCCCCCTCTCCATTTTCTCTCCTCCGAACCACCCAAAATAGGGTACTGGAACACACACAAGATGCAAAATACACGTATTCTGATTCACTAGTATTTGGTCATCCTGATTGATAAAAACCTCGCAAAAAAAGGGACGTTATAACATGTACAACACAAAGAGTTGCTGCCCTTGTCTCACTAAAACTCACGAGAATGTCCATCTATCAGCCAAATACCTGACAACTGTGATGGATTAGTTAAACGTCTCACGTTCGCTGGCTCACGTGTTGTTGTACGTTAAACCTCACACAAAAAGAGAAAGAAGGACGACGGTGCGTCTAATTACTTGTCCCCTTTTCACCATAATTTTGACAGTTCTGTGTTTTGCTTTCATTCTACATGGGCCAGGCAGGAATATATCAATTTTCTTGCGTTCTCCCCGGTATTAGCCTTCCAGCGGGGCTGTGTTTTGTATACATTCTTACCATTTCTGATGTCTCGTTTCCCTTTCTCTCTAAGTCTCTTACACTGTCTCTCTCGTTCCTAACTTTCTTTCTCTACCTAGTTAGTTAGTTGGTTCGTTAATTAATTAATTAATCGACATAATATCATAATTGCACAACAGACAAGGCCATAAGCGGTCGGATTCCATCTTTAGTGTATTCCCGAGGAAGTGGCGATTGGTAATAACACCGGTTCTGAGTTTGTTGACTATTTTTCTTTTGCTAACTGTATCAGGTTTATGTTTGCCGACACCTCTTTTTACCTTTTCTCTATTGTCTATGTGTTTATTTACATATTTATTTTTTTTTGGTGTGGATTTTGATAGCATACACATAAATAGTTTACGGAATGCTTTGAAGGATTCCTGATTACCAAAGAAGTTATTCACTATGATCAAACGACGTATGGAGGACACATATAATATAATATCATATAAACGCACAAAGTGAGACCCTTTTCAAACAATAGTTGGTTTAATACTTTTAGGGATCATTTCTAAAGAACAACACAACCACCAACAGCCACTATCAAGATGCAGCCTGCAGCAGCCGTCACCATCATGGACCTGGACATGCCACTGGACGCGTACCCTGGAGGAAGGATTCACCGGACAGGTAGTACTATTGTTATGTCCTTGTCCGGTGACGAAGCCGCCTCCAGGGCAAAGCCTGCCTGGTTGACCAGCGTGCTAATAGGCCCACTCGGGGTGCCTATCTACGGCATTGCGGCGCTGTATCGCTACAACAATCCCACAGAGTGGTTCCTCACTCTTACAGGAGAAGTACACAAGTCAAATTTTGACAAACTTCACAATGTGCGGACGACCATTGAAGGCGTGGACGTACTTCTAGAACACCTAGATAAACAGAAAACAAAAGTCTGCATGCATTGGATGCCAATTACGACCACCGAGCAGACAGCCAAGATGATAGCGGAAGGGATAAAGGCGACGACGATCCTGAAGTTTATCAAGCCCGATACGGTAAAGACAGGTGGTACGCCTTAGTGAAGGGCGAAAAAGCCGATTCCTCATTATGTGAATATGAGGAACGCGCAGCTACCCGGAGGCCGACATCAGCTTTGGATCACGGTGTCGGGAAGGCGGACGAACTGCCCACATTGCGAGCAGACCGACCACTGGGCAAACAAGTGCCCAACAAGGAGAAGACGCTCTGAGCCAGTGACAACACTTATTCAGGAAGAGGACCATCAATCACAGAAAGAGTTGGAAGACAGTCAAAAGGAGGTTCTCATAACAAGCACACAGTCCTCAGCAGAAGAGGAGGACACGCAGACCGGAAGCAAAAAGAAGAGAAAAGTCAACAAAAGAAACCGCCAAAAAGTCAGCTCAAACGAGACGTCACCAGCAGCAACACCCCTGAAAAGAGATAACAAAGCCCACAAACAAGGAACTCCAGAAAAAACCAACAACGTTGACGCAGTTGCCGTGAAAGACGAATCTTCATCCAGCTCAGAGGAGGAAGATACAGCGCCTCACCTTAAGGATATAATATGTCCAGAATGTGAGGCATATACAACTACATATTCCCATGCCAGGAATAAAATCCATTGTGTTCGGTGCCATCTGCTTCTAGCAAAGCTCTCAAGAAGAGGAAGACAAGTAACATACGCACGAGAATGCCTCGGAAGAGACAGAGCAATCAAAGAAGACGGAATCATCTCTGGCTGCAGACAGTTGGAAAAAAAAAAATGAGTGGAGTCCCCTCTCTCCTTATTTTCCCCGCCCCAGAACTTTCACCTTTCTTCCTTTGTTTCGTTTTTTTCCCCTTCTTTTTGTTTCTTTGAATAAAATTTGAACGCACTCACAAACAACACAACAATAACACTCACAAACGGCAACGAATGTAAAACAGACTTACACAAATATTAGCAACATACAAAACATACCACACACACACACACACACACACACACACACACACACACAAAATTAATGCAAACTGATGCTCTGTCCCTATTTCTGTTCAACTTGACCCTATAGAAAATTATAAGGAAATTGACAGAAATTGCACAATGAAAAGACTGCAAGAATACCTGATTATGCAGATGACATTGATATCGTTGGAGACAACGGAGTAGAGACGATATCAACACTGGCTATCTGAAAGGAAGCAGCTCACAAAATTAGACCAGTTATCAACTATAGTCGCCCGTGTGTCACCGGGGCCCTCACGGGAAGCAAAGAATAGTGACACTGCACCCTACCAGGCATGTCGTAAAAGGCGACTAAGGGTAGGGTTGGGCGTGAGGTTGGCTACCTCATCCTGTAAAAACCATAGCCACAAAAACCAACCAACCATGGATAAGTCAAAAAGAGAAGCAAATAAACTCCAGCCAACCAAGATGAGGGGAGGCTCTTCAAATAGAAGAAGTATGACACGGTGTGGAGAAAGCCGTAAGGAGTCCGGATCGTTGACTTACCTCCTCTCAGCTAGGAAAACCTCCAGAATTGGCACCTGGAATGTTAGAACTCTCTATGATATAGGGAGAACAATGGAAGTAGCAAAGGAAATGAAACATTATAGAATTAGTATTTTGGGGTTATGTGAAACTAGATGGACTGGGACAGGGAAAAGTATTCTCAATTCAGGAGAAACTATTTTGTTCTCAGGACACACAGAGGAAAATTCGCCGCACAGTGAAGGAGTGGCCCTGATGCTTTCAAAAGAAGCAGACAGTGCACTAATAGAATGGGAAGCTGTGAGTCCCAGAATAATAAGAGCATCTTTTAGAACAGTAAAACAGAAGGTGAACATGTCGGTAATACAGTGTTATGCACCAACAAATGATAAAGATGCATCCATTAAGGAAGAATTTTACATGCAGCTTCAGAATATTATAAATAATGAAAGAAAGGGCAACTTAAAAATTTTGATGGGTGACTTGAATGCTAAGATAGGATCAGACAACACAGGTTATGAAGAAATTATGGGGAGACATGGTCTAGGAGAAATGAATGAAAATGGAGAATTGTTCACAAATTTTTGTGCAGGTAACCAGTATGTTATTGGTGGAAGTATTTTTCCCCATAAAAGTATACACAAGGCAACATGGGAATCACCAGACCATAAGACAACTAATCAAATTGACCACATATGTATTAACAAAAAGTTTAGATCATCCCTTTACGATGTTAGGGCTTTCAGAGGTGCCGATGTATTTACTGACCATTTCCTGGTGATAAGTAAAATCAAGTTGAAACTAAAAAGATATATAACATCTTATAATCATAGAAACCAATTTAATGTAGGCTTTCTCAGAGATAAAGAAATTAAGGAACAGTTCTCAGTTACGGTCTCTAATAAGTACCAGGTGTTGCAGCAGTTAGCTGAAGATGTCAACACAGAAGTCTGCTGGGATCAGATCAAAGGAATCTGGAATGAATCTTGCGTAGAAGTTCTTGGCAAGAAAGAAAGGAAACATAAAGCATGGATAACACCAGAAACCATTAAATTGATTGAAGACAGGAAAAGTAAAAAGGCAGAATTAAACAATAGCAAAACTAGAGCTGCTAAAGCTAGAGCTCAGGAGAATTACACAGAAGCCAACAAGGAAGTTAGGAGGCATATAAGGGCAGATAAAGTGAAACATCTAAATGATCTAGCACAAGAAGCAGAGACAGCAGCAGCAAAAGGAAACCTCAGAGAACTTTACAGCAACACAAGAAAATTAGTAGGTAAATATAGTCAGCCAACTGGATCAATCAAAAATAGTCAAGGAAAGGTACTTACTAACACTAAAGATCAAATGGACAGATGGGTTGAATATTTTGAAATGCTTCTAAATAGACCAGGCCCAGAGGTTCCCCCAGATATCCAGCCTTTAGAAATGGAACTGAATATCAACTGTGAGATACCATCCAAAGAGGAAATTAGAAAAGCTATAAATCTTCTTAAGGAAGGAAAGGCGTCAGGCCCAGATGGTATCCCAGCTGAAGCCATCAGGACCAACATAAACACATCAACAGAATTGCTACATAGATTATTCAGTAAAGTCTGGGAGACCGAAGAAATACCAGCAGACTGGAGAGAAGGATATCTTGTGAAACTGCCCAAAAAAGGTGATCTACAGGAGTGTGAAAACTATAGAGGAATTATGTTGCTGTCAGTTCCTGGAAAAATATTAAGTAGAATTATTTTGGAAAGATTAAAAGATGCTATTGATAAAATGCTAAGAGATGAGCAGGCGGGTTTTCGGTCCAACAGATCCTGTACTGATCAGATAGCCACATTACGTATTATAATAGAGCAAAGCATTGAACTGAACTCACCACTTTACATTGGATTTATAGACTATGAAAAAGCATTTGACAGCATTGATAGGGAATCTCTCTGGAAATTGATGGGGCAACTATGGAATCCCACAGAAAATTATCAACTTAGTAAAGGCAACATATAAAGACATGAAATGTCGAGTTCTTCATGAGGGAAAGCTAACAGATGCATTTGAAATAAAAACAGGTGTGCGACAGGGATGTCTTTTGTCGCCTCTCCTATTTTTACTGGCTATAGACTGGACTATGAAAACAGTAACTGCTAACACCAAGAATGGAATTCAGTGGACCCCTACAAAACAGCTTGATGATCTGGACTTCGCTGATGATATTGCCCTTCTGTCCCATTCACGGAATCAGATACAAGATAAATTAAATATACTTAATGCGAGATCACAGCAGCTTGGTCTGAAAATCCATAAAGGAAAGACAAAGATAATGAGAATAAATCAGGCAAATAGTAATGTGGTTTCTCTTAATGGCACCCCACTCCAAGACGTGGAGTCGTACACCTATTTGGGCAGTAATGTAGATAAAGATGGAGGAACTGATAGAGATATTAAAATAAGAATACAAAAGGCAAGAGGGGCTTTCATAGCACTAGGGAATTTGTGGAGGTCAAAAGAAATTAAAAGAAATACTAAACTAAAAATTTTTAATTCTAATGTCAAATCAGTACTGTTGTATGGGGGCGGAAACATGGAGAACAACGAAGGCAATTACTAATAAATTACAGACATTCATTAACTGGTGCCTGCGCAGAATAGAGGGAATAAAATGGTATGATAGAATAACTAATGTAGAACTTTGGGAGAGAACTAAACAGGCTCCAGTGGATCAGGAGGTGAGGAGAAGACGCTGGCGTTGGATAGGGCACACACTGAGAAAACAGGAGAACAGCATAACTAGAATGTCTTTGCATTGGAACCCACAGGGGCATAGGAATAAAGGAAGGCCAAAAAACACATGGAGAAGAGAGCTGGAGAATGAGGTTAGAAAGATTGGGAGGACATGGGGAGAGCTCCATGTAATGGCGAAGGATAGAACGACTTGGCGTGAGTTGGTTGAGGGCCTATGCTCCATTGGGGGATAAAAAGGCAGAAGAAGAAGAATCAACTATAGTAAAGCACTCTCACAACTGTGATGAAGAAGTTCAAGCCATCCAAATAACAGCAGAGAAACTGTCAAATATACGTCATATTTAACAACACGTGGTACTCCTAACAGATGCAAGAGCGGTACTTCAGGCACTCCAATCTGGAGAATTACCTTGCATAAGAACACTACTATCCAAACTAGGCAATCGGTGTAAGGTAAATGTGCAAGTGATACCATCTTATTGTGGAGTCACAGAAAATTAAAGGATAAACTAGCTAATGAAGGTGCAAATGAAGAACAACCTGACGTACCAGTCTATATTCAACAAAAGAAGAGGATAATCAAAACAATCAATCAGAAAACCACCAAAACTGGCACAAGACGATTACCATTTTATGGACAGACCAGATTAAGCTTTTACTTTACGCCTTAGAATAAAACACAATCGACTTCGTAGCCACATGTACACAAAATCTTAAATCGAGGATCAGCCGTGTTTACATCTGGAATGGCACCTAAGACAACACAACAGCTGTAGCATATCAAGCCAAACGTTTAGAGAAACAACGGTGGAAGCCAAACTTTATGGATTGCTGAATGAATTACAAAAGACAGCGACGTTCCTACTGGAGACAACGTTGCAGATAAAGATAATTTTTTTTTTTTTTGAGCGAACGAAAGAATAAGGAGAAGGCTTAGTTATCATTCAAGATAAGACACAATAGATGGTAATAACAAGACAGGATACGGATAATATCACCCACAAACAAATCAATGATATGAAAATCAAACGAACGGAAACATTTCGCACTTGGATGCAGACTTCAACTGCTCTTTCTTCTCTCTTTATATTGAGACAGGAGGTGGGTAAGGGAGGTGGGTAAGGGAGGTTGGTGAGGGAGGTGGGTAAGGGAGGTGGGTAAGGGAGGTGGCTACAGTAATGAAAGCTTTCAGCAGCTGAGCCTTTTATACTACAACTATTCGTTCGTTAACTCCTCCTTCCTTTTCACGTTCACCGGTTGCAAACACCTGCTGATTGTTCGTCCACCTCTGGACATTAGTCTTGCTCCAGAACCTAAGTGTTGCGTGCACATCCGTTTTATAGGTCTGACTTACTTGTATGCAGATTGTTGGTTTCTTGCCTTGGCAGATGTACTCTGACTGCGAAGGAAGCTCCAAATTAGTCGACATGCTTGTTGAGGAAGCAGTGGGTCTGTTCTTGTTTTCCCCACAATGAGGTCCCGGAACCCACAGGAGGACGTTCGTTTACTCTCTCCCTGTCTTTCTCTCTCTCTCTCTCTCTCTCTCTCTCTCTCTCTCTCTCTCTCTGTCTCTGTCTCCTTCCTTCTCTGTCTCTTTCTCTCTCTATCTCTTTTTCTCTTTCTCTGTCTTTTTCTCTCTATCTCGTCTATTTCTATCTCTCTCTATCTCTCTTTCTCTCTCTCTCGTGTGTGTGTGTGTGTGTGTGTGTGTGTGTGTGTGTGTGTGTGTGTCGCTCTCGCTCGCTCGATGTTTGAATACTCACACTCTCACCCATTCGATGTGTATAGCCTGGTATCGTCTGCTAACTGTTCCCGATCTGGTTTTTAATGGTAATGTATTATTACTAATGTTGCTACTGCTGTGGTTGCTGCAGATTGTCACGATGTTGAAAACATGTTATTGATGATCTTACACAAATACTAGGGCTGTACCGAATATTCGCTTCGTATTCGCTTCGGGGCCGAATAGTGGACCTAATAACTATTCGGTATTAGAATAGTTGTGGTCCGGCCGAATACGAATAGTATACGAATAGTGTTTACCTTACACCCGTCTCTGGACTGGTGGAAAAAAAATATCAAGATTTCCCACCTTGGTTCATACTGTCAAGCGTTATCTTTGTGCACCACCTACGAGCGTACCAAGAGAGCTGTTTAGTACAACTGGAAATAACTTCAGTGAGACAAGAAGCTGCCTTAATGCTGACTGACTGACTGACTGACTTTCTGCCCCACCAGGACATCACACAAGCGACAAACACCCGATGACACAAAGTAGATGAGGATCGCAGTGGAGAGGTCCCAGGAACCGCGTTCAGACAATTGGCCATATTTATGGCCTGCCTATATTGCGGCCCCTGGACATAATAATGCTGACAACATGGAACCGCTTTCATGGATTAACTAAGCTGTCAGTGACAACTTAACAGGTTTAGTTACTTGTTATAAAACTAAGAATTCTTTCATTCCTAGGTATTAGTTTAAACAGACTGACTGAAGGATACACATCTTGAAGTGTTTTGAAATGTTTACTATTCTGTACTACATTTTGAGAAGTGAAATTTCAGCGTAGATTTGACATTATGGATGTTTGTTGTTTTTTTTTTTTTTGTGTTTTTTTTTTAAGATTTATTTTATACACTACAGGAAAGTGGAAGAATGGGACTCAGTTTGAATAGTGGGAAGACAGAAGTAATGGTGGTATGAAAGAAAAGAATTATTCCTAAATGTGTAATAAAAGTCAAAGGTTTTATTTTGGGACAAGTACAGACATTTAAGCATCTGGGCACATGGATAACATCAGATGGAAGATTCATTACTGAAATAAGAAATACAATAGGACAGGCAAAAACTTCATTTTTTTAAATGAAGAACATCTTATGCAATATATATTTGTCATTGAAGATTAGAAAAAGAATTCTTGCTTGCTACATACACCCAGTTTTAACATATGGCTGTGAGTCCTGGACAGTCGGTAGGCAGGCCTAACAATTTTGTCAGGCCTCAGAGATGTGGTTTTACAAAACAATGCTTAAAATACCTTGGACAGCCACACACACACACACACACACAAAAGCAACGAAGAGGTTTTAAAAGAGGCAGGAGCCTGAAGACAACTACTCACAGACATCAGAAGGAGACAGTCATCAGTTTTCGGCCATGTTATAAGATGAGGGAAAATGGAACATTGGTGACCACTGGAAAGATCTGTGGAAGGAGGGATAGAGGAAGACAACGAGAGAAGATGCTTGACAGTCTTGTTGCATGACATGGAGGTGTGTCGGCACACGAACTGATACATGCTGCAGGAGATCACAGATTGTGGCGAGGCATAATCGCCCATGCCAGTCGGCAAAATACCTGATGGTGATGAATCACTATTCGTTTACGTATTCGGCCGAATAGTTGGTCCAGCTATTCGTATTCGGCCGAGTAGTGAAAATCACTATTCGGTACAGCCCTAATGATTTTGCCACACAGATCTGGTAATGGTAATCAGGTTATCGCAGGTACCACTTCATAGCAAACTAGACATCTCATTGTTGACTTCCGATTCCGACACTGATAGGGAATGGATGGGGGTTGAGAACTTGGCTAATGTTGACCGTTCTCGTCGCCGTTTCTCCTCCAGCTTTGATGTTGCAAGATTGTGAAAGTCCAGTTTACAGAGTTTAGTGCTACTGGCGTCACTATGTGCTGTGATTATCGGTTAGTGACTGAGTTCCAGATTCGTACATAATGGCAATGGCAATGATGGGTGATGTATTTTTCTTCGTTGTATTCCTGGAACAAGGCGTGTGCTATAGCTGCTATTTATTTGCTGGCTGTGGCTGCAACTTGGCCGAGGACATGTGGAGAATGGTCAGGAATAGTTTTAATCTACTCATCGTCCAACTATTCGTCGAATGAAGTTGATTATTAGCAATGACGCCTGGTCTCACAGTGTGTTTAAGGAGGCATGCACCTTATGGTTTGCCAGATCAAATCGTGTGTGTGTTTTGCTGACTGAGGACACTGTATAGCTACGACATTCACTTGAAAAATCCAGCGTATCTGACTCAGTTTTTGACTGGAATCACCGGCATAGGCGGTTGAGCAATTATGAGCCAAGCCCGTTTTCTGTATTGCAGGAACCGTAACGACTAACTAACTAACTATCATCTCATAGTTGCTCCGTTCCTGTGTCAACGAAAACCAATCAGAATGTCCATCACTAACCAACGTGAAAAACATTGTCACAGACTGCAGTCTCGGCAAAGACAATTGCATACACACGCATTAAATGCATAAGGCAACCATAAGAAGTGCTAACACCAGCAGTGCGGCACGAGAAATGCAGCTCATCATCGATGAAAGCAAGAGTTACATCAGATAATCAATAGTTGCAAATGCAAATAATTGACCAAGTTGATAAGGCCATACAAACGGATTGACTTCATCCGTAGTTTCGGTGATTCTGCGAGACTGGTGAACTATGACAGTCTGCACAAGGGGAACATGATGATGTTGATGATGAGGATGATGATGAGGATGACGAGGAGGAGAATGTTGATTATGGTGAGGAGGAGGAGGATGTTAATGATGATGAGGAGGAGGATGTTGATGATGATGAGGAGGATGTTTATGATGATGAAGATGATGAGATATATGATGATGATAGGGAGGAGGAGGAGAGGGGTGGTGAAGATTATGATGATGATGATAATGATGATGATGACGAAGAAGAGGAGCATGCTGATGAGGAGAAGAATTATGACGACGGACTTCGAATCTTCTGGCCTTCCTTTCCCCAAGTGTAAAAGGTATTTTCCGTCTGCTGTTGCTTCCGCAAATGTAAACTCACACGATGATGCAGGCAATGATACCACGCTGGGCCACTAATGCTATCTTCTCAACCTGTCTTCCGCCCGCTGAGGCGCCAGCCCACCCACCAACCCGTGCCCCGTCTACGATAAAGGCAGACATTACAGCAGAATTCTTCTTTTTTTTTTTTCGTACGGCCTTTAAATTTTGGTTGCCACATTGTGTGGTAACTTACATTCAGGCACTTAAAAAAAACGGAGTCAGTTTTCTTTTTATGAGTTTTGCATCCAGTAATTCATTTACTCTTTGTGCGCCTGGCGATGTTGTGCTAAATTTCACATTTTCATCCCCCCCCCCCCCCCCCGTGTGGGTTCCAGGGTCCCACATTTTAGTGGTGCTGTTGGGGGTAGGGGAGATAGATCCACTGCCCTAAAAAGGCGACAAAAAAGGGTTGTTTCTTCGAATCAGGAGAGCATCTTACTGAGTGGCGATGTACAAAATATTCACAATTCTTTAACACGGATGTGCACACAAAAATGGAGAAGGAAGAAGAAGAAGAAGAAGAAGAAGAAGAAGAAGAAGAAGAAGAAGAAGAAGAAGAAGAAGAAGAAGAAGAAGAAGAAGAAGAAGAAGAAGAAGAAGAAGAAGAAGAAGAAGAAGAAGAAGAAGAAGAAGAAGAAGAAGAAGACGAAGAAGAAGATGATGATGATGATGATGATGATGATGATTAAAAATAAGAAGAAGAAGAAGAAAAAGAAGAAGAAGAAGAAGAAGAAGAAGAAGAAGAAGAAGAAGAAGAAGAAGAAGAAGAAAAAGAAGAAGAAGAAGAAGAAGAAGAAGAAGAAGAAGAAGAAGAAGAAGAAGAAGAAGAAGAAGAAGAAGAAGAAGAAGAAGAAGAAGAAGAAGAAGAAGAAGAAGAGAAAGAAAACTTAGGAGGAGGAGGAGAACGAGGAGAAGAAGAAGAAGACGAAGGAAAAGGATGAAAAAGAAGAAAAAAAAATAAAAAGAAGCAGAAGAAGCAGAAGAAGAAGAAAAAGAAGAAGAAGAAGAAAAAAAAAAGAAGAAGAAGAAGAAGAAGAAGAAGAAGAAGAAGAAGAAGAAGAAGAAGAAGAAGAAGAAGAAGAAGAAGAAGAAGAAGAAGAAGAAGAAGAAGAAGAAGAAGAAGAACAACAACAACAACAACAACAACAACAACAACAACGACGACGACGACGACGACAACAACAACAACAACAACAACAGTAAGGAATGAAATAAAAAATAAAAAATAAAAAATAAAGGTGAACGAGAAGAAGAAGGAGATCAAGTCTCGATAGTCACGACAGACATGTAGGCAAAAACAAACTATCCACACAAATTGCATAACAAACATTTAGAACCAGACACGATTGCGATGACAGGCTGATGTCTGATGACAAGCTTCCAGTTATCCTGCACACGTTTTCCTACAGAAATCACCTGGAGCTAACACGAAAAACTAAATTCCAGATTGTGTCACAATAAATTAACTCCAAATCTATCCTTCAGACGCACCAAAATTTTGGGAGTTGAAAATCAAAAATTATTTTGAAAATTGTGAAACGTGCTCTTTTGTGTGTAGTGTTGATCTCTGCGTGTGTCATAGTCTTAGTCTTAGTCCAGGTTTCGACTTCACCGCTTTAGTTTGTCCCTATACTTGCTCTGTTCCTGTGCCAGTGAAAATCACTTGAAATTTCCCTCACTGTCACATTTGAGTTGAGTTAAGTTGAACCACGAATTGACATCACAGCACTCGGGGCATTCCCATGCATGCTCCGTCCTCATCTTCAGCAGCCAGTGCAGAGTTCCAATACTGATGGTAACGGTCACAATCTGGTTATATGTCCGTCTTGGCTTTCCTCTGAGTGTAGTGAGCCGGCCAGACCCTCTGGTTACACCCAGGTTCCTCATTCTCTCCAGGCCATAATAATCTTCTTTCTCTACTGTCGCATTTGAAAAACTGGTAAACAAGCTAGTCCCTGGACAATCCAGAAATATGCGCAGGCAGTAAATGCGTAATTAGTTGCTAGAGGCGCCAAAGCCAATAATCGTTACAAGAAATGCAGTTTGTTGGTGGAAGTAGTCGGGCACGATAAGCTGGTTACTGTACACTCGTATAATTATTACAAAAAGTATTTCACCAAATCACATGCAAACCGGCTACCGACCATATTGAACACCACGACACAATCGCTGCACAAATGACAGGCATTACACTGGAAAAACGCAGCACACACCGGGCTGCAACCAAGGACTAAACTCAGTCGCTCAGGCAGCAAAACCGCAGACAACCGTCCTTATGTGGAAACTGCATTAGCAAAACGCTTCGGAAGCAAAAATAACTTTGAAATTTAACATTCTGCCAAGCCAAGCTCTATTCTGGCCAGAAGTGTGTATGACGAATGTGAGTGATATGTGTGTGCTGCGGCTGTGTGTATGTGCTGCGGCTGTGTGCATCTGTCTTTTCTTTACTTTCCTGTTTTTGCTGTTCAGCGGGGAACTATTACTTTTTATCCTGATCACAATTTTCCTTAGCTTCCTACTTTCCGTAAGTTTTCCTTTTCTTTCTTCCCGCTAGCACAATTATGCTATGTTGATACATAAACATAATGTGCGTGATATACATGCAATAAATTAGCCGGGTGAAAATAACCGTTTGAAATGGTCGTATATAACTGGGCATGAGTGCCCAGTTTGTGACCCTTTGAAAATGGAGTTTGTTCGTTCGTTTGTTCTTCTGCAGATAGTAGCTTATATCTCAGCCCTGTATATGTGACTACATGCTATATTAGATGTTAATATATCTTAAAACAAAATAGTCGAATACCTTATCACTTTGAATATCTGCAAAGATTGACTACCCAATGTAATTACTATAATTGTTTGAAAGTACATTTAAAATATATTGAATTTGACTATCTATACTCTTACAATCTTATACAGTTATGCGACATTGCATAACCAAACATAATTGATAGATATCAACATCCGTTATTGAAATAGGGGCAAAATACTCTGGATATCCCAATTATAACCCGGATTGGTTAGAGAGGATATTGTTTAATTACTACTACTGCTGCTGCCCCACCCTAACTTTTGCTGGGGGCCCTAAATATAGCCGGGTCTGAAATATGGCCTAACGCCTGAACAAGGTTTCCGGTACCTCTCCACGGGTGATTCTCATCTGAATTGTGGCACTTTGTGTCACAGGGTGCATAACGATTGTGCGATATCCTGGGAGAATACAAGTATCTACCTGCCTACCTGCTGCTACTGCTACTGTAATTATGAAGTTACAGTAAGCAAGCATGTCAGTGATTTGCGAACCGGGCATACAGTATTTGACGCATTTTTGTATAGACTAATTAGTATTTGATGGCTGATATTTCTCTTCTATTCCGGAATCTTAACATAAACTAAATATATTTGATGAAGACGCTGGCATTGGATGGGACACAGGCTGAGAAAACCCGAGAACAATATAACTAGAATGTCTTTGCACTGGAGCTAGAGAGTGAAGTTAAAAAGATGGGGAGGACATGGGGAGAGCTGCAAAAAATAATAGGGAACGATGGGACGACCCTGGTGTGAGTTTGTTTAGGGTCTATGCTCCATTGCAGGATAGAAAAAGAAGAAGAAGAAGAAGAAGAAGAAGAAGAAGAAGAAGAAGAAGAAGAAGAAGAAGAAGAAGAAGAAGAAGAAGAAGAAGAAGAAAGAAGAAGAAGAAGAAGAAGAAGAAGAAGAAGAAGAAGAAGAAGAAGAAGAAGAAGAAGAAGAAGAAGAAGAAGAAGAAGAAGAAGAAGAAGAAGAAGAAGAAGAAGAAGAAGAAGAAGAAGAAGAAGAAGAAGAAGAAGAAGAAGAAGAAGAACAACAACAACAACAACAACAACAACAAGAGCAAGAACAAGAACACGAAAAACAGCAAGAAGAAGAACAACAAGAACAATACCAACAATAATATAAAGAGCAAAAGCAAGCGGAACAAGAAGAAAATGAATAAGCTGAACATGAACAAGCTAAGTAAGAAGATCTCATTTAGCGTTTCTCTATTCACTTCTATTTTTCCCAGGTCTGCAGTAACAAACATGTTCGAGGCATTCGTTAGCTCGATTCGGCGCGAACGCCAATGGCTGGAAACGCCTGCAAGAATGACATGCACCGCCACATAAAATCCTCTGTATGTTCAGACCACAACTGTCCAAAGGTTGGACAAACACGTTTAAATGTCAGTCGACTGCTTCGAGGCAAGAACTGTTTGTTCTCTCCTGTTTCTTAGATGTTTTCGGGTGAGGAAAATACACACATTTAGAAAACGGAACGAAAAACAGCCGGTCCGACGGGAAAGGTCTCAGGCGAGTTTAGACAAAGGTTTATATGTACGTGCGTGCGTGCACGTGTGTGAGTGTACTGTTAGGGGTGAGTAGTTGTTGAAGGTGTCTGGTAATGTGATGCTGTCTGACCTTAGATCTCTCAGGCTGGTGTGTTACAATTAAAAGTATATCATGTTCTGTTGTAATAAGCAGGCTGAAATATTGGCTGCTGTCGCTAGTCTGGGCGGTGAGCTACTTACTAAATGATAAAGCGGATGTGGTGAAGGATCTATGGGATTATATGGACAGTGCAAAAGAACAGATAGGAAATCCATACAGTGAAAGACTTATTCAACAAGGACTGAGCAGGGGTTCTGGAAGTTATTCAACATTAAAGGGGAAACAGAGGCGGACTTTTTAATCAGGTTGCAGGCGATACTTTTAGCATGTCAAATCTCACTGGTTACGTGTGGGAATGTCCCGGGTGCAGGAATGAAAATTCTTGATTGATTGATTCATTCATTCAATGTGATGTTGCATTATAATCATCAAGTGCCTTGCCGACTGGTGCGTGTGATCATGCCTCTCCGCAGTCTGCGGTCTACAGCAGTGTGCATCAGTTCGTGTGTTGACCCATTTTTTTCTCGTGTTACCGTCATCTATCTCTCTCTCTCCACATATGTTTAAAAAGGTCACAGCATGTTCCAGTTTGCTCACTCTCATAACATATCCCCCCCCCCCACCCCCCACACAAAAAAAACGATGACTGTCTTTTACTGATATATGTGATTAGTTATCTTCGAGCTCTCGCTTCTTTCAAAACGTCTGGGTTGCATTCAAAGAATTCTAAGGATTTTGTTTTTTGTTTTTGTAAAAGCGTATCACCTCAAGAAGTTCTTTGGCTTGTTTATTATAATATGTTGTAGACTGTCACTGTCAAAGAAAAAACTGTCACTACTGTCTGATCTACTACTTTTTTCGGCCGACGTAGACGGGAGAGGGAGGGGGCGGTTGGAGTCTAGGGATTAAGGGCCACTCTACTAGTGCTGTCGCCATGGACGGCGCAAGTAAGGATGTGTAATTTTGCCCCCGGCAGAAAAACTCCGTCACCGTACCTGGGGTCGAACCCGGGTCTCTCGCATCAGAGCATTACTTGTGACCACTCCTCCTGCCGTTCATTTTGTTGTATACAATGCCAACAATCACAATTAACTACGCTAAAAATTGTAAGTGTTACAAACGTTGAATACTTCAACTCAGTGGTTCTCAACCTTCCTAATTCGGCGACACTTTAAAACAGTTCTTCATGTTGTGGCGACCCCCATACAAACAATTATTTTCGTTGTACTTCATAAGGTTAATGAATATGTTTTCCGATGGTCCTAGGCTACCCCTGTGAAAGGGTCGTTGGACCTAAAAATGGGTCGCAACCCACAGGTTGAGAACCGCTGCTTTAACTCTACCTGCAGTAGTTTGTTAGTTGTGTATCCTTTATAGGACGTTGCAGAGCCAACCTCAGCAGCCCCTGGCTGTTGTGTAGTTTCTCTAGGCAAATTCACATTCAGTAGTTTGCCATTGCACCTGGACGGTCGGCTTCTTTATACCACAAGTTCGAAACCAACGCAAGGCGCATGGCCCGCATCTGGTATCGAACTCGGCACCCCGGCATTACGAAGCGTTCGCATCGACTTAGCCACAAAGCCGACACGTGTAGTAGTAGTAGTACATTTTACCCCACCAGGACATCACACAAGCGATAAACACCTGATGACACAAAGTGCCACCATGTGGATGAGGATCACCCAGAAACCGCGCTCAGCCATTAGGCCATATTTATGGCCGGGCTATATTGCGGCTCCGGCAAGAGCCAGGGTAAGGCTTCAAAGTAACTAGTAACATTGGGATGACTAAGATTGCTCTACGTGTAAGTTCAGGACCCCGTTTTGGAACAGGGGTTGGCGGGTGGTCAAGGGGGGGGGGGTTGTTGAGCCACTGCTGCATGACAAGCATGTCCTAAAAGATGACTAACTAGGTTAATTTCCCTTAAAGTCGGAATCTATCTGCCTGAGAGGCCAGGAACAGTATGCATACAAATAAAATGGATGTATAGGCAAAAACTATAGTTTTGGAACAAGACCAAAGTCCAGAAGTGGACGAACAACCACAGCTTTCCCAAGAGTCTGCAGCCGGTGGACGCTATGAAGAAGAAGAAAAAGATGATTGTGATTTGTGTAGAACTTATTTGTCGAGACGGATATTGTACCAATAAGACTGATTCCTTTCATTTTCATTGATGAATTTCCTGTAAGGCCTTCTTGGGCCCTATGCTTTGGGGTGGGGCGGGGGCGGTGGGACCCTAACAAGCTTGTCGTAAAAGGGCCACTTTTGGTTTTGATGAAATTGAATTTGATGGACCGAAAAGAGCAGATACGCAGCCTATCCGTTGACCACCTTACAACGTGCCAGCCGCCGACACTGAACACTCAAAGGAAGGGTGAGACGGATATACAATCAAATTGTTTCTGTAATCATCGGAACTGGAATTGTGCGCTAGCTGCTGAAGATGAGGACGGGGTGCTTACAAAAATGCTCCGAGTGCTGTGATGGCTATTCTCGGTTCAACATTTACATGCTAGTAAAATAATTAGAACACAGAAAAAAAAAATGTTCCTAACCATCAACGATTGTATTTCCCATGTAGCAACATTACGGTTAAAGAAAACATTCAAGGATCATAATGAGATGCTGGCCGCCTAACCAATCACGTGCCGACTTGTCATAATATATGGTTCTAGCATCATGTAACAGCTGTGTTGTAGGGGCTAGACGCTCGCTTGCGGATCTCGAGGTTGTTGGTTCAAACCCGCATAAAGCCATATTTTATATATATATATATATACTGGGACCTTGGCTCTAGGTTGACCCAGCCTTAAAAAGGCACCAGATAAAGTCCTGGGAAGTAAAAGCTGCCAGCGCGATGCTGACCACATCACCTATCGAGGTCCATAAACATATAAGTCTAGCCGCCTATACCCTGTGCGTCAAAGCGTGAAAGCACATGTGTTATACGGCAATGACGTTCGAAGGGACTCCTCGTGTGTGTGTGTGTGTGTGTGTGTGTGTGTGTGTGTGTGTGTTTTTTATTTTTTTTTTTCAACATTTAAAATATCACTATGACACAGAATACTATAAGCAATGAAAGGATCAAATATACAACCCAAAGGGTAATTAAGATCAAGCTTGTCAGAATCCTTTGAACAATGGGTCCTCCAAGTTCACCTCCAATGGGCTGTCGACGACGGGCAAAGAGTACAGATATGGCCAAAAAAGACAAAATGCTGAACAGGATAGCAAACGAAGCGAGATGATCACTCAGAACAAAGAGTTCTGTCCCCTGAATACCCTGCTGGGTGGCTGCCATTATCCAGGCAATGCCCAGACCCACGAAGATGTTGGCAGCGCTGCAGGCGGGTACGTTTCCTATTGCAGCGTCGGCATTGGCTTCGTTGAAAACCGCCATTTTACTGCTGAAGGTTTCTAGACAATAAAAGAAGAATAAATACGTCATTAGAGAGATACGGGTCCTAAAGGAGAAATGATGCGCAATGTAGTCGTGGGCTGACGGTTGAACGGGGTTTCTGGGACCAGCACCCGAACGATTCCATCCGAATGGTGGTCGTTGTGCAGACCTGGTGGGATTGAACGTCACTCATAACCTCACCTTCACGTAGTGGTTTCTGTTCCCCGCAGTAATCCAGTGGAAGACTGTGATTTTAACTCCCAGTCGGAAACTTATTGGGACAACAAACGAGGTGAAGGCGAAATACGGTTTTGTCAGCCTGCTACTGAGTTGAGTGCATTTTGCGACATTGTAAATTGCGAATGCTTGCTTATCGGAGATGTATATCAGAAATAAAGGCGAATGACTATTAGCTATAGAACTGGCGACGAGTCGTATGCAGTAATGCGTGTGTACCTGCTTGTTTGTCATGACTAAGAACAACACTCATGTAGGTGTTATAACCTCTAGCGGTTGACTCATGCATTTGATGCATGTGCGAGCTGTTGAATTTGCTTGTACTGCTGTCTGACTTTACACATGGGGCAGTGGTGGATACTGTGTGTGCTTTTCACTGGCACGGGACAGGGGTAATAATGGGGTGACCCGTTTGTTATAAAGTTGGAATCCCAATTAATGGCGCAATAGAGAGATACTTTAGCTTCGCTAATTGTTGATGGATTATCCGTAAGTGTTTGCGTATAGGATCTTCGGGTGGAGTGATTAAACAGTTTGTATTGCGCTATGAATGTATACAGGGATCGTCGTTGTAGCTTTACAGTTCGCTCTTGGTGACCTCGTTCTCTCCAGGTTGCCAGCCATTTTGCGGAGAGAGATAGGCCCATATGGGATAAAACCCAATGCAACGAAATCAATCCTCCTAATTTTAAATTTTAAACTTTGTTTTCAGCTTGATCGAGACATTACCACGATTGAGCGTTCCATTGCCGTTTTATTTTCCTGAGATCAAAATTAGACCATTGCCATTCCCTGGCACTGTAGTTCCTAACTAGTAGCCCGCAAACCCTCATGCAAAGTCTGCAGGACCGACTAAAAACAGCAGTTTGCCAAACATTCTTTGCGGCTGTTCCAGTAGTGAGGTACAAGACCACTCATATCCCAAACCCACCTATTAAACAGCTCGTTTCTCCGTACACCAAATCTAATTGTATTTACCAATTTACATGTAAGTGCCAGTTGTCTTACATCGGTCGAACGAACGAGCTTGGAAATAGAGTGGCAGAGCACATACCCAATTGGCTACATTCACAGCTTGTGTTCCTCATAGGCTGTCGAGACCGGTCAAGAGGAAAGAACCCGCTTCTTCCATAGAACGTCATCGACTTAATTCCGGACACATAATTGACACAGACAGTGCTTTCCGTGTGGTTTACTACACTCCGAACAGGAGACTTTTGAGAATCTCTGAAGCCTTAACAATAAAAATCAACAATTCCCTCCTTTGTAAGCAGACGGAATTTATCGCACATTTGAAGTTGCCCTGGTAAGTCATGTGACTACGGTGAGCTTCCGGTGGAAAATCTATTCGCATTTCAGTTGAATTTTTTCAGTTTTGTGCTTTATTTTATATTGATGTAACTTTGTAGTAACGCACCTAATGAGATACAGCGAAATATGCCTGGCAATAAACTGTGCAATGTGTTGTTTGTATCCCCATTATTTAAATTCATTACGGGAAAACATTGTTTTGAACTTTTTATACTCTGTATATGACTATTAAAAAATATGTGGCTGTGTCAGACCTCTGAGGATAAGAAGGATCCGCAGGTCTACATAACTGGGAAGCATTGTCCTAGATCAGTGGTTCTCAACCTTCCGAATGCCGCCACCCCTAATACAGTTCCTCATCTTGTTGCAGAACGTCTCGTAGATTGATGCAGCGGGGAGTGACGAGAGGTTTTGGCAGATGCTCGAGGCTCAGAGGAAAGGCAAGGAGGACGTTTAATCGGAATGCTACTGGCACCATTAGTATCGGAACTCTTCACTGACTGCTGAGGATGGGGACGGAGCGCTTATAGGAATGCCCCGAGTGCTGTGATGTCGGTTCTTGAATCAACTCAACTCAACTCATGCTGTAGCAACCCTCAACCATAAAAAAATTTTCGTTGCTTCTTCGTAACTTCAGTGAATATGTGTTTTCCGATAGTCCATCCATGTGAAAGGGTAGTTCGACTCCCAAAAGGGTTGCGACTCATAGGTTGAGAACGGCTACTCATGTCGTCCCTGTAGAACACCTACCCCTCACACGTGTGCCTGGGAGCCGTATGTAAAAAGGATGTACATGCAAAACCCAAGTTCTTGAACAAGACTAAATTCCAGCAGTAGACGCAGAACTAGAATAGTAAAAAGAAGTCATGAATGCCAATTTCTATCAAGTCTTGTTTGGCCTTCGTCACTGCAAATTGCTTTAGACGATGTTTCTTTTGGTTTCTTCTTTTCTTCTTCTCTTCGTCCGCTCTTATGATTACTATTATTATTATTTCTTCTTCTGCTTCTAATTTTTTTTCTGCTTATTATTATAATAATAATAGTAATTATAATAATAATAATTAAATATTATTACTAGTATTATTCCTTTATCCTTCTTCTTATCCTCCGTCTTTTTCTTATTCTTCATCATCATCATCTTCTTCTTCTTTTTACTCATTTGCGTTCGCCCTAAAAATGCCAATTGCACATTCTACTGTATAGTTTGCAGTTGGGCTGCTATAAAATTGACTATTCATCTGCCAAATTCTACTCACCGGGAAGGCTTATTCCTATGGCCACAAAAGAGATACCGATAAATGAATCCTGGACACCAATGGTGCATCCCAAACTGGAGGCCAGGTCAACAATAATGGCTGTCAGAATTCCCAGCTCCAGAAGGCATGCAAAGAAACTAGCCCAGCCCATGCAGTATGCTAATTAAATATAAAGGTGTCAAATAAATGAATACAATGGTTCGGACATGAAATAAGCTCTAACGGCCTTTCAAAAATAATACTACAGGGTAGAGGAGAAAAGGGGGGGGGCACAACAAGAAAGACCTAGATACAGAATATGACTGACTGGACCATAAAGTCCCTCGCATCTGACCGCGAAATGTGGAGGGAGCTGATCAGAGGGTCAACAGCACCTAGTGACGCAACGACAAGCATTGTTACAGTATGATGGTGATGATGATGATGATGCTGATGATGATAATAATGATGATGATGATGATGAAATGAAAGGACCTATTTTATGCCACGGCACACAGGATAAAAAAACTAGACTCGTATTTGTATAGTCAGATCGACCCTAGGTGGGGGATAGGGTCAACATTCCATTTACGTTCCAGGTCACTACCTCCCCCCCCCCCCCCTTCTTTTAGGCTTGGTCGACCTACAGGCCGAGGTCATCGTCTTGGCGTTCACCGGTTGTAAACTCTACAGATAGTTCTGGCTGTTTGCCCATTTCTGATCGTTACGTTTGTTTCAGAGCTTGAGTTTTGTATGCACGTCCATTTTGCATATCTAGCTTATGTGTAAGTAGTATAGTAAGCGCAGTTTAATTAGAATCTGCTTCCTCAAATAGCTTTACATAGCAACAACAAAAAACGAGGGAGCAGCATTAAGGCCTTTTATATTTTAATATTATTATGTTTATTTTATTTTCTAATGGCTCGCTTATTTATCTTTATAATGTTAATTCATTCAATAAAATATGTTGCAAGTTGAATAAACTGTAGTTCAATTTGTGCATAAATTTACTCGATAACAATGGTAAGCACAGACAAGCCGCGGGCCGGCCTAACAAAACGGGAATTTCCATAGACCTGTTCGGCCTTACAGCAGGAACTGGCAGTGGCTTATCATTGGCATTATTAAGCTCGTAAGACCGCTCCAAATCACTTCGGCTCATGAGGATAAACTGGATAGAATATTCATCTTCTTGAAAAATGAAATGCTGCCTCTAATAAATATATTTTCTAGGCTTCTCTAAATCATCTTCACTCTACGATTACTGGTTATCGAAATACTTAAAAGTCTCAGACATGTCTCAAATACTTTGCAATTAAAAGCATCTTCTTTTTATTCATCTCTTTTTTTTTTTTTTTTTTCTGTTTAGCATATACCACACTTTCCACTTCCTCGCAATGAATACCCGTGATCCGGCCAGGGCGGGTGCCAACCCACTTTGTGTTTAATAACAATGTTTCTGGATATTTCGAATGCCCGCGACTTCACCCCATAAAAAAATGTTTGTCGTTTTACGTAGTGTATTATGTAGCTATATCATTAGGTTTTTTGTTATTGTTGAGCATACTGATAAAGGCTTTTAAGTCGAGACGTTTATATTGTCTTTCATATTAGTGTATTTTCGGAATGGTGACTAGTTCACCTCTCGTTCTGACACACACACACACACACAAACACACACACATATGTATATACACACACATATAATTTCATAAGTATATAACATAATTATACACACACACTTATATACACACACACACATCTATTTATACACATATCTCTCTCTTTCTCTCTCTCTCCCTCTCTCTCTCTCTCTCTCTCTCCTCTCTTGGGACACTACAGAACGTCGACAAGCGAAACACCTGATTACACAAAGTGCCACCAGGCGGGCTGAGGATCAGCCGTCACTAGGTCCAGAAACCCCTTCCAGCCGTTATGCCCCGGTATATTCGGGCCCCTCAAAAGCAGATAGCTTTAAATAACGAAAAATTGGGATCCCTCAGGGGAACGACAGTAATGGTAAAGATACATGTTACTCTCTCTCGCTCTCTCTCTCTCTCTCCCTCTCTCTCTCTCTCTCTCTCATCTCTCTCTCTCTCTCTCTCTCTCTAGTAAGCACCTCACCAACATCACACAACGATAAACGCCCTGTGACACAAAGTGGACACGTCGGATGAGACACCCGTGGAGGTCCATAGAACCCCTTTCAGCCATTTAGACCATATTCAGGGCCCCCGGCGAAAGCCATTGTGGGTCTTCAAATAAAGAAAAAATGCATTCGACATAGGGACGACTGAAATGCAACCTGTTACCCTATATATCTATCTTCTTTTGCCCCACATGGACATCACACAAGCGATAAGCACCCGATGACACAAAGTCCCACCATGTGGATGAGGATCACCCGTGGAGAGGTCCAAAAACCGAGTTTAGCCATTAGACCATATTTATGGCCGGGCTATATTGCGACCCTGGCAAGAGCCAGGGTGGGGCTTCAAATAACGAAAAATTGCATCCTTAAAAGGACGAAAAATGTTTAACTGTATAGGTCCTGAATATAGTAGTATCATGCGGATGTAATAACGACTACTCTAAGTGATCATGACTGACTGACTGACTTTCTACCCCACCAGGACATCACACAAGCGATAAACA
Source organism: Candidula unifasciata (assembly GCA_905116865.2). Taxonomy (NCBI): domain Eukaryota; kingdom Metazoa; phylum Mollusca; class Gastropoda; order Stylommatophora; family Geomitridae; genus Candidula; species Candidula unifasciata. The sequence continues at coordinate 30,731 of CAJHNH020001084.1, read as the reverse complement.
CCCGATGACACGATATGCCACCATGGGAGTGAGAATCACCATGGAGAGGTCCCAGAAACCGCGTTCAGCCTTAAGGCCATATTTATGGCCGGGCTATATTGCGGCCATTGGCGGGAGCCAGGGTAGGGCTTCAAATAACGAACAATTTCATCCTGAAAAGGACGGAAAAAATCTTATGCTCCCTACTATGTGATCATATTTCAGTATGGGCTATTAATACTAGTGTTTAATAATGAAGCAGACAGATGCATGTACTGTCTGTTTGTTATATAGGTTGAACGTTACGGCTATTCATCCAGCTCTGGACTTTGGTCTTGTTGCAAAACTTCAACTTTAGCTGCTCATCCGTTTAACAGATCTGGCTTTTTTGTATGCAGATTTTTGGTTTCTTACCTTTAGGCTCAAATGAAACGACATATTCTAAGTTTCAGGGGACCTAGCCGCGAAAAATAGTTTTGTCAAGCTGACATCTTCAAGGGACGTAAGATACTCGTTGTAAATACTCAAGGAATGTAACTTCAGGGAATATTTCATGTTAGTGAGTGTGGTGTTAATTAAAAGAACTGCTTAGAAATATTTGCCGCAAATAGCAATGTCAATAAACTCGACACTACAGCCAGAATGACATCTGCAAACTTTACCCTTCTACTGGTCACCGTTTACGAGTAGTTATTGGTTCGACTGAAGATATTGAGACACGTAGATTTTCTGTTTCACTCTGTGGGAGTGTGTGTCTGTGCTCGCGCGAGTGTGTGTGTGCTAAGTATTTGTGTATGTGTGTCTGATGCTAACTGTTTTCAAGACAATCTCACGCCGGATAGTTTGGCATTGTCGAAATTAATAAGAGTGGTCTGTTGTCAAATCGTCTACTTTAGAATTACAAATCGCATTCGCCGCCTTTGAACCATAGAAGTCTGCTGTATGTATGTATGTATGTATGTATACGCGCGCGCGCGCACACACACACACACACACACATACACACACACATTTTTGACAGTTTGTCCCTTCTCCTTCTTTCCACTTGTGACGCTCGGGGCGACCGGTTTCCCCTTCCCCTCTTCCGATGCCCCTGCCTCCTAACCCTCTCCTGAAGCAGATAAAGAGCTAACTTACTTGTCGGAGGTACCAGGGCAGCCAGCAGCTTCCAGACCAGCGCCAGAAAATGGAAGGCATATTCTGTATTTGTGGGCAACTGAATGTCTATGTAGCGGTAGTCGCCGTCATCTTGGCAACAAAAAAAAAGGGGGGGGGGGGGTATTCGAACGGTAGTTTTAACATGTGACTGTCCTCCAGCATCACATAAATCAATCGCTGTATGTCAATGAAAAAATCCGTGGTTCTCAATCTCCCCAAAACCGCAACTTCAGTTTCTCATGTTGTGGTGACCCCCATTTTCCCCCCACCCCCACCGCCCAACCAATAAAATACTTCTCCATAACGTCAGCCAATATGTGTTCTAAATGGTCTTCGGCGACCCCTGTAAAAAGGTAGTTCGATTTACACAAATGGGTCAAGACCCACATGTTGAGAACTGCGGAAAAAAAAATGAATCACAAATTGACATCACTGTCCCTGGGATACGCCCACGCGTACTCCTAGGCGACCAGGTAGCCTGTTGAATGGCTCGCCAGTAGACGACTTCGATGACAGTCGGGACAGTATTTGGGTGTGTCTCTTTTTATCGCAGCAACACTGCATGAGTCCTTTTCAGGACTCTTGGTGGCGTCCAATGCTAAGCCATTTGATATGGCGCACATAACCTAGTCACAATTATAACCAACAACTCTCACTTAGGGGATGCTTGTTGAACATGAACCTACTGCCTACGCGTGCTCCGCCTCCTTCTTCAGTAGCGACTTTAGAGAGTCGAATTGCTAACAGTAACAAGCGCACTGTGATTAAAAGTCCGCTTACGTTTGCCCCCGGGAGCCGCCGTCATGTAGTGGCTAGACGGTCGCCTGCGGATCTGAAGGCCGTGGGTTCAAGTCATGACGGAGCCAGACTTTTTCTCTTCTTCAAAAAATGACCTTAGTTCCCTGGTCGACTTAGCCTTAAATGTGTACCAGGTAAGATCCTGGGAAGTAAAAGCGGCCGGCTTCATGTTGACCTCATCAGCCACGGAGCTGGGATCGAATCTGGCACCCAGGCATTACGAATAACATTCGCAACGCCTCATGGGCCTGGAGCTAACTATTGTGTTTGTTACAAAAATTAACATTGAGCTCTAGAAATGAAAAATGAAGGTTCAATCTTTTTTTTTAAAACCTTATATCAATGCAAAATGAAATAATTGAACAAAAAAAATTTAAAAAACACACATACCTGGTAGGTAATTAACATCTGAAGATAAAATTGAAAGAAGCAACGTCAAAAGCAAGCGAAGTGTGTGTGTGTGTGTTTGTGAGACAGCTAGAGATAAATCATCATCATCATGTATCAGGTCCTTTTCAGCACGTCGCTCTCATCGCGGTCTTATCCAAGGTGTCACATCATGTGTCCAGTTTCTTTGTGATCGGTCCCTGCCCCCCTTCTCCTGGCACCATGCCTTCTGATATTATTTTTTTTAATCCGCTGGGAAATTTGATATGGCCAAAATATTTCAATTTCTGAGGCTTGATGCTGTTTATTAGCCAATCTTCTTTGACCTTCTGCGGGTCTCATAGGATGTCAGAATATCTTTACTTCTTGACCAACGGTATCCCAAGAATATTTCTTTAAAGCCGCGATTTTTCTCTTTAATGACTGCGAGACAATCACATATAAAGAAATAGATGTATGCATGTAAAGAAATAGCGGGATAGAGAGCGGGGCGAAACAGAGAATGAGACATATTTTTTTGGGGTCTAAACACATGACAATATTGTTGTTGATTTTAAAAGGGGAAACAGTTTACCCGATTCAACCCTTTTGAAGATAGCTACAGTTATAATTATGGTCTAGTTTTGTTTTTTACCCATAAGTTCAGTGGCTTAAATGGTTTGTGGTGCACTTAGTTGTGACTTATTGTTGCTAATAAACACCTGGCCAGACAGTAGACCAACAGAGCCAGGAAATCTTTCCAGATTATCTTCGCAGGATATCTTTCCATTATATCTTCCCAGGATATCTTTCCAGGACATCTTTCCAGGATATATTTCCAGGGTATCTTTCCAGAAAATCTTTCCAGAATATCTTCACAGGATATCTTCCCACCACAATTTTTTAGACGTTGACCCAACCTAAATCAAATGGGAGACATAGAATTTCTAAAACTTAATGCATTTTTTTTTAAAGAAGTACATGCAACGGGGAAGGGGAATGGTCACCTCACTTCATATGTCGTGGCTTATAATGATGAGAATACTCTAGACAGATGAAAAGTATAAGGAAGATGTCTTGAAAGAAACTGACTCAAGAAGAGAACTGATTGCCCACATCAGAGGAAAACAATCTACATGTTTTGATCATGTCCTGAGAAAGAGTACACAGTAACTGTGGACAAGTTGGGAGGTGGGGGGAGAAGAGGCATGGGGAGACCGAGAGAGAAGATGCTGGACAGCTTGACACCTTGGCATGAAAGATCATCTGTGTCATGACTGACTGAAAGTACACGAGACAGAAGTTTGTGGATAGACATTGATTACCGCCACACGACTTGGACGGTAAAGTTGAAGAGGAGAGCGGTGCTTCGATGTCGTAGTTGATTTTCTAAGCCGATAGCAATAGTAAGCCCAGTTTTGCCACAGGGCTCTCCATTCTTTCCAATTCCATTCAAGATCACGAGAGAACAAGTGAGGGGCAGATGAAGAATTGTCATATGCCGATGACATGCTCGTGTACCGACAGGGCGGGAACAGTGGTGGCATGGTTTCGGAACTGCAGCATGAATTCGATTGTATAACATCTTGTTGCAACACGTCAGGGACAACAGGTAAGCCATCCACAGCGACAGTAATCTGGCTCCCACTAAACTTAATAATCACTTTGTTAAAACATCATTGCCGGTTGTAAAACTCTGTGACGGCGACGTGGAGAGAACTGATTCCATGAAATACATTGATATACAATTTGATAGACGCCTAAAAAAAGAAAAAAAAAATAGACCACATAATAACCAAAGCCAAGAAAGGTCTCTCAGCAATAAAAATGATTATAGCTGCAAGCTCTGAACAACGCTACTTGTAATGTTATATCAGGGGCTAGTTCACCTTCTGCACTCAAATACGCCCTGGTCATCGCAAGACTCAGTATCCCACAGATATAAAGAGATGTTCTCTACTTCTGGAATGCCTCGTGGCGTCAGGACAGGAAGAGATCGCTGGAAGCGAACAGAAGTGTCCGTTACAGAGATTTCTTCCTGCCCTAACGCCTCGAGGCTTTTCAAAAGTAGAGAAAAAAGAAGAAGAGATTTGGAGCTGGTTGGAGAGGGGGGTGGTGGGGGCAGGGTAATCCATGTTGTTATCGGGGACACCTGTAAAACCACGCGAGGCCTCTTAGATTTCACGACTATGGATTAAAAACAATAAGGCTACCCAGAGCGGGCAGTTGCTTTCTTCAAGGTGAGGTCACCTTTCATAGGAACCTGTCGTTCAGTAATCATGTGGGGTCAGTTGCAGCAGAATTCCAAAGGGAGCTCTGTGTGTAGAAAATTAGGGCAGCAGTGGACATAAAGCAACAACAACAACAAAAATGCTGTTCATAGAGTACCAGCACTTGATAAGATCTTTTATGAATTATGGACTAGGGCTGCTCACCGTATCGAAGAGTCAGCTGGTGAAGCTTGACCGCATACAGAATATCCATGTGGGTGATTATACAATGTACAAGAGATTCCAATAGTCTGTATGCTATACATCCTTGTACTACCGACTATTGCAGACGTGCTCAATCTTCTGTATGCAATACATCCTTGCACTACAGACTCTTTGCAGCCGTGCTCACTTTTTTTAAATGTGATACATTGTTGCAATACAGGCTATTGCAGACTTGCTCAGTCTTCTGCATACGATATATTCCTGTACTACCAACTATTGCAGACGTGCCTAATCTTCTGTATGCGATACATTCTTACACAACAAACGATTACAGACGTGCTCAAAGTGCTGCAACCTAAGTCATATCTCAGGGAAGCCGCTGACAAAAACCAGCTTCTTCATGAAACCCCTGGATACAAGCTAAGGGTCACTGGTTCATCAGAGGGCAGTCAGGGATGGCACAATCAAAAGATAACAATTACTGGAGTGTGTATGCTGGAAAAATTAGAAGACGAGAGGTGTGGATCAAAGTGTCAGAGCAAAAAGTAGACTTGTATGAAATTCTAATCTGATTTGTAACTCTACGCGTGCTACTGAAGGTAGGGACGGGGCGCTTATGGATATATCCTGAGTGCTGGTATGTCTATTCTTGATTCAGTTTTCAACATTCACCATAAGAACTACACGTTTCATTATTTTATAAATATTGGATTCCTAAGTTACAAACATACATTAAACAAATCATAATCAAAACGTATACATGTTTGTGAGACCGTATATGGTTATTATTCTCACAACGAGTCAGTGTAGGGTTTGCTTATCAGGCAACCTACTTTCTTCTTCTTCCTTTTCGTGTTCAGTAACTGTAAACTCCAGGGGCCATACTGATTGTTCATCCACTCCTAGAACTTGATTTTTGTGTGCACACTCGTTTTACAATATGACTTGTTTTTGTGTGCAGACGGTTGGTTCCTCGCCTCTCAGACAGGTGCACTCCGACTTCGAAGGAAACATCCTTTATTAGGCGACTTTTACGAAATGCGTGTTAGTGGGAAGTGGGTCTATTCTCTCTCGCTTTCTCTCTCTCTCTCTACCTCTCTCTTTCTCTCTCTCTGTCTCTCTCTATCTCTCTCTATCTCTCTCCCCTCCCTCCCCAGAATGGGTGTGTGTGTCTCTCTCTATCTCTCTCTCTTTATCTCTCTCTATCTCTCTCTATCCTTTTCTATCACTCTATCTCTTTATCTCTCTCTCTCTCTGTATATATATATCTCTCTCTCTATATCTCTCTTTCTCTCTCCCTCCCTCCCCACAATGGATGTCTGGGGACCCAAGCGGGATGTCAGCCAACCACTCACCGGTATTTACTGTTATGGCATCGACGAGCTGTTGATACCAGGTTGTTGGGCCAACTGTGTGGGTTTGCTTCTGCATTGTCAGAACATTGTCCACGGCGCCCTGTACACCAGATTATAGTTAGTTATGGTTTATCATTAGGCAGCCGCTGTGCTGTAGCGGCTAGACCAGTGTCTCTAAACTAGGGCTTACACCCCATAGTGGGGCAATTTGGTTGTCAAAGAAGGCAATTCGAAAATGGACCCGTCTAAAGTTTATGTTATGTATTTTTTACACATGTATATGTTACGAGATTGGCATCAAACAGGACACCACAGAGAGCAACGTTGTACAGATACAACGGTAACAGAGGCAGAGGTAGACCACGCAGAAAATAAACCACATAAATATCAGAGACACTGAAAATTACTTAACACGAAGCGAACAGAAGGACACGTTCATAAAGATGTCTTCCTGCCCTGATACCGCGAGGTATTCCAGGAGTAGAGGGAAGAAGAAGAAGCTGCATAGGGGCATAATAATGTTAGAAAGGCTTAGGCGGGGCATGGCACAATAAAGGTTGAGAAAAATACTGGGGGATCCGAAGGTCGCGAGTTCAGGTCCTGGCGGAACCGGACAATTTTGTTTCAAAAATATCCTTTGCCCAGGTCGACCCCGCCTTAAATCGATACGATGCGATTTCCTGGGAAGTGGGGTCTGCGTGGTTTCCAGACATGGTGTCCGCCTCGAGTGCTAGAGGTTCCGGGTTCAATCATCAGTAAGGGCTAGGATTTTTTCACGTTGACTTGGACTTCTAGTAATTCCCCCCTGATGTCTGGATAGTGAGATCGGACGCTCGTGTGCATTGTTGCGCACGTAAATAAAATCCCTTGGCAGTTGGAAATCGAAAAGAATAGCCTAACGGCGCTGCCCGGGCACAATTTGGTGTTTAAAATTTATCTAAAGTATTGCAGGATCTTCGCTGTGCACTGTGCTGAGCTTCTTCAGACTCAGACTTGAGTTCGAAGAAGAACGGAGCACTCATTGGTTACTACCCGTGTGCTATGATGTTGATATGTTGTTCAAAACCTCAAACTTTCCTGGGAAGTAGAGGCGCCCAACGTGATGTTGACCACACCATTCATCGAGCAACAACAGGTCTCTAAAATATATGTCTAGTTAATTATGCTCTGTACGCCTCAACACATGTAAAAGGGTCCTTTACTTTACGTAAGGGTATGTCATTCCACAACCAGCCCTAGCATTTGTTTTTCTCTTGGCTGTGTGTGATTTTATCAGGCAACTTCGCGTTCAATAGTTTCATCTTTGCTTACTGAGGGGTTGCGTGGTCTCGAGGTATGGCATCAGCATCGAGTGCTGGAGGTCACGGGTTCAAGCCCCGGTGAATGCTGGTTTTTTTTTTTTCAAGTGGACTTCTAGTAATTTCCCCTGGTCTCTGGGTAGTAAGATCGGATGCCTGTGCTTGCGCACATAAAAAAAAATTCCCTGGCAGTAGGAAATCGAAAAGAGTAGCCTAACGGCGCCGCCCGGGCAAAATGTGAAGTTAACAATCTACCCTAAGTATTTCAGGATCCTCACAGGTGCAACGGAGGTCGTGCACTGCGCTGAGATTCTTCGGACAGACTTGAGTTGGAAGTATAAATGAGCACTTAGGGCTACATCCGTATGCCATGATGTTGATCCGTCGACTAAACTAAACCTTCGCTTAATAAATGGACGCCTTTCGATAACTGTATCGAAATCAGCGCAAGGCGGTCTGCTGTCAAATCGTTTTCTTCTTCTTCTATTTTCTTTTCTTCTTAGCGTTCACGGCTGTAAGCTGCAGTGGAAAGTTCTGGTTGTTTGTCCATTTCTGGACTTTGATCTTGTTCCGGAACTTTACTTTTGCCTGCACATCCATTTTACAGATCGGCGAGTCAGTGAGTGAGTCAGTGAGAGAGTCAGTGAGAGAGTCAGTGAGCGAGTCAGTGAAAGAGTCAGTGAGTGAGTCAGTAAGCGATTCAGTGAGTGAATCAGTGAGTGAGTCAGTGAGCGAGTCAGTGAGTGAGTCAGTGAGAGAGTCGGTGAGTGAGTCAGTGAGAGAGTCAGTTAGAGAGTCAGTGAGAGTCAGTGAGAGAATCAGTGAGAGAGTCAGTGAGTGAGTCAGTGAGAGAGTCAGTGAGTGAGTCAGTAAGAGAGTCAGTGAGTGCGTCAGTTAGAGAGTCAGTGAGAGGGTCAGTGAGTGAGTCAGTGAGTGAGTGAGTTAGTGTGTGAGTCAGTGTGTGAACCAGTGAGTGAGTCAGTTAGTGAGTCAGTGAGTCAGTTAGTGAGTCAGTGAGTGAGTCAGTGTGTGATCCAGTTAGTGAGTCAGTGAGAGAGTCAGTGAGTGAGTCAGTGAGTGAGTGAGTGAGTGAGTGAGTGAGTGAGTGAGTGAGTGAGTGAGTGAGTGAGTGAGTGAGTGAGTGAGTGAGTGAGTGAGTGAGTGAGTGAGTGAGTGAGTGAGTGAGTGAGTGAGTGAGTGAGTGAATAAGTGAGTGAGTGAGTGAGTGAGTGAGTGAGTGAGTGAGTGAGTGAGTGAGTGAGTGAGTGAGTGAGTGAGTGAGTGAGTGAGTGAGTGAGTGAGTGAGTGAGTGAGTGAGAAAGAGAGGGGAGTGAGTGGGTGGGTGAACCAGTGACTGCTTACCTTAAAGGCTTTTGATTCCCGAATCATTACAGTGAGCACAGATTGTGTGCCAAGTGTTGCTTTGATCATATCAAAACTGCTGCTGTGTTTAAGGGCAGACGTAGTTTTCAAGAGGTGTTGCATCTTGAGATCTAAAACAGAATGGTTTCATTTACGGAACATCTTAAGAATGTAGGTGGAGGCGGTCATTTGAGCTTTTCGTGATTGTAACAGGTTCAGAAAGCATGCTAACGAATGCGAGGGCAGGCATGCCTCTTGCAGACTGGCATGCTTCGTTTCGGCAGTCACGGGTGAAGAGTATTGTCTGGATCTTTTGCCGGGGGATGCCGGTATGTTGGGAAATAAACAGACATACCCACTGGCTGGCTCTGCACTACTTAGTAGAGCACTGATGCATGATAAAGCAGACGTGGTTAAGGCCTTGTGGAAGCACGTATACAATTCGGAACATCAAAAATTGATCGCCACAGTCTGGTCAGAGTGATGCAGCGAAGAGTGACCAGGGGCTCTGGCCGACACTCGATGCGAAGAGGAAAGGCATGACGGACATATAATCAAAATGCTACTGGCACCATTGGTATTGGAACTCGGCGCTGGCTGCTAAAGGTGGGAGGGGTGGGAGGGGGGGGGGCGAAACGCTTGTGGGGAAAGCCCCAGGCTAGTGCTGTGGTGTCGGTTCTTAAATCAACTCAGCTCAACTCAACTTATGGAAATAGAACAAATCCGGCTGTGTCATTAAATCGGCTCTGCTACATGATGCATCGGCGTCTGTGTTTAGGCGTTGCGAACACGCTGTGTAATGCCGGGGAGCCAGGTTCGATCCCAGCTGCGGACGCTTTGCATTGCGTTAGATTCGACGGTGGTGCCGATAGCTCACCGTTTAGCAAGTAATAGTAAACTAAGGTTGGTTGCTTATCCTTTACAGGACGTTGCAGAACCAACCCCAACAGCCCCTGGTTTTTTATAGGCAAATTTACGTCCAGTAGTTTGGAAAAAATTATAGCAGAAGGCATGGTACCAGGAAGGAGGGGCAGGGGCCGACCGACACGAAGATGGGCACAGGAAATAAGTGACTCCTTGAGTGTGAAAGTGCATGAGGCGGGAGAACTGGCGAGAGACCGAGTTTCATTCAGGCAGACTGTGATGAGAGCGACGTTCTGCAAAGGACCTGCTACATGATGATGATTATGAATTTGCCATTGCTCCTGGACGGTCGGCTTTTTTAGATACCACTGTAATAGCAAACTACTGGACGTAAAATATGGTTAGAAAAACCACAACAGTCCCGAAAGAAATGATAGGGTTGGTTCTGCAGCGTGGAGTAAAGGATACGCAACTCACTTTTTTTTTTTAAATGATGTGGTAGCGGATTGATTAAACAACAAAAGGTCCAATAAGGGGACATTCCACTCTCTGTCACAGAGCTGTCAGGTTGCATAGTCTCCTACACCATCACCGGTGATATCCCACGTTCCATACTGCATGATGTTCCCGCCACTTTTAGCGACCCAGTAACATCTTCAACTGGCCCTAACACAAACCTCCCAAGGGACAGCCTCAGCCTAGGTCCCACTAGAGAGTGCATTCTACGTCCTGTGGTTTCAGACCTCCTAACATTTTGCTGTGGTTCCCAAAACAATGTGTTGCTCCAGAAAAGAAAGAAAGAAAGAAAGAAAGAAAGAAAGAAAGAAAGAAAGAAAGAAAGAAAGAAAGAAAGAAAGAAAGAAAGAAAGAAAGAAAGAAAGAAAGAAAGAAAGAAAGAAAGAAAGAAAGAAAGAAAGAAAAGAAAGAAAGAAAGAAAGAAAGAAAGAAAGAAAGAAAGAAAGAAAGAAAGAAAGAAAGAAAGAAAGAAAGAAAGAAAGAAAGAAAGAAAGAAAAAGAGATAAAGAAAGAAAAAGAGATAAAGAAAGAACAAGAAAGAAAGAAAGAAAGAAAGAAAGAAAGAAAGAAAGAAAGAAAGAAAGAAAGAAAGAAAGAAAGAAAGAAAGAAAGAAAGAAAGATCTAGACAGAAAGAAAGAAAGAAAGAAAGAAAGAAAGAAAGAAAGAAAGAAAGAAAGAAAGAAAGAAAGAAAGAAAGAAAGAAAGAAAGAAAGAAAGAAAGAAAGAAAGAAAGAAAGAAAGAAAGAAAGAAAGAAAGAAAAAGAGAAAGAAAGAAAGAAAGAAAGAAAGAAAGAAAGAAAGAAAGAAAGAAAGAAAGAAAGAAAGAAAGAAGAAAGAAAGAAAGAAAGAAAGAAAGAAAGAAAGAAAGAAAGAAAGATCTAGAAAGAAAGAAAGAAAGAAAAAGAAAGAAAGAAAGAAAGAAAGAAAAAAAGAAAGAAAGAAAGAAAGAAAGAAAGAAAGAAAGAAAGAAAGAAAGAAAGAAAGAAAGAAAGAAAGAAAGAAAAGAAAGAAAGAAAGAAAGAAAGAAAGGAAAGAAAGAAAGAAAGAAAGAAAGAAAAAGAAAGAAAGAAAGAAAGAAAGAAAGAAAGAAAGAAAGAAAGAAAGAAAGAAAGAAAGATCTGGACAGAAAGAAAGAAAGAAAGAAAGAAAGAAAGAAAGAAAGAAAGAAAGAAAGAAAGAAAGAAGAAAGATCTGGACAGAAAGAAAGAAAGAAAGAAAGAAAGAAAGAAAGAAAGAAAGAAAGAAAGAAAGAAAAGAAAAGAAAAAAAGAAAGAAAGAAAGAAAGAAAGAAAGAAAGAAAGAAAGAAAGAAAGAAAGAAAGAAAGAAAGAAAGAAAGAAAGAAAGAAAGAAAGAAAGAAAGAAAGAAAGAAAGAAAGAAAGAAAGAAAGAAAGAAAGAAAGAAAGAAAGAAAGAAAGAAAGAAAGAAAGAAAGAAAGAAAGAAAGAAAGAAAGAAAGAAAGAGTTTAAGGGTAGAGGCAAGAACCGTTAAGATGTACAAATAGAGACTAGGAGGGACAGAGTAAGAAAGAAAAAAAATTAAAGAGACAGCGCCTGAGTGTATATTTATGTGTGAGTGTGCGTGTGAAAGAGAGAGAGAGAGAGGGGGAGAGAAAAGTATTGGTAGGAATAAAAATAGGATACTACCCACCCCCCACCCTCTTTCAAAATGCAGGAGGAAATCGAAATATGTAGACAAGAAATGGCCTATTGGCGGTTAGTCATACACATATACGAGACAGGATACAACAAAAAAGATACTTGCATAATAGCAATCAGACAAGCAGACAGACAAATCGAGAAAATAATTTGAGAACTGGACCCACCTAGGTCATGGATTGCCACCTCGGGCTCATCTAGAGCCAAGTAGAAATATTGTCTGACCAAATATCGTTCTTTGTTCGAAATGCGCATCATTATGTTTTTCCTGAAAGACATTTTGGCAGATATGGAGTCATTCAACTGTTTATGGAAGTGCTGATGAAAGTTTATCTTGATAAGGAGTCAATCACCTTTTTATGGATGTGCTGAAGAAAGTTTATCTTGATAAGGAGTCATCCAACTGTTTATGGAAGTGCTGAAGAAAGTTTATCTTGATAAGGAGTCAATAACTGTTTATGGAAGTGCTGATGAAATTTTATCTTGATAAGGAGTCAATCAATGGAAGTGTTGATCAAAGTTTATCTTGATAAGAAGTCAATCAACTGTTTATGGAAGTGCTGATGAAAGCTTATCTTGATAAGGAGTCAATCAACTGTTTATGGAAGTGCTGAAGAAAGTGTATCTTCATAAGGAGTCAATAACTGTTTATGGAAGTGCTGATGAAAGTTAATCTTGATAAGGAGTCAATCAATTGAAGTGTTGATGAAAGTTTATCTTGATAAGAAGTCAATCAACTGTTTATGGAAGTGCTGAAGAAAGTTTATCTTCATAAGGAGTCAATAACTGTTTATGGAAGTGCTGATGAAATTTTATCTTGATAAGGAGTCAATCAATGGAAGTGTTGATCAAAGTTTATCTTGATAAGAAGTCAATCAACTGTTTATGGAAGTGCTGGTAAAAGTTTATCTTGATAAGGAGTCAATCAACTGTTTATAGAAGTGCTGAAGAAAGTTTATCTTGATGAGTCAATCAGCTATTTATGGAAGTGCTGATAAAAGTTTATCTTGATAAGCAGTCAATCAATAGAAGTGCTGATAAAAGTTTATCTTGATAAGGAGTCAATCACCTGTTTATGGAAGTGCTGATGAAAGTTTATCTTGATAAGGAGTCAATCACCTGTTTATGGAAGTGCTGATGAAAGTTTATCTTGATAAGCAGTCAATCAATGGAAGTGTAGATGAAAGTTTATCTTGATAAGAAGTCAATCAACTGTTTATGGAAGTGCTGATGAAAGTTTATCTTGATAAGGAGTCAATCAACTGTTTATGGAAGTGCTGAAGAAAGTTTATCTTGATAATGAGCCAATCAGCTGTTTATGGAAGTGCTGAAGAAATGTTATCTTTATGTGGAGTCAATCAGAACAAATAATCGGGGCATCTCATTTGCAGATCCATAGAAAACGGTCACCCTACAGTTGTTCTGTCCCTGTACCAATGGAAACCACATGATATGTTCACAACTGTGATTTTTTTTTCCCCTTCAAATTGCAGTCTCAGCAAAGTCAGTAGCATACATACACATTAAATGCATAAGGCAGCCGTCAGAAGTGTCAAAGCAGACAGCCCGTTTTTGGGAAATGCAGTTCATCTTCTGTGGAAGCAGCAGTTACAACAGATCAGTAATTGCACACGCAGTTTTCTGGCAACAGGTCACTCGCCCTTTTCCGAATCCACAGTTTAAAACCCAAAACACATCAGGAAAAGTCGAAAGCATTCTTCTCCTTCGTTCTCTTCGCGTTCACCGTGGAAAGTTCTGGGTGTTCGTCCACCTTCCTATTTTAGTTTTTTTTTTCTCCAGAATCTGCGTGTTGCAGGCACATCTGTTTCCTCACGACTGGCTTAATTATATAACGACTCTTGGTAGCCTTGCATCTCAGTCAGATGGACGCTGACTTTGAAGGATGCCCTAAGTTAGTCTACTCCTACGACATGCTTGTTCTGAAGGCAGAGGGTATTTTTTCCTCACCGCGTTGAGACCTTGGAACCCAACGAGGGAAGAGCAATCAAAATGAATGAATCAACCAAATACCTGTGACGGAGTTGCTGAGAGAGGTACAGTAAGTACAGTAAAGCACTTTTTCGTTTTTACCCCATGTGAAAACTGTTAACTTTCCTTATATTTTTTTTCACATTACCCCAAAAGCACACCGGTCGTATGGTGCTAGATTTATATTTTATATACCACACGGCACTTTGTAAATGATCTGGTCAACATTACGCTAATCGCCTTTACTTCTCTGAAAATTGCTTCATACCCACTTCTTTTTTTTTATTACTTTTTTGGGAAATCAAAATCTGACTCAAAGAGCTGCGTGCGAGAGTCTAGCCGCTAGGTTGATGCTGGATGTTCCTTTTTTCTCTACTCCTGGACTGCCTCGTGGCGTCAGGGCAGGAAGAAATCTCTGCAACGGGCGCTTCTTATCACTTCATATAAAAAAAACTTTTCAGTGTCTGTGACATTTCTGCGGTCCATGTTATGCGTAGTCGACCTCTGGACATGAGATCTCTTTATTTTCTACGTGCATTCAAGTAAGCGACAGTCGGTTTGCTGGATCAGTCACAGTGTTTTCAAACTTCCTAGAAGGTTACACTTGAACTAGACTATCACATTCAGACTGATTTAGCCCAACTTCCACTTTTGGATGTCCGAAACTGACCCCAGTGACATGCTGGCCGAAAAATAAACATCCCCTTGCCTCGCTTGGAAATAATCTTCCTTTATTCCGTAGTCATGTCAATCCACAATCTCCACTAGCTGAAAACTCCGGCCGAAAGTTCTAATTGTTCATCAACTTCTGGTCTAGCTCCATGGCTGAAATTAAAGCACGTGTACCGTTTTACAAATCCGGCTTATTTGTATGCAGACCGTTGATTCCTCGCCTCTCAGGCAGCTACATTCCTACATCGAAGGAAACGTCGACCCTGTCTACGACTGCCAGATCCTTGTTGGGAATCTGTTTCTTTGATGACCGATGAGAGGTGTAAGCAGGTCTTGACTAGTGTAAGGTCCTGGTTCACCACGGCGTGTGATTCAGCGCCTTTGCCTCCTATCCTCAGACTCGATACCCCCTTGTTTTACCCTTGTTTTGAAACGTGGTGCATACTTACACTAAAGACTGATCAAAGACTTACTCATATTCATGGTTTTCAAAGATGAGTTCACTCCCAAAGATTTTAAAATCTTCTCCCAGTTCTGCTGTACCATTGACAGGATGGTAAGGGAGTTTAATGCGCCCTTTCCCACCCTTCGCTCGACAGACTTTAACGGGTATATCGCCACAGTTTTCCTCAACGATCAGAGTTGTGTTGGGAAAATAGAATATCCCAGGATGGTTGGCATCAACTAGGGTGACTGTGGCTACATAAGGAGGATATAGACTTACATCAGTTTCTGGCATCTGAAATGGAATATGTCTAAAGTCCACAGATGCTGAGTCGCTAGATATCGAAGGCCTTCTCGAGGCCCTTCTCGTGTCTGTTACCAGTTCGTTCTCATGAATGTCTCTGAGCTTTGGGTTGGAAAGGCGGACGTAGAAATATTCATCTTCATGAATTCTATTACCAGATTTCAAAGCAATGTTGATCTGTGCTTTCGTCTGCAAAGGTTTGAAAATTATACTGCCTCTTGCAGCAGCGTAATTGAGAATATTTTTAGCTGTGCCATCTTCTGTATAGTAGTCTACGCGACATACCTTGTTAATGTCCCCGTTCTTTCTTAGAACCATTAATCTTACCATGCCAGCGTCCTCCATCGCAGAATAAGTGTCCGATTCAAAGAACACTTTGGTCACATTAAAATCATACTCTTCTTCAGTTATTGCCGTGCAGCTTTCTGTTTCCTTCATAATCTGAGGCCAGCTGTTTATTTTCTTTGCGGCTCTATAAAAAGCTTTAGACTTTGGCTCTTTATTCATTATTTGTTTTTTGGCCATTGCCGCGACAGCTGTCAAACTTAGGTGTGGATTAGTTTCTCGTAGTTTGCTTATCATCAAAGCGATTTCATTTCGCTGTTGCTCAGCAGCTAGTAATAAGTTGCTGTTCTTTGCTTCTACATTCCCCACCCTTGAGTCAGTCACGCTTTCCATAGACTTTCCTTGTGACTCTTTGGTGACTTCCTCACTCCCACAATATTGTCGACCCATGCATTTGCCGACTTCCACATTCTTATCAGCCAGGTATGCGGTATACACGCTTCCTGGGAAAAACAAACAAGTTAGCACAGCCTCCCAGATCTCGATAACTCCTTTACTTATAACAAACAAAATTATGAAGAGCCATATGTATGCGAAAACACTCCATGCAGCAGTCACGAGAAATACACGTCCTTTTGTTATTTTTTGCGCTTTATCAACTGGAACAGCGAACATACAAATTGCAGAAATTATGAACAAATTGTATGCAGCGCTACCAATAATAGCAGATGGGCCAAGACTCCCTACTTGAAAATCATTACTATACACTTCTACTATTGTCAGTAATATTTCTGAAGCAGAAGAACCGAGCGCCACTATGGTTACATTTGCCAAAGTTTCGCTCCACAACCGATCAGTTACATAAACAATGGTACCATCCGATATCATGACAGCGATTTGTTTCTTTTTTGAGACAATGACATCAACTGCCGTCATCAAACGTTCTGTAATAACCGACAGACCAATGAACAGATAAATCAAAGCTATTACGTATAGGATCGCTCTAAAGTATCTATCGTCGTCTGTTGTATCAAGTTCCAGCCTCCACATAGGGACCAGCAGATTTTCTTTACATAAACCACGAATAGTGGGGCACGAATCAAGCTTCTGGTCCTCGTCTGGGTTTAAGTCGATGTAGTTATCAGTGTCTCCAGGGGTCGTTGAAGTTTCGTTAGCTTCTCCAGAAACGTTTATACTCGGTAATGTCCCCGGTGATCCGGAAATGTTTATACCTAGTATTATGTCCATGGCTCTGGGTGAAAAAAAGATGCCTGGTCAGTCAGAACCAGAGCCCTGGTTTGGAATAGAAAATGCATTTGTCATATTTTATTTTCATGCGGAGGAGCATTAGAGTGTAGTTACTGCAGTTATTAAAGCATCTAGTTAGAATGCAGCAAGATCAAATACCATCAAAAGCACTACATCTCAGAAGATCGGCTACAACAGCAAGAGGACGGTCACGAAAACATAAATCGACAACATTAAAGACACTCCACACCTTAACAACATGACAGTTGCCAGTGGCAGCCAGCGGGCACTGGATCGCAAGCTATTTATCCCCACGCCGCTTAAGGGCAGAAGTGGTTTATGATGATGATGGAAACTATAGAAAGTAAAGGAGCTGTTTTGCGCCAGTGACGCTTCGGGTATATGGTGCTAGAGCCATATTTATATAAATCAATCCGTGTCCCATGGGCAGCGTGGTCAAATTGTGTCGACCGCTTTTACTTCCCATGACATTTTATGGTACCTTTTTTATGGTTGGGTCGATGCCCGGTTCTCTAGCGTAGTTGACTAAACCGGATTTCGCGGTGACCGGGCGACGAACTCCTTGTGGTCCGGGTTCAATCCCGGGGGTAGGCAGAAAAGCCACATTTCTCCCAGATTTACGGTATTTACAATGGAATCACGGCCGAAAGGTTGCGATATCCATAATACCGAGCCCAAGGGTTAACAACTCATGGCTTCTGGATACTGAAACAACAAACATGGTTGGGTCGATATATTAGTCACGGTCACTTATACATAAAATCGAACCCGCTGAGGATTCGAACTTCCAACTTTCGGACTGGCAGGCAATTGTCTATCCACTGCAGTTATGACATGTGAAAACTGTTAACTTCCCTCAGATTTTACTCCACATTACATTGTACTACAATTTGTCCTCTTCAGGATTACAGCGAAGCTATACAGTACAAAGAGGAGATGCACTGAGAGCACAAGGTAGACTAAGAACTATATGGACAGATAACATCAGAGAAACTCTATAAAAACACGGTTGAAGTGACCAGAAGAGCAAAAAACTCAGAGCCTTATATCTTCCTCGACCCCCGAAGCGGTAAGTTGAGTTGAGTTGAGTCAAGAATTGACATCACAGCACTCGAGGCAATAGAAATAAACTCACAGGGAGCAAGTACAGCAGGGATCTACCAGTCGTCAGTAGAAATTATCCTCGTCGACAAGTGTTTCGGCCCACGATTCCTAGACACTTTCGGAGGTGGGCCAACCTGAGTTCATGAAGCTCAGGGCTGGTACCCTGCTGCAAGAGATTACCGGATGGTGTTTTCTTTCGGATAGGGACAAGACGACTTAATGGTTTCGCAGAAGGTATTGTGAGATAAGAAGTCGTTGCGGTAGCCTAATTAGAACAGTCAGCATGCCTGGACGACCGAGGACAAGCTTACGTTTGGTTTACCGGACACATGTTGGACTTTTGTTAGCAGGTGGCAGAGGAACACTGGCAGACAATTTGGACACGATGGACTTTCAAAGGGTGAGAAACCCTTTTCCACTAGAAACCCGGACCAGCTCACCGAGGCCCGTCCCCTACGTTGTTGCGTTGCGTTGAAAGCCAGCTCGAGGCCCTTTCGTCTGCCTCGCCCAGTTTTGTAAGTGTTCGTTTCCGTTCATTACCGCGCAATCCTAGTTCTTTAACCACATTGTACAATGAAGTGGAGACGAGACCTCGCGCTTCCACTTCGACGGCAAAGACACGTACCGTGTACGCCTCGTCTCTTCTCAGACCGGCTGCTAAGTCACAATATTTCTCGAGCTTTTATGTGTGACTCTCGTCCATACGCGACTCATACGGGACGGTAAGCTCAATCAGGATGAGTTGCCGTTTTTCCGCAGAGTGGAGAACTATGTCAGGTCGCAGGCCGGTCTTCCGGATTAACTCGGGGTACCTTTCATGGCCTGGCAGATCAACCGCCAGTAACCAGTCCCTCACAGAGTCTAGCACAGATGGAGTGAATGCGTTTCGGTTGACCTTACCTTTTTGAATCTGCCCAGCCTTGAGGAAACGAATGGGGACGATGGTAGAACTGGCTCTGGCATTAGCCCTTATTCTAGCCTGGTCAACAACGGCTGCTAACTCTTTTAGCACCTTGTTGTGTCGCCAGGTATATCGGCCTTGGCCTAGAACTTTCCTGCACGCGGACAGGACGTGCTCAAGAGTCTGCTTCGCTTTGCACAACGGGCAAGTCGGATCGTTAGTCGCAGACCACTTAACCATGTTAACACCGGACGGTAATACATCGTACGCCGAACGAACGATAAAGCTCAGTCGCAGCGGGGTCATTCGCCAGATCTCACCCCATGTAAGTATTCTTGGCAATGCGCTCTCCAGGCTGACCCAATGGCCCTGCTGCGACTGCTGGGCTGCTTTATGGAAACGAACTTCGTTTTTGTTGTCTCTCACCGTTTGTATTACCATGTCTCGGCGTTCTTTGGCTGAGGCCTTTGACCACCAATTGACCTTCCCGAGCCCTAGGCCTCGACGGTCGGTTTGAGTGTAACCCATTATCTCCTTCAATTTTAGTGCGTTCTGCGCAGATTCAATCGCATCGAGGACCCTCTACTTCTGGCCAGTCTTTAGAGCGGGCTGGACAGCGATGACATTTGGGTCTGAAGACTCGCGCAAGAGCATGGCGAGTCTTACTTTGCCAACTTTAAACTCTACAGTTATCGATTTGAACGGGAGTACCAGCTTAGCCTGCTTGCAATACAGAGCCACGTCGGTCAGACAAGGCGGTGCACCAATCCACTTTCTTAAGGCTGTGTTGATTTTCCTCTCCATGGTTTCCACTGCAGTCATCGTCACCTCGTAGACTAACAGCGGCCATAGGAGCTTCGGAATCAACATGAATTGGAGACACCATACCTTGAACTTCCCGACCAGCCTGCAACGCTCGATCGCGAGCAGGCCTGTAGCCAGTGACTCGTGTATTCGCCGGACCTCCGCTCTATCAGATAACTTCGAATCGTAAACGCGACTAAGGCTCTTCACCTGTTCCTCCAGAACCGTAGGGATCTTGTTCCTTGCCACCGTAAAACTGGTTGCCGACACCTTGCCCTTAAGGATAGACAGACTCCTCGACTTCTGCGGTTTGAACTGCATACCGCTCCATTGGACCACCGCGTCCAATCTTTTCAGGATCGTGCGGGCAGACTCCTCGCTGCCCGTTATAATAGTCGTGTCATCCATAAATGCGCGTAGTGGCGGCATCCAGTGATCCCCTATTTGAAGGCCCTGTCCGTAGCCGGCCGCCCCGTCTAACATGATCTGCATGGCCATGACAAACAGTATTAGTGAGATCGTACAGCCCATAGCTATCCCAATCTGCAACTCAGTCCATCTCGTGGTAAACGTCGAGGTAGAGAAGAGCAAAGCGAACTTAGAGAAATATTGTTCGATCATTTGATTGATCTGTGCCGGTACGTAAAACATGCGAAGGGCTCGCCATAGTAGCCTATGGGGGACTGCCCCGTAGGCGTTGGCTTAGTCCAACCATATCACGTGCAATTGGGTTCTCTCATGCTTGGCTCTCTGGATAGCCTCCCAAATCATGGTCGCGTGTTCGAAGCACCCAGGAACGCCTGGAATACCACCCTTCTGAACACTCGTATCGATGTACTTGTTAGCCATCAGATACTGTGTGAGCCGGCGAGCCATGACCGAGAAGAATATCTTACCCTCGACATTCAACAGCGAGATGGGCCTGAATTGGGAAAGACTCTTCGAGTCCTGCTCTTTGGGAATGTAGACCCCATTTGCCTTTTGCCACTCTGGACATATGTGATTACGGATCCACGCTTGTCTCAACAAGACGTGAAGCATTTTTAGGATTTTCGGGCAGCGCTTGTAAAAAACGTACGGAACACCGTTCGGACCTGGGGCAGACTTGCCGCTGGCCTTTTTAACTTCCTCAACCTCAGACCAAAGGGGAGGTATCATTTTAAATGGTATCTTCGGCACCGAAGGCTGCTTGAGGCCGCTAAGGATCTCTGGATTGTCATCGAGAGGCTCTCTCCTCTTTTTGTCGGAGTACATCTTGCGTAGATGTGACTCAAGTTCTTCCTGACTGACAACCAGAGTCCCAGACTTCGGTTGCTCGAATAGACCTCAGGCAAACTGATACGGGTCCCTAAAGAATTTCTCTCGCTCCCTTTTGGTTCTCCGTCTGTTGGCACAGAAACGCTCAGCGCGACAGAGGGCACTGTGTCTGTTCTTTAAATGCAACCAGACTTCGTACAGCCCCTCCCATTCGCTACCTGTAGCGGCTTTGAACCGTTTTCTGAGGGCATTCTTGTCTGCCCGACACTTCAGAATGTCCCTCTGCCTCCTGCTAGTATTCTGCTTGGCACCCGGCTGTGCCTTATGCACTGTCCCGAACTCGCGGGAGCAGTGCTCATATATAACATCACCAAATTTTGTAAGCTTGTCGCCTAACGACTTCTTGTTTAAATCATGTTTGAGTATTTCACACAATGTAGCCTCCAACTTACACCACACCACAATTTCGCTCGCAGGTGGAAACCTGATCCTGGAAAGCACTTCCTCGGAAATCATCAAAGGTGCTCCTCCGCAGTCGACGTCATGGGCCTCTCCGGGCGTGTGGGTGTCACCAGCGCCTTTGATAGACACTTTGTGGTGAGTGCCAGCGCCTTTGATAGACACTTTGTGGTGAGTACCAGCACCTTTGATAGACACTTTGTGGCAAGTACCAGCATCTTTGAAAGACACTTTGTGGTGAGTACCAGCACCTTTGATAGACACTTTGTGGTGAGTACCAGCACTTTTGATAGACACTTTGTGGTGAGTACCAGCACCTTTGATAGACACTTTGTGGTGAGTACCAGCACCTTTGATAGACACTTTGTGGTGAGTACCAGCACCTTTGATAGACACTTTGTGGTGAGTACCAGCACCTTTGATAGACACTTTGTGGTGAGTACCAGCGTCTTTGATAGACACTTTGTGGTGAGTACCAGCACCTTTGATAGACACTTTGTGGCAAGTACCAGCACCTTTGATAGACACTTTGTGGTGAGTACCAGCACCTTTGATAGACACTTTGTGGTGAGTACCAGCACCTTTGATAGACACTTTGTGGTGAGTACCAGCACATTTGATAGACACTTTGTGGTGAGTACCTGCAGCTTTAATAGACACTTTGTGGTGAGTACCAGCACCTTTGATAAACACTTTGTGGTGAGTACCAGCACCTTTGATAGACACTTTGTGGCAAGTACCAGCACCTTTGATAGACACTTTGTGGCAAGTACCAGCGCCTTTGATAGAGACTTTGTGGCAAGTACCAGCACCTTTGATAGACACTTTGTGTTAAGTACCAGCACCTTTGATAGACACTTTGTGGCAAGTACCAGCGCCTTTGAAAACACTTTGTGGTGAGTACCAGCACCTTTGATAGACACTTTGTGGCAAGTACCAGCACCTTTGATAGACACTTTGTGGCAAGTACCAGCACCTTTGATAGACACTTTGTGGTGAGTACCAGCACCTTTGATAGACACTTTGTGGTGAGTACCAGCGCCTTTGATAGACACTTTGTGGTGAGTACCAGCGCCTTTGATAGACACTTTGTGGTGAGTACCAGCACCTTTGATAGACACTTTGTGGTGAGTACCAGCACCTTTGATAGACACTTTGTGGCAAGTACCAGCACCTTTGATAGACACTTTGTGGCAAGTACCAGCACCTTTGATAGACACTTTGTAGTGAGTACCAGCACCTTTGATAGACACTTTGTGGTGAGTACCAGCGCCTTTGATAGACACTTTGTGGTGAGTACCAGCGCCTTTGATAGACACTTTGTTGTGAGTACCAGCACCTTTGATAGACACTTTGTGGCAAGTACCAGCACCTTTGATAGACACTTTGTGGTGAGTACCAGCACCTTTGATAAACACTTTGTGGTGAGTACCAGCACCTTTAATAGACACTTTGTGGCAAGTACCAGCACCTTTCATAGACACTTTGTGGTGAGTACCAGCACCTTTGATAGACACTTTGTGGCAAGTACCAGCGCCTTTGATAGACACTTTGTGGTGAGTACCAGCACCTTTGATAGACACTTTGTGGTGAGTACCAGCACCTTTAATAGACACTTTGTGGTGAGTACCAGCGCCTTTGATAGACACTTTGTGGTGAGTACCAGCACCTTTGATAAACTCTTTGTGGTGAGTACCAGCACCTTTGATAGACACTTTGTGGCAAGTACCAGCACCTTTGATAGACACTTTGTGGTGAGTATCAGCACCTTTAATAGACACTTTGTGGTGAGTACCAGCGCCTTTGATAGACACTTTGTGGTGAGTACCAGCACCTTTGATAAACACTTTGTGGTGAGTACCAGCACCTTTGATAGACACTTTGTGGTGAGTCCAGCGCCTTGTTTTCTAGAGAAAGGGGGGGGGGAGACAAGGCACTAACTACTACTGATACTACTACTGCTGCTGCTTCTGCTACGAACTCGTGGATTGTATTTCATTTGGTATTTGCAAACCATTATAATTCGGTACTACGTCCGTACTGCAGATGCGAGTCAGTTAGCACTAGTTAATGAAAGGTCTATCTTCCATCTGGGACCAAAGACAGTGAGGAGGGAGCGGAGAAAGAGAGACAAATTAGAAAACAATTTTACGTAAAGGTTAATTTACTATAAATAGAAAATTTTACCTTACTAAAAACGCGATAAGCGAAACCTAATCCATCCAATTAACGATATACAGCCTCCATGATAAACTAACAAGAACGGAATGTTTTGCATTGTTTGTTCAGTTTATTTATTTATATACTTTTTTATTCGCTGCATGTCAGGACTGCATATATTCTAGTTTAGAGAGTTCTTCACATGTATTCGCATTTCCACCAATGAGGTGTTCTGATGGCTCCTCTGCGTCAGTATTCGGAGCCCTTAAGCTTCATTGCTGCAGATATCACCCTATTATGTGGTCACACATATATTCCATCTTGCCGTCCTTTTTAAGATGCAATTTTTCGTTATTTGAAGCCCTACTCTGGCTCATTCCAGGGGCCGCAATATAGCCCGGCCATAAATATGGCCTAATGGCTGAACGCGGCTTCTGGGACCTCTCCACGGTGATCATCATCCACGTGGTGGCACATTGTGTCATCTCTCTCTTGTTGTATCCCACCAGGACATTACACAAGCGATTAACACCCGGTGACACAAAGTGCCACCATGCTAATGAGGATCACCGGTGGAGAGGTTTTGGAAACCCTTTTCAGCCGTTAGGCTGTATTTATGGCCCGGCTATTTTCAGGGCCCCGGCAAAAGCCACGGTGGGGCTTCAAATAACGAAAAATTGCATCCAACATGGGGACGACTAAAATATAGACCCATCTGACAGCTAACCAAACACAGAAACAAATTTAGGTAGCAAAGTATTTGTTATACAATTTTAAGTTTCCTCTTATACGACATCTACTGCTGCGTATAGGTAGAGATTGCAGACAACAATGCCGTTTGGTGTTTGAGCAGAAGTTTAAGCCTTAATTCTTGAAAATTCTGCTTGTGAAGGTGCGGTAGTCTACACTGGCGGATCCGTCGTTCGACGCGTACAAAGCTGATGGGCTTTCGCTGTTCCAATTGGTGGGGAAACTGTAAAGAAAGAGAGCGGAGCTTTTGTCTCAACTACAAGTAGTCTGACTATGTAGGTGACTGCGGTAACAAAAGCAATTATGTGGCTAGAGACACAGCATTTTTAGCGCAAGTGCTTGTAAAGTTATTCCACGAACGTGCTTAAAAAGATAGACAGGATAGAATCGAAGAAAATGGTTGGAGTCTAAGCAAATCTCGTCTGAAAGGAATTAGTTTCATTTTTGTGCCAGGACTCTCTGTGGTTAGAGGGAATGAAGAAGCGGCTTAACTTGCTAGTAGGGTCACAATAGGTAGAGGAAATGAAATGGACCGGGTAGACTTTCTGAATGTCCTGAAGGAGGCAGGACGAGAAGATGATTCAAGAGAAACGGCAACATTCAAAAGATTATAAGAACTTTAGGTGTCGCCAAAACGTAAACACTATATAGGTTGCCACAGAAGAATAGTAAACTTACACAGAAATGGTGTTATCAGTCGCCATATGTTGAGGAATATACTGAAGAGGGGATAGAAGCGCGTATGGGCTCGTCCGATGTGCAATGAGGATAATATGTTGATAACCTAACTAAAGAATTGAAAATCTGATGAATATGGTTGGAGTGTTGTTTCTGATAGAGAAGCGATGCAGTGGTATCTATTCGAATGCTCTTTTTGGTTTTTATAACTGACATGGTATATTTAGTCTTTTCACTAAACAGGAAGTCAAAGAAACGCAAAACAATTTAAATAGCTCTGTAACAGCGAGGAACATTTTATATATAAACTACTAAAAACGGCGCGAAGGAACAGAAGGAGCCAGGGCCACAACACCACTCCACACAGAAATGTACAAGACAGGCCAAATAGACATGATAACCGCCAGGTCTGAAAAACAGCACCAGACCAACCAATACCCATTCCAGGCCGCCTCAGGCAAATTGCTAGACCTGAGAACGACTAGCAGACTCCCCTCTCAAAACGCAGGAGACAGCCACCAAAAGACGGCAGACCCGAAAAGCCAGACAGCTTAGATGCCAGCTCACAGACCAGAGGTACCAGCAGAAGACGCCCTATGCAGAAAATGCCAGCACCCACAGCAAATACCCCCTTCCCCCAGCAAAAATAGCAGTCCTTTTCAGGGCTTCCAGATCCACTCCCAAAAACTGTAAACAGGCTATCAAAAACCCGCCAGGCCAGACCACGCCGACATGACTTAAGCAAGAAAACAGAAATCAGTTGAAATTCTTTTCACCACAAAGAAACCGAATTCAAGACTAAGATAGCCATGAGCCAGTCCATAATAAAGCAGGCCTTCGGGCAGCTAAAATAGGACAACGCTTGAAATTATGTTTGTTTTCAACGATATGAGGAACATTATTTTTCTAGTGATATTCAAGATGCAAGAACATTTGAACAGGCTACATTCAGCATGCTGAAGATATATCGTGAAAATAAATACTACTAAAACTGAAGTTATGTAGTTCAGCAGAATTCTAGTTCACCACATATCGGGTGAAACGGTACTTTTCCCAAACAAATTAAAGAATTCAAATATCTTGGTAGCATATGCTCGGAGGACAGGAGAATAGACTGGGAAATAGAAACAATATGCCAACGAGCTAGTGCACTTATATACATTAATTTCCAAAAGCACAGAAAAGAAGACACCATGCCTTGTGTGACCCATGTACAATTAACCCTTTACCCCCTTGTTATTAGGTGTATTGGGCTTATAGTACTAGACCATTTTTTTTAAAGACTAATAATCAGCACCTGGTGTGTGATGTGGTCATAATCACACTAGTCACCTTTACTTCGCAGGACTTTACCTGGTACTCTCTAGGCCAACATGGCAGCCAAGGTGATTTTTTTTTTAAATCCGACTTGATGCAAAGTTGAACCTACAACCTTCGGGCTTGAGACGAGCGTCTAGCCACTACACTGCCGCGGTTAGACTTGCGTAACAAAACAAAGCAATATAATTTTAAAAAAAAACATTAAAACAGATGGCTGCATCAAAAAAATTTACTACAAAGTCATAGAAAAGTATATTTTACAAAAATATTACATGAATGGTTCCCAAAGTAAACAAATCTGCAGAGATAATGACATTAGGAATTATTTCTAGTCCATGTAACTATTGGTATATGATATATGTCCGCCCCCCCCCCCCCCCCCAACCCCCCTTTTTTTAAATACAGATCTTCCATGTCATGATGCCAGAAATCTCTTGGTCTCCTTCCATATAACTTTCCCCACTGTCTCCACACAGTTTCCTTTCTCATGACATGTCCACAGAATGTGGGATGTTTCTTCTTCTTCTGGATAACCAGTTGTCTGTGAGTTAACTCTTCTTTCCTCTTTGCGTTCACCGGCTGTAAACTCTGGCAGAAAGTTCTGGTTTTTGTCCACCTCTGGACTTTAGTCATGTTGCAGAACCTGAGTGTTGCATGCATTTCTGTTTAACATATTTTGCTGTTTGCAGATTGTTGGTTCCCTGCCTCTCAGGCAGAGGCACTCTGAATTTGAAGGAAGCCCCTAATGAGCCAACTCTTATGACATGCTTGTTGGGGTGGAAGTGGGTCAATTCTTGTTCTCCACAAAATGCGGCGCCCGTTCCCACATGGGGATGTGAATTAACTGCTTTCCACCTATTTTACATTTTACAGAAACTTGCACACCAAGAGCCGCCATTTTCAATGTTTATGCTTCACGTATGGGTTCTGGAGCCCCACTGGGTGAACCAAATAAAAGACCCACTGTTCACTAACAAGCTAACAATAATTAGCTTTCTTAAATCATATGTGTTGAACCAAAAATGACAGATATCGCAGTCTAGCTGTAAACCCTAACATAAAGTACAAACTGCCCTATCAATGGATAATGCAGAAGAAATATTAAAGCATGTGAATCTATCTCTGGGTATAGACAGTTATGAGAACAAACTACCCGAAACCTGTGGAGACAATTCTTCAGGTATAAGCATCATTTCAGCCAATTTAATTTAAGCTGTGTCAAGCACTGCTCTTCTGCAGCCTGTTTTGTTCCCAACACATTGGTGTTACCTTTCCTTTAGAGTAAACAAGGAAGGCCAGGAAATAAACCACGTTGCATGGACATCACATGGTCTCTATAATAGTGCCTACACTTTCTGAGAGAGAGAGAGAGAGAGAGAGAGAGAGAGAGAGAGAGAGAGAGAGAGAGAGAGAGAGAGAGAGAGAGAGAGAGAGAGAGAGAGAGAGAGAGAGAGAGAGAGAGAGAGAGAGAGAGAGAGAGAGAGAGAGAGAGAGAGAGAGAGAGAGAGAGAGAGAGACATCAATTCACAAAGAATCAATTGTCACAATAACACATCTGTACATGTAGACAGAGCTGCCTTTCTTTCAACAGTTCACATGTCCAACAAAAGTTCAGGCGTCGCTCCAAACAACCGATAAAGGCAAAATACAATGTTAACATATTTGTGACATTATGTTTTGACAGAGACATTATGATAACATATAAATCTTGTGTCATCAATTAGTTTACAGATATCAGCAAATTTGTTTCCCAATGTACACTGATTACGATGAGCTGCATACGTGAAACGCAAAAAGACACAAGCATAATTTGACCAAGCTGTCCGAATCCACAACAGTCATCGTCAACCCTTTTAACTGTCTTCACCACCTGTACATAAAACGTTTTTAGGACAATGTAGCATACAAAAGTCTTGAGCCTAAGGATTCAGGGAAGCTTGGCTAACACAGCTACCAATAGACAGATAAAGAGGTGTAATTGTACCTATAACAGAAAATAAATTAGGGAAAAAGGGATTTAAACCTGAATCTGCTGCATTCTAACTACCCAGCCAGCCGCTCGTCACTGTCAAAATTAGTGACTATATGTTTAGAAGAATATACTCAACTGACTAAACCAACAATATAGGCTTCCCTATCAAACATTACTGAGTTATGAATCATAACACTCAGGACACTCTTACAGGCATTCCATCCACATCTTCAGTAGAATGCGCAGAGTTCCAGTTCTGAAGGTACCAGTAACAATCTGATTGTATGTCCTTCTCACCCCTTCTCTGAATGTTGAGCATCAGTCAAATCCCCTCGTCATTCCTCACTGCAGCATTCTCTTCTGACCATTGTGATCAAACATTCAGTCAGTCAGTTACATGTCCTTTGCAGAACCTTGCTTTCGTAACAACCCTCTGGAAAACTTCATCAGCAGCAAGATGTTCAGCGTCTGATACACCCATCTGGAAATCATCCACTATATCCTGCACCCATCTTCTCTTTAGCCTTCCTCTTCCTCTCTTCCCAGGCATATACCCATTATTTAACTCTAAACTTTCATGACGTTTTAAGTGACCGAAATATTTCAATTTTCTGTGTTTTATCGTCTTTAATAGCCAACCTTCTTCTTCAACCTTACTAATTACATAATTTAAAAAAAAAAGACACAAACAATTTAACCTAGTCATCTTATGTCCACAATGCAGTCGGCAGTCAAAGTTCCAACATCACTAAAGACAGTTCACCAGATAACAGCTGCCTTCCTGTGCCAGTGAAAATCAAACACAATGTCTCCCATTGTCTCATGTGAAAACTTGTGAAAACCCTGTCAGCCTCAGCAAAATCATGAAGCTTGCACACACAAAGTAAAAATGCATAAAGCATCAACGGTATAAATGGAAAAGTAGTAGTTTTTATTGTCAGCATAACAGATTACACAATTATTTGGAGAAAACATTCAACTGAGAAAAGGAATATGGCTGAGCTTTGTTACATCCACAATACAGTCTTCACTGCCAAACATAATTGATTTAACATGAACACACAGTATAAAGGGGGTTAAAAAAAATTCAGCATTCAAATAAAATGTGGCCTAGCCATCTTAGGTCCACAATATTGTCTTCACTAATGGTCCAATCTTTATTGGCTGCAATGAATTAACACACTTTGTTTCTCTTCCTGGCTTTACACTCTCTGAGACCTTGTCCATTGCTTGATGTTGTCTTCTACCTCTTGCTCATTCACCTTCGACTTCACCTTAGAGAAGGGCTATTCAACCGGCGGCCCGTGGGCCACATCTGGCCCATGGAGGCCTAGCAAGTGGCCCGCTGATCATTGCCAGCTGCATTGTATTACTGATCTTTCTACGCTGGGGCTCAGGCCAGTGAGGATTCCCATTTTTATAATTGTGGCCCCAGAGTAACGTAGCTGAATAGCCCTGCCCTGTAGTATGTCTTTTTCTTGTAATAAGCTTTGTATGTCTATTAATGTGGCACAAATGTTTCATGTGTCTAGTTCTCAGCAACTTTCTTCTCATCTTCAGTGTCTGTAGAAGCTCTGCATTTCATTGTTTTGTTGTATGGAGAAGAAAAAACCTATTCCTCTGCATTTTCCATATTCTTTAGTACAGTTCAACTGTCTAATAGCTTATATTGTGCTTGTTTATGATGTCCAGGTTTCTGCACCATTGCAGCAGGCTAGAGCACAGACAGCATTTGACAATTCTCATTTGTAGTGTTTTGTTTCTTTCTAGATGTCAATAATGTTCTAAAATATTTTCAAACCTTATTTATGGCCATTCGTGTTCTCTTTTTTCATTTGTTTTATTTCTGCCATCAGCTGTTTTCTCATACCCAAAACACACAAAAAACACATAACTGGTTTTAATATCTCCATGTTTTCTGTTTTTCTCTCCTTTCCACCGTTAATTATCACCAATTTTATTTTATTTGTTAAATTAATATATAATCTACATTTTTGAAATATTAATACTCCAGACCTTGACTGTGGAGAAATAAGAAATGTGAATCCAATGTCACATATCCACAATGTAGTCTTTAACTCTTTTTCCATTTCCGAGAGGTGGGTGAACCTGGGAACTGCCTGGTTTTGAATACCCCCGTGGGCTGCACGATCGGCGGATTTTTAAAGGGTCTCCCGTCAAAATGCGCTAATGCAGGAAATAAAACCCAATGCGTTGCTAGCATTTTACAATGAAACAAAATAAAATTCCACCCCAGCCCACTGATTACATCAAAGAAAACCCAAAAGTCCAAAAAAACAAAATGGCTGAGCTTAATCTATAAAAACACGAATTATTAAGCATTACTTTTACACAGAAAAGAATCAAAAAAACAAGGCCAACATTTTTTTAAACCAAGTGGGCTAAGCCCAAATAGGCCTAGCAAAATAAAAAAAATTTTTTTTACTTTAAAAGTAAAAATTCCAAGAAAAAATGGTTTTAAAATAAGTAAACAGTTTTAAAAGAAAACAGTAAAAATATGGCTCCTACTCACGCAGAGCTGTGTAAAAATTTGTGTTATTTTCCCCATTTGTA